>CAUOFW020005521.1:0-26957 GCA_963454935.2 Ilex paraguariensis
TTGCAATTTCGTCCATAATGGTTCCCCCCCCCCAAGGTGAGTACAGGCCTCCCATCAATAGGGGGCTGAATGGATGGGTTACGCAAGCAAGCATAGGCTTAGCCTGCACACCCATCATCCTCTCTCTCTCCTCCCATGCCTTCTCTTCCAAAGTCAGAAAATTGTGTTAAAATAGTATGGTTGTATGTAGAAAATGTCTGGGATAGGTGTGGGAGAAGTGTAGGTGGGGCCCCCAAGCAAGTGGAGTTGAGATACAGGCGATCTGGGCATTTTGGGCTATTTCAGAACAGCGTACCGGTACTTTGAACATCAGTAGCCAAACCGTACTGGTATGGCATACCAGTTCTGCCTGCTTCGGACCAATTTTTGTATAATCGTCATAACCTTTGATCCAACTGTTCACCTGGGCGAAAATTTTGATACAATACCAAAGACATCCAGATATACAACTTTTATGTTTTGCACTTTTTCAGATTCGAATTGGATCATGGTCAAAAAGGAGGAAAATCGAGGTACTGCAGGCAAATGGTACAGGTGCTGGTGCCTATGTTACCAAACACCGATTCCTCGATTTCTTTCACTTTTAAGCCTCCAAATCCTCATGTAATGTGTCCACATCTTCACCACACATCCACACTTAGTTGCAAGGTTCTAAAATCCATTATTTAAGCTATAATTACCTGCAACCATAAGATTTCAACATTATTCATAATATCGGCTAACTCTAAGTAATTAAATGCTAAGTTAAGTAAAAATGCATGTAATGAGGCCATGAAATATGCAATATTTTGCACTCATTATGAGTGACCAAGGAGGATTTTGAGAAACTCACCGTCTCAACCAAGTTAGAGGCCCCGAGTGCTTCTAACAAGGTTATGGCTCCTAAGAAATTAGAGAGGTGAGTGTATGGACCTAGGTGAACTTGCATGCATTTCATCAAACACCCTAGGGTCATACATTTGTGCATATATTTGTTTTGTTTATTTTGTAATTTAGTTTTACATATGAAAATACAAAAAATTTGAAATTTAAAAAAAAAAAACCAAAAGAAATAGAAAAATTCTAAGAGTTTAATGTCAAATTTGACATTCTTTTTTGGGACTTATATTAATTGCATTATTTTTGAACTTCTTTGTTTTTAATTGCATCTTATGCATATATTTTTTTTATATGTTTATTTTGAAAAATAAAAAAAATATTGAAAAAGAATTTTTTTTTTCTTTTGTTTGTTTTTCATTTGTTTATGACCATGGCAATTGACACTTGGATTTGCATTGAAGTTGCTCCATCCTTTAGTCAAAGTTGAATTGTGCATTGCTTTGACTCATAGTAGGAGATAAAGAACTTAGTGACATTAATTCTATTGCATGATTCATTAGCCAAAGTCCCTTTCATCCTAGCATGCTTGGATAATGTTTACCTTTGAAAGATTCAAAACCAAGTACATGCATGCCATTCATCTTCACACTTAGGAGTTTGATTAGTTTGAATTATTGATAATCTTGAATGATCCTAAGTGTTGGTGATAGGTGAACACATGGGTAAAGGTTAGTTAAAACCCTACTCCCTTAAAAGATGTCGAAAGTTAAATTGTGTGAAAAGAGCCCAACGTGAATTGTTCAATTGTAAAGCTCAAGTACCTCAGTTTATCATGCTTAGAAGCATACATTAAAAGTATAGAATTAAACAATCGTGTTAATTGAAATCATAGAGAAAAAGGGATAAAAGAGAGGGGGAGTTGTCAAAAAGAGAATATTTAGGACACTCACAAACCGGTCAAGTATTTATTTAGACAATGCATTTAGGGTTTCATGATAAGCTTATTAATGTATTGCATTAATTGGAATCATTTTTGTATTGGATTTTGATTTCACACACGTCGCACTTGAATTAGTCAAAGTTGAAAAAAATTCGAATATGTGTGAATGAAATTGAACCTAAGTGACGAAACATTGCTTTATAATGCATGCATTTGAGTTCAAAATCTTTGAATATGCCTTAGATTAGTGTATTGACATGATGAATTTTGGATGGACCTTTTAAAATGTGAATTTGTGTAATTTTCATGATTGTTTGTTTGAAGCTTTAATTATTAAAATTGAATATTGCATTTGTTTTCTTTTATCCAAATCCATTCATTCATTGCACTGAATTGTGTCAGACTTAATTTACATCATGCATGCATAAGAGGACTGATTGAGAATTGAATGCACTAGGTTGAATAGAAAAAAAATAGAGGTGCTTTGTTTCAAGTGCTGCTCAAGCGACCCCATACCTTGCTTGAGTGGCCTTGGGTTTTTCGGCAGTGAGGATTTAAAAATTGAGATTTAAATGAATTTTGGTATTCCAAACCCACTCAATCACATCTTAAGCCTCCCATAAAAATCACCCAAGGTTTCTAAACTCTCTTAAACCTCCCCTTTAAAGATATAAGGATTATTCTTTATTTTATTTTGAATCCACGTGAGTGAAACCTAGATTCTTTGAGTGTGTGTCGAGATGGCTTCAAGAAGAGAGAAATGATTGAGGGTTGAAGAAGTATATGAGGAGATCGAGGAGAACTTCAATGAAGCTACTCGATTCTTGATAGAAGAGTTTGCAGAAAGGTTTAGAAGATAATTCTCTCTTCAGGCAAGTTTTGATTAAAAGGGGAGTAAACACCACAGAGGTCAATTGTTCGATTGTGACAAATCTAACCAACTATGGGTGGACTTGGATGTTTATTGACCCTTCAACGTGTGATGATAGGATGATGAGAGAGTTTTATGCACACATACGTGACCCCGATCCTCAAGATGATTACTTTGTTACATACATTCGAGGTATTGAATTTATGTTTTTTGCCTCTCATTGTTTCCACACTTGGTCTACCTAGAGTAAAGAATGACAATCTAGGAGCAAGGCATATAGAAAACTTGCCTCCTTTGCACGATTTGGCCACTGTGCAATATGGTATTGACCATCCTAATAATTGGTTACCTTGAATTTTCAACAAAAATACTTAACCCCATATTATGGGATGCTAATTATAGTGACCTATTACAACATCGAGCTGAAAACCCATATCTTTAACTATTCTACCCAAAAGGCACACTTGATTTATGCTTTAGGGAAGGGATTTGGTCTTGATTTTCCATTGATGATATTTGGGTTTATTCAGAAATACTTTTTAGAGGGGAGACTATCAAACAATCTACCTTTTAGGTCTCTGATGGCTCGTATCTACCCAGGGTAAGGAGCAGTTATCTTGAGGAGGGACCAACTGCAGAAGCCCATGAGGGCCTTGAACAAGAGTTTGATGAAACAGAGTCATGCCTAGGCTGAGTATGTTGTAGTGGTTAAGGAGTAAACCCCACCTGTTTGTCTTAAGATTGGTACATTTAGGACACAACCACCGAAGTCTAGCTTTGAGATCCTTGCAGTCCAGATGGCATCACTTGCTGATATAATGGCTAGGGTTGAGTGCACGATGATAGAGCATCATTGCCTGACTTCTCAGAGGTTGGATACAAGTGATGGCAGGATAGCCAACTTAGAGGACACACAATAGACTATGATGGGATCAACTTAGAAGTTGCTAAAGGGGTAGAAGATTGCCAAAGATCAAGTGCCAGATGACATAGATTCAAACACTGAGATGCCTTAATGCAACGATGGAGATGGTGATGATGCAGCCATTTGAGTTGTTGGTTTAGAGACAATATTAGGTCATATGTGAGCATAAGAGTTTTATCCATTCATAGCTTGTACTAAAGTACTTTTTTTATTTTTCTTTGTTTAGCTCTGTTTTTGTTTGTTGTGATGTACTCTTAGTCTTACTCTTTTAACTTAATCATATTTGACTTTGAGTTATATGCCTTGTTTGCCAATTAGTCTATGTGCTTGATTTTACTAGTTTCTTTTCATTCCTAACCTTCTTGTTATACTATGATTCTATGTCATGATTCTTATGAAAAGTCATTGGATTGACATCTGTGACAATAAGATAAGAATATGTTAGGTGCCTTGATTCTGTACTGTGCTTGTTGCATATTGTCATTGGGTTGACATTTGTGACAAAGAGAGGGAGAATATTTTAGGTACATATGAGAGTATTTGAAAATATTTTCTCTTGAATAGGCCAGATATGTTGCATTTGAACATAGAAAGGGGTGTTTGTAGTTCAAATACTCAGGGAGAATAAATTTACAAACTTGGCATAAAGTCACACATTTTTATATGTTTATTTTTCAATTGTTATTTTGTTTGTGAACACCAATTAAGGGGGAGAACTAGATGTGTTTTGCATTGATAAATCAATTGGTTCTAAAGCATATGAGGCAATTTAGTTCAAACATGTTACATAATTGCACTTGCATGAGTATACATACTTATGCCTTCTGTTTCTCTTGGTGTTTTTCATACCTATGATTATGTAATTTATTTCTATAACATATGATGCATCTCACGAGGTTTGATTTGAGTGGTGATGTGCTAGACTATGATCTTCAAGCTTCATCAAAAGATATGGATTATTGTACTAGATAGAGATTTAGAACGTATGCATAAATGTTGAGATTAGAATTACAATTCTTGTGTTCAATGGTTTGGGGTTGTAAACCTTATTTCAAACTTGTGTGTTTTGTCACGAAATTGCCAAAGGAAGAGATTGTTAGATCATGTTCTGTAATTGGTTAATTTTGTGGTGTCCGTTGTAAAATATCAACCACTTCCATGGTCTTGATTTTATTAAGTTAAATATTCGAAAGCTACAATAAAGGGACAAGGTCAAACTTCAAAGTTACATTATTGAACCTCTGTATACACCTTTATGCTTAGGAAAAAGGTAATGACAAAGACACCTAAGATAATCCATTAGTTATTTTTAACTTAGGATGAAAAATAGAATTGGAAGGGGTCCAATTATGAATCTCAGAGATTTTCAAGGAAAAGTTTTTTTTAAACCAATTTTGTGTTTTGAAAACATAGTTTGAGTCACAATCAGACCCCTATTTAAATAATACCTTTTAGCCTTCACTAGAGTGGTCTTTTGATGACTTAGGATAAAAAGGGAAAAAGGCCACGGAAGGCAACCCAAGGCTCGCTCAAGGCCTAGAAGAACTGTGCGGTGGGGAGGTCCAAGTAAAGCTACACTGGACATCGAAGAGGGAGTTCAGTGGAGAGACATAACAAGAAAATTAGCATCTAGCCATGGGTATTGGTTGAGCTATAAGACTCGAGTACTTTTATTTTGACTTGGCGCATAGTGGATTAGACTTTTGTGAACCCTGAGTGGTTCCCCGTGGTTTTTCCCGAGGAGGGTTTTCTGCATGACCAAATTGTTTGTATCTCTTATTGTTTATTGTACACACTTGTAATTGTGAGCACACACGCACACTATGTGTTTGATTTTTTGATCGTTAGATTTCAATTGGGTTTGTGGGGTTTGTTGGGATTGTTGTGAGATTGACTTGAATGAATTAATTGCATATTAATTAAAATCAATTGTCATGGTTCAAAGGGTTGGTGTTGTTTGAAGGGGTTCTCATCGTTAATTTCCATGTTCAATTGAGAAGAGGTAATTATGGTAGATATAGGTTTAATTTGAGCTAAAATCAAAAAACCTATTCACCCCTCTCTAGGTTAAGTCTCTTGGTGTCCATGTGTATAATCATGGCTCCCCCTCCTAGAACAACAGTCTTTAATGTAAAAATAGATATCTTAATGCTTAATAAAAATAATAGACAAAGCTTCAAATGGTAGGAATACCTGGTGTCTCAACAACTCTAAAACTTAAAAATAAAAGACTAAAAAAAAAAAGAAAGAATAAATAAAAAAACAAAAACATGTAGTAAATCAATTTGGCTTCAATTATGAAGCCAAATACATGTAGTAAATCAAATACTAATGTATACAAATACATGTAGTATCTTTAATAAATTGCTAAATATATTGTTTAGTCTCAACAAATTGCTAACTTGGTATAGTTAATTCACACTACACACGAGTTTATATGGGAAGATGATAAGTGCATATAATTATATAGCGTAGAATTCTATATTTTGCTTTGCATGTGCTTATAAAAAGGCTTGTAGCTTAGAATTTTTATATTGTGGTAGCAATTTGTGTTATAAAATTATTATTCAGATATTTGATCACAAGGTGATGTTTGTGGGTATCATCTCTGGAAACCCTCACGAGACTATACTCATCCACTAGGGGGAACCAAGGGTTTTAAAGGCTTGTTGCATATGCTAAATGCAATCGTGAGGCCTAAGAAAGTGGATTTGTGTTTTATTTTATTAGAATCTTTTGTTTTTAGTTTTTGGATTTTAGAATTTATGTATTACTAGGGACTAGTAATATTCACACCACAAAAGCAAGTATAAAAGGGTATAAAAGCATACATAATGTGCAATATTTTGTGCTAATCAGAGAGCATGCCCGGATAATCCTTGAGTTATTCATTTTTTAGGGAAACCCTTGGTGATTTTTGCATCAAAGCTAAATTTGGATAGCCAAGTGAATGTGGATTCCATTGAGTAAATGTTTAAATTGCATATTCATTTCACACACACACACATGAGTTGGAAGGAAATGTGTAGGTGTATACTCTAGAATAGTATTTAAAGTTATGATGAAACTCATGTGTGATCGGTTCGGGTGTTCGGACAAAGCTATTTTTTAACATCCCAGTGCTATTTAGGATAAGGGCATATGTTTCAAATGTTGGATATGAGAAAAAGAAATTTGCAGGTACCTTCACTAAAAATCTTAATGAGACAAAACTTGTCCAATAGGGATCACATAGGGGTTTAAAGACTTGTTGCATATGCTAAATGAAATAGCGGAATTAGTATATGTTTATTTTTGTTTGCTTAATTTTTACATTTAGTTTGTTAGGGACTAGCAAAGCTTAAGTTAGGGGGTGTGATGAGTATGTAATATTGCATATTTAACGGCCTCATTACATACATTTTAACTCAACTTTGCATTTAATTAATTAGAGTTAGTCGAATTTATGAATAATGTGTAAATTTTGATGTTGCAAGAAATCATAGGGTAAATGATGGCTTTTGAAACCCTATAACTAAGTGTGAATGAGTGGTGGAGAGATGAACACAATACATGAGGATTAGGAGGCTTTAAAGTGAAATAAATCAAGGAGGTAGTTGATTAGTAGTTAAAATTAGCATATTACTATGCTCTTTTAAGACTAATTATACTTTGATGGAGTTTAAATGATGGCATTTCAGGCCATAAACTGTACAAGGGACTAAAGGCGATAAATATAAAACTTTCATGCAACACCAACATATTCTGGAGCAAAATTGGAAAAGCTTGGACCAAGCCAACCACGTTCAAACATCCACTTGAAGCCTAGACTACTAAGAGATGGCGTGTTGCAACCAAGAAAGAAGACTCTGAGGTACTTGAGTACCACGTTTGAACCCCAACTCACGTTCGAACGTCCACTTGATTTGATTGAAGACCAAAGTGGTGAGTGCAAAATGCCAAGTTCTGCATGAAGTGTGGAAGTGGGTTTCCACAGAAGACCATAGACCACTTGAGTGATATGGTGAAACCGTTCGAACACCCCTAAAGCAAAGACAAAAGACACATTCGAACGTCCATCAAGCCAAAATAGAAATAACGTTCGAATGTCCTCCACAGATTGCCTGCAGAGTAGTTGGTTTTCACTTAGACTTGGGTGGCATACACTATTCATTCATCCTCTCTTATCTTCCCCTTTACCCTTCCTTTCCTATAAATACTCCCATTAGGGGAGCTTCAAGGGGTGCAATTTTTCTCTTGTAAAGTAGGGAGCTAGAGCTTGGTTAGTAGGCTTAGACTACACCAAGAACTAGTAAGGAGTTTGTATAGAGGCTTAGACTCCCACTCATTTTGATTAATCTTAGATGTATGTTATATTTACTTGTATCAAGAGAGTCAATTCATTTCTTGGTTGAGGATGCAACCCTCCACTTGTTGGTTGAGGAAGCAACCCTCCATTTGTTGGTTGGGGAAGCCACCCTCCAAAAGTGACTAGTTTTCTTCTACTTTCATTGTTTATGTCTTTCACTTCCATTGCTTGAGCTTCCTTCTTCCTTAGAGGAGTGAAACTCTTCCACTTTTCTAGAGTTTTACCAAAGCTGTGAAGGGTGGAACGTGATTCACTTATTCTTTGGTGAAGATCGGCTCTTCGCTTATTGTACTTTACCTTTTAAGTTCTCTACTTGGAGGGATGAGTATCATTACTTTTCTAACTTTACCCAAGCCATGAAGAGTGAGTAGTTCCTCATTCACTCTTTAGTAGGAGGTGATGAACATGTATTGATTATCCAGAAGTTATATTTGTGCATTTCCTTTATGCTTTAATGCTTTATATTTGAATGATTGAATGCATCTAGCAAAACTAAGGTACTTTGTATAACTGTAAGTTCTTTCTATGTCACGGATGACTCTTGCATGAAAAGACCCGTTGGTTCAAGGCAAGTACCCCGACTAGATCTTCATGACACATTTTGATCTTCACTATTATTGTACTTTATCTAAAGAATGAAAACATTAATGCCATGGTTGGATGTCTTGTAGAAATACTTGCTTGTTTGTAGATGGGTTAAATCTTGACACAAGCAATTCTTGTCAACTTCTAGAAAGACATCGAAATCATGTGATTAATTCTCACAGTCCATCTTTACCTTATAATTAACTTGTTGTTGACACGGGAGTTAATTGAGTTATAAAACACAATTATAATAAACCAGATGATTAATTAGATGTTCTGATCCTCAAGCAAAAGAATGACTATTTTACATTTGAATTTATCTTATATTTGTCTAGAAAACTCTTGGAAAGAATCTTCTATTCTATTCAAAGAAATCCCATAACTTCAAACTCTTAAAGTTTCTAGTTACTTACTCTCTGTCACTGCTTACTTCAAAACACCAATCATAGTTCCCTGTGGATTCGACTCCAGACTTAACCAGATTATTGCTATAGTTTGTCCTTCTACACTTGGGTGTACCCATTTCGGATCAAATCAGTAGTGGTACTTGGCATCATAGATACTAGTATTTAAGCCTACTGGAATTTTGGTACCGAAATTCGCTCTAATTGGTAGTAAAACCCTAGTATTTTTCATTCTTGACCGTGATCTACTCCGACTGTGAAAAAGTGAAAAATATGACAGTTGTAGATGTCAATGTCCTTTATCTTGTGTCAAAATTTGAGCACAATCAGACGGTGAAATCAAAAGTTATGACAAATTTATGAAAACTGGTCCTACGCTTGCATCTCCCTTACGACCTATTGGTAGAAAAGCCTACTCGAATTTTTCTACATGCAGGTTTTTGATGTTTTACTAGTAGGTTTTGCCCAAAAGTGCCAGACACCTTTCCACACGACTCCACCTACTCTGGGGGCCTACCTCTTGTCATCCCAACTATACCTTAACATCTTTGACACACCATGATGGTCTCTTGCTCCCTAAAGTCAGATTTTGGAAGAGAAAAGCAAAGGAGGGGCAAGAGAGAGAAGAGGGGTGGTTGGTGAAGCATGTGAGGTGCATGCTTGGCTTGCCCTTGCTTGTTGAAGTGTCCAATCTCTTCCCATTCATTGCAACTTAGTTCTCATAGACCATGGAAGGGGTATGGATGAATTTGGACCAAGCCTTACACCAATTATTTAGATTTACACATACCTTTAGAGAGAGAAGTTCCAAGGAAGAGGAAGAAGTTGTAGAAAGAGAAAGTTAGGTTTTTACTTTTCCTTTACTGTTTCAGTTGTAGTAAGCTTTAAATCACTTATAATCTTCACTTCTTGCACTTTAATCTAATTTATTTCAAGTGTAATCAAGTCTAGTTTCATGTTTTTGAATTTCTATGTCTATATTTGGGTTTTTTCTTCCAATCTTTCTGTTTGGGTATGAAATGAATTTGCTTTTGTAGTTTAATTTCTCCTTGCATCAATACCAATTTTAAGCTTTATTTCATCACCATGTCTCTTTACGTTTTTTATGTTCTTGCTTTGACTATGGATAGCTAAGCTTTTAGTTGGCTAATCCAAGGGAATTGCTTCTTGGGTATGCTAAATCAACTCTCCTCCATTCTTCCTCGTAGTGTAAAATGTTTGGTTTGACTAGTTTGAGTGCGGACGTGGTTGTGAGCTCCTGATTCACCGTAGACTTGTCATGGATTATGCTTGAGCCTACACCTCGACATTAGTTCCTCACGAATCAATCAAACACCTAGGCCTCATTGGTTGAATGAATTGAGTTGATTTGGCATTCCCAATGGAATGACCCATTTGGATTAGCCAACCTTGTTTTCTTGCATTTTATATAAACTCCACTCACCAAAACACAAAACTCACAACATTTTACACTTTTCATTTCTTTACAAATCACCCTTCACAAAAATTTGACCTTCCTTCCCTGAGGAGACGACCTCGGAATACTCAATTCCAAGTAAAACACGACATTGCAAGTCTCTCTTCGCTTGGGGAGCACTTTTGCACACACACACACACACACACATATTTTAGTTCACACACACGATTTGCCCCATTTCTAGCATTGAACCCGAGGGAGAGTGACACTCATCTACTCATATAAGCCATATACACACATCCGAGATCCTGTTTGGAGATTAGGGTGAATTGCAATGAAGCATAAATCACATAAGATTTTTTATTTTTTCCCTGACTAAAACAACTCCTACTGCATAGTCACTAGCATCACACATTAATTCAAAAGGTAAAGACCAATCAATAGGTTGCATAATTTGTGTAGAAATAAGCATACCATTAAGTTTATCAAATCCTAATTAACATGCATTATTCCAATAAAATGGTACATCCTGACATAGAAGATTACACAATGGCGTGGATATAAAACTAAAATCTTTAATGAATCTTCTATAGAATCCGGCATGACCTAGAAAGGATTTGACATCTTATAGTGTTAGTGCTTGATGGTTTTCGTTGTATTTTCTAATGTCTTCATATGAACCCTCGATGTGTATATGGCCTATGTGCGTGGGTGAGTGTCACTCTTACTCGGGTTTGATGCAAGAATTAGGGAAATAGAATAATGGTGATGTAATGAAGGAAAGGTGTGAACAAAAATGCTCCCCAAGTGCAGAGAGACTTTTGTGTGTCGTGTTTTACTTAGAAATCATATTCCAAGGTCGTCTCCTCAGAGAAGGAGGTGAATCATGTTGAAGGTGATTTTGGTAAAAGGAAAGGTGTAAAAATATTTTGTTGTTGAGTTTGATTTGTTTGTATCTTGATGGAATTGTGATGGAAAACAAGTGTAGGCTAATCCAAAGGGTTCACTCCAATAGGAATGTCAAGTCAACTCGAAACCTTCCTTCAATGGTGCCTAGATGTTCGATTGATTAATGAGAAGCACATGACTAAATGGAAGTGAGGATCCAAGCATAACCCATGAAAAGTCTACAGGATATCAAAGACTCACACCCATGTGCACACACGACCCAGTCAAACTGAACCATCGTACACCAAGAGGAGGAAAAAAGATAAGTTGAAATGGCATACCCAAGAGGAGGTTTCCCTTGGATTAGCCAACTTAGAAACTTAACTACTCATAATGAAAGCAAAGACAATAATGTAATGGAAAGACATTGTAGAGAAATGAAGATTGAAGCTAAGTTAATGCTAGAAAACGTAACTATAGGAAAGTGCATTTAATACCCATCTTAAAGCTTGAAAATGAAGAACTTAAAAGCATTAATGGTGAAAGCTAAAATGAAAGATTAAAATTGAAACGAACTTGCAGTGAATGGCATTAAAGACATTAAATGAAGCTTACAAGGTTCTTACAAGGGATTACAAGATAATGTGTCGAAGAAAATGCAAAAATATTAACTTCTCTCCCTAGCACTATTCATCTTCTTCATTGGATTCTCTCTCTATATTACAACGTATCTTACATCCCCATCCAAAAACTTCCATGAAGCCATCCCTAGCCTATATGATGTGATCCCAATCAATAGGTGGCTGAAAGGGATTGGTTGGTGCAGGCTAGGACAAGCCTAGCCGTTCTCTCTTGACATGCTTGTTCTCTCTCCTCATTATTTCACAAGTCTCCAAAGTCCAAGTAGGGGTTAGGGAAGCCTTCTAGACATGTGAGGAATGTCAAGAAACTTGTTGAAGAAGTGTAAGTGGGACCCCCAAGTTGCAGAGTTGAGTTACAGATTGTCTAGGTAATCTGGGCAAAACCTTCCAGAAGGTAAGTACAGGAACAGTTAAATTAAGAAATCAGTACACAAATCTTCTGGAAGGTTTCATTCCAGTAGGAAAAACCTTATGGAAGGTTTTGGTAGTGAATAGGAAGTCCAAGGTAAAACCTTCTGGAAGGTTTTTACTCAAATCTTCCGGAAGGTTTTCAACCATTTTGCAATTTTATTGGTTTCTTCACCCTCCAATCCTTCCTTTAAGCTACCCCCTCATCTTCATTGATTTCGAACACTTTATTGGGGGCTTAACTTGAATCATTTACATCCTTTTACCTGCATTTACACAAAACTCCATCAAAATCAAGATTAAATGCATTTCTCTCCAATTTCATGACAAAAGTAAGTATAAAAGGCATATTAGCACACAATATATGTCATATTTTTGTGCTAATCACACCCCCCAACTTGAGCTTTTCTAGTCCCTAGAAAACATTATTTCTAACCACAAGCTATAAATTACAACAAAAATCCATTCATACAATCACACCATCCATAACATGCAAAATTCAAAAATCATATTACAATTACATAAGTACCTTTGGGCAATGATTAAACAAAAGAAATGTGGTATTTCATTAATCATTTCAAAAATTTCTTTAGAATGGTTCAAGTTCTATAAGAAAACGATGAAAACCTAATGACACTTCTACTGGCCGATACAAGAACCCTAGCTATGTACAACCACAATTCAAAACAAAAACCAAAACTCCAATCATCAGTCGTCATCCTCGTTAAAGGCATCCTTGTCCTTAGTCTCAGACTCTAACTCTTCCTCATCATCATCATCATCTCCCACCTCCACATTCAAAGAAGGCACAAGAATAGAGGCTGAGGGTCCAGCTGAAGGCTGTGGGGGTGGTGGTGGTCCTCCGGGGACAGGCTCACTCACTCAAAAATTATGCTGAAAAAGCCTCATGACCATGGCCGTCAGACTGTGTATAGTGGACTCTAATGAATCCAAGCGCTGAGGAATGGTACTAGTAGGGGCTGGTGTAGGTGTTGGGGGTGGGGGTGCTAATGAAGAAGGCCCGATCTCATACTGCTTTGGGTCCCTAGCCCTAGGTCTCTCACACCCAGTCCTGATAGCTCTCTTGCTACTGCTGGACTTCCCAATTGCTCCAGTCTCTGAGGGGGAGAAGTGTATCATGGGCATACATCTTCACTTTGGCCAAATCGTAGAGACAGGTGATGAGGCTGCCAAAAGGGAGATTTGCCTTCGACTTTGTGGCTTGGGCAAACTCTGTCATCTCCTCCCAAATCAAGTATGCTATATCCATTGGCACCCTACTCATGAAAGCGTGGAGGAGGGCTAATTTCTCAATGTTTGGGTTCTTCTTCGAACCACAGGGCATCAAGTTATAATGGAGAATCTTATTCATAACCCCGTAAGAATGGTTGAGGTCCCCAACCAGCGTCGTTCCCTTGAACGTGGTTGGGTCCTCATAAGTAACGACCATATAATCACTGAGCTTCCTACCCCAATCCACGTTGTGTGGGGAGGTGGGGGTAGTCGGGGGTGGCCTCTCATGCCGCATCACCGTGGTAATGGTGGCGGGAGTCACCTCAAAGACTTTTCCTCGAGCATTGGTCCTTAGTCAACCACCGTCTTCCCCAATCACTGATAATTTCTTGTAAAATTCTCGGCACAACCCTAAGTTATACCCCTTAACTTCCTCGAACCACACCTTCAATCCACGAGCCTCAATCACTCTTACTACCTCATCCCTAGGCCCAAGAGAGACTTTGTCAACATATCCCTCACAAGTTACGCCTTTCTCCTTCATCCTTTGCCTAAGGGCGCCGTGTCTCGCCTTGGTTCGTCTCTCTTGGCCACTTGGGCCTTCCTTGGTCCTGTTCTGGGAAGTAGAGCTAGTGGGTGGAGGAGAGTTCGGGCTCATTCTCTTTGTGAGGGCCATGAACATCAACAGTGCCCCCAAAGAGATAAGAGTCAACAACAATGCCAAAACACCCTCCACTGCCTTAAAACCTTCCAAAGACATCCCATTGATCCTAGCCATTGCAATGGATTTAAGTAGGGTTGGGAAAGATCAGAGAAACCACACAAATTGGGGAAAATGGCAACCTAGGGTTTTTGTGGAGCACACTTGAAATTTTTGGCTAAAATGCTCTAAGATTCAATCCCAAGTAAGAAAATTGAACTTTAGGGAAGTAATTTGAAGGTTTAAAGAGAGTAGGAAGAGATGAGAGGGCTTGGGATGATTTGATTTGGGTGACATGTGAAGAGTTTCTCGAAAAATTCTAACTTAAAACCCTTGTTTTTAGGTTTCTGGGCAAAACTTTCCCGAAGGTCGACAGAAACCTTCTGGAAGGTTTTGCTTACTACCTAGGTCAAAAATTCCAGTAGGCAAAACCTTTGTTGCAAAACCAATCCTTTGTTAAAAAATTCACATACAACCCAATTCTCCTCAATTCCAAAACATTGTAACATCTTTTCTAAGACATCTAACCTACCAAAAACTTGAATCACACCTATGAACCACAATTGAATGATCATGCCCAAAGTCATTTCTGAAATTGCAACATGATTTAAGATTTTAATGTTTTCAAGGTACAAGACATGGATTTCTAATTTAAGCTACCAAAATGAGTACCAAAAATGCAAAGCATGAGTTCAAATAACAAGGGCATTCCTGAATCTAAACAAATATCGAAAGTTGAGCCATATTCCCCCACCCTTTAAGTAAAGAGCTACCTAACACGTCGATTGAATGATCGAACCAAGCACACATGAGCAATACTATGGCTTTAAATACTAGTCTAAAGTATGCACCTACCCATTCATTTTCAAGCTCGTATGTGCTTGCAATGAACAAGTAATTTAAGCATTTACACAATGGAATTCACATTCTCTTTGGCTATCCAAATTAAACTTCGATGCAACCTCACCAAGGGTGTCTCTCATCAATGAATCGCACATATGCTATCCTGGCATGCACTTCATGTGTTTATGTGAGATGGAATCTTGTGCATAAAACAAAATATGCTCACATATAATCCAAAAATGAAGTTTATGCATGAAAGTGAAACAACCTTGGCATAATCTCATGAAAGAAATGCTAGGGCACTAGATAGAAAACCAACTTCTCTTTCTCTTTAAAAGTGTGCATCTCCCATGCTTCTCTAGATCAATTAGGACTTCAAGGGTTATAATGGGGCCTTTGGAGTGATATTAAGGCAAATGAAATGAAGGATATAGGGTAACAAAGAGGGTTGTTTCGAGTAAATGACTTTTATTTCAAAAATATCTCCCTTTTCATGGGATTTTCATTCTTTACACCATCACCACACTCTTTGTTTCTTTTCTTTCTTTTCCTTAACATTTTCCTTTTCTTTTGATCAATCTTTTCTTCTTTTCACCCCTTCTCTTCCTTTCTTGGATTTTTCATTCTTTTTTTCATTGAACTCATTGAGTTTCAACATCATTTATCCCTTTGTTTAAGTTTCCACACCATACTTCCTTCTCTTTTATGATCATTCATATTCAGCTCTAGGAACAACCAAGGTAAGGTAGATATTTATCATTTTCTCTAGCTTGGTCTAATGTGTGGCATAGAAAAAAATTTCAATAAAGGCTCAATCACGGCACTAGGGATAATATTTTCTCAAGAGAAGGGCCAAGGCTTGAAATATTCAAAAATGGCCTAAGATCACCTCTAGATAAGCATGGGGGAGCATTATGCATTTCAAGACAAGTCAATCACTACACAAATGCATCTAACCGAAACAAGTATAATGAGATTATTGAACAAATTTCAAATTGAAAAATTGTCCCCTCCAACAAGGATTGACACTAAAGCTCTCAGGGGTTCGTACTTATCTCTACTATTCATTTCAAGCCCTAAAATGTGAACTCATCTCGTAAATTGCAAAAATAACAACTTCAAGGTGCAAGAACAGTTGAGTTTAAAAGCAAACCCGTATGTGATACTCAAGCATAGGATGAATCTCTATAGTGTGCTCATGTATTCAGGCTTCAAGGCAAAAATCAACATATCACCCAACTCACAACATTCAGATATTTTCACAAAAAATTTCAAAATTTTCACATCATTTGTACTATTGTGAACGAGAATCTATATGTATGTGAAAGGTGAATTTTCACCTCAAAAATGGACATTATCAACAAAATTTTTTCATAAATATTGGTGTATCATACAAATGGTGCACCTCACCCCCCAACTAGTTTCATGCATTGTCCTCAATACAACAAAAAGATATGATATGCAATGAAAGATTGTAACATGATGAGTAGGGTGAGAGAATACCTCGCAATTGAGATTTTGCCAAAAACACCAATACCTGCAATAAGAAAACAACACTATACATGAATTTAAAGTAAGTAAACATAAATAGCTAAAGAAAGTAAAATGTAACTGTACACTAAAATCATACGAAAAGTCAATCCTTTAACAAGTCCAAGTAAACCAGATCCATCAAATTCTCCTCCACTCCTTCTCCTTCAAAACCCTCAAAAAATGGCTTAAGTTTTTGGCCATTGATCTTGAATATCTGGCCATTCTCGGGGTTTGTGATTTCCATAGCTCTATTAGGGTAGGCCACCTTGACAAGATAGGGGTCATCCCAATGAGATCGGAGTTTGCCTTGAAAAATTGAGAGACGAGAGTTGTATAAGAGCACTTTTTGGTCGGGCTCGAATGACTTCCGTACAATAGATTTGTCATGAAAGATCTTAGCCCGCTCTTTTGAAATTTTTGAGCTCTCATACACATCTATTCTAATTCATTCAGTTCTAGCTTCCTATGCTCTTCGGCCATCCTCAAATTGAAATTCAAAGTCTTTGTGACCCAATAGGCTTTGTGTTCCATCTTAATTGGAAAATAACAAGCCTTCCCATAGACGAGCCAGCAGGGAGACATGCCTAAGACAGTCTTGTAGGTAGTGCGGTAAGTCCATAGGGCATCAATCAGTCTACATAACCAATATTTCCTATTGGATTCACTGTCTTTTCTAAGATATTCTTAATCTCTTTATTGGACAACTCGGCTTGGGCATTGGTTTGTGGGTGGTATGTGGTGGATACCTTATGAGTGACACCATATTTGTCCATCAAAGACGCAAATGGCCTATTGCAAAAATATGATCCACCATTGCTTATCATTGCAGGAGGCATCCCAATACCTCAAAAAGATGTTCTCTTTTAGGAATTTAACCACAACTTGGTGGTCATTGG
Organism: Ilex paraguariensis; assembly: GCA_963454935.2. Taxonomy (NCBI): domain Eukaryota; kingdom Viridiplantae; phylum Streptophyta; class Magnoliopsida; order Aquifoliales; family Aquifoliaceae; genus Ilex; species Ilex paraguariensis. The sequence continues at coordinate 17,452 of CAUOFW020005521.1, forward strand.
TCTTAGTTTGGATAGCCTCCACTCATTTGGACATGTAGTCCGCTGCTAGTAGAATGTATAGATAGCCAAATGACATAGGGAAGGGACCCATGAAGTTGATGCCCCAACAATCAAATATTTCTATAACAAGTACAGGGGAGAGGGGTATCATGTTCCTTCGGGTCACACAACCCAAACGTTGGCATCTGTCACATTCTTTACAAAATGAAATATAGTCCTTTATCAGAGAGGGCCAAAAAAACCTGGCTGTAGAATTTTTGTCGAAGTCTTCTTTGCAGAGAAATGACCACTGCATGCATCTGAATGGTAGAATGCAAGGAATTCCTGCTATTCATTTTCTGGTATGCATCTCCACATGACTTGGTCAGGTAAGTACTTGAACAAGTACGAGTTATCAAAGTAGAAGTACTTCACATCTGCCATAAATCTTCTTTGATCCTCCAAGCTCCACTGTAGTGGTATTTGTCCTATTGCAAGATAATTACGTATCTCAACATACCAATGAAACACATAATGAATTGAAAGCAAATGTTCATCAGGGAAGAAATTAGGGATAGTAATGTGCTTATCGACCTCTTGCACCACCAGTCGAGATAAATGATCCGCCACCACGTTCTTCAATCCCTTCTTATCTTTGATTGTTAGATTGAACTCTTGGAGTAGGAGGATCCACCTGATGAATCTCGGTTTGGCATCCTGCTTAGACAACAAATACTTCAAAGCAAAGTGATTAGTATAGACGACTATCGGTGAGCCAATGATGTAGGAACATAATTTATCTAATTCAAATACTACTACTAGCAACTCCTTTTCAGTGGTGGTATAGTTCATTTGAGCTTCATTAAGGGTTTTGCTAGCATAGTATATGACATACGGTCTCTTCCCCTCCCTTTGACCGAGCACTGAGTCGACTACGTAATCACTTGCATCACACATAAGCTCAAAAGGTAAATCCAACTTGGGTGGTCGCATAATTGGTGGTGTGGTAAGCATGCTTTTGAGTTTTGTAAAAGATGCCTCACAATTATCTGATCACTCAAATGGGACATCCTTAGAGAATAAATTGGTCAAAGGTCGGGCCAATGCACTAAAATTTTTAATAAAGTGATGGTAAAAACCAGAATGGCACAGAAACGACCTGATATCCTTGACGACTCTCGACGTAGGGAGGTTGGAGATGGCCTCCACCTTTGATTTGTCAATTTTGATACCCTTTGCCAAAACTATATAGCCGAGAACAATTTCCTCTGTCACCATGAACTAACACTTTTTCCAGTTGAGGACTAAGTTCTTTTCGTCACATCTTTCTAAAACTTTCTCTAAATTTTCCAAACATCCTTTAAATGAATCCCCAAACACTGAAAAGTGATCCATAAAAACCTCCACTATCCTCTCTACCATATCACTGAAGATTCCCATCATGCAACGTTGAAAGGTTCCTGGGGCATTACATAGCCCGAAAGGTATGTGACGGTAAGCAAAGGTACTGTAGGGACAAGTAAAGATGGTCTTCTCCTGGTCTTTCAATGCAATCTCGATTTGATTATAGCGGGAGTATCCATCTAAAAAGAAATATAATAAATGCCCCACTACTCGTTCCAACACTTGATTGAGGAATGGCAATGGGAAGTGGTCTTTCATTGTGCATAAGTTGAGCTTGCGGTAATCAATGCACACTCTCCATCCGGTGATCACTCTTGTTAGAATAAGCTTATTCTCCTCATTTGCCACCACGGTGACTCTCGACTTCTTAGGTACTACTTGCGTGGGGCTAACCCACTTACTGTTATCAATCAAAAAAATGATGCCCACGTAAAGTAGTTTTAGCACCTCGTCCCTCACCACGTCCTTCATAATTGGATTCAGCCTTCTTTGTGGTTGTCGGGATGGCTTGGAGTCATCCTTAAGATAGATGTAGTGTGTACAAATAAGGGGGCTTATCCCCTTTATATCAGAAATTGTCAAACCAACCGCCCCTTACGCTTCCTCAACACTTCCAAGAGGCTTTCTTCTTGTTTGGCCTCTAAGGTTGAGCTAATCACCACCAAAAAAGTCTCATCCTCCCCAAGATATGCATACTTCAAGTGGGATGGGAGTGGCTTCAATTCCAAGACGGGTTCTTTTTCATTTGACGAAAAAATCTTCTTGTCTTGGTGTGGGAGGTTCTCGAATGTAGGGGTCCACTTTTCTACCCCTTTCAAACTCTCCAATTCATCTTGCTCATCAACTTTCTCTAAATCAACATTCTCCTCTTCTTCTAACTTTAGCTTTGATGAGCGCATAATATGGCATATTTAACGGCCTCATTACATGAATTTTAACTCAACTTTTGCATCTAAGTACTTAGAGTCAGCCGAAATTATGAATAATGTTGAATTTTCGATGTTGCAGGTAATTATAGCTTAAATGATGAATTTTAGAACCTTGCAACAAAGTGTGGAGGAGTTGGGAAGATATGGACACATTACATAAGGATTTGGAGGCTTAAAAGTGAAAGAAATCAAGGAGGTATTGGTGTTTGGTAACATAGGCATCAGCAGCCACACCATTTTGTAGCAGTACCCCGGGTTTTCTTCCTTTTGACCATGATCCACTTCAAATTTGAAGAAGTTTAAAACCTGAAAGTTGTAGATCTAGATGTCTTTTGTATTGTGTCAAACTTTCCGCTCAATCGGACGGTTGGATTAAAATTTATGACAATTCTACAAAAACTGGTCCGGAGTAGAAATCGTACTGGTACGCGTACCGGTACACTTAGGCTACTGGAGTTCGTTGTACCGGTACGCATACCGGTACGCTGCCCAGAAGTGCTCAGAACACCACATTCATGCTCCACTTGTTTGGGGGGCCCATTTGCTTAGGGGTCCCACCTACCCTTCTCCCACACCTACCCCAACATTTTCTGCACATCTTCATGCCTTCTACACCATAGTTGAAGACTTTTGAGGCTTGACATCAATGTGGATGGGAGAGAAGGGGGCAGTCATGATGGGTGCAGGCTAAGCCATTCCTAGCCTGTCAAAAGTCATCCACTCACCTCCCATTGATGAGAGGCCTGCACACACATGCTAGGGACCGCCATGGACGATTATGCAAGGCTCACACTCCATATATTCAGCATTCACAAGCCATTGAAAGTGTGGCTACCTAAGCTTAGAAAATCCCAAGGAAGAAGATGATGAATAGTATAATAGAGAAATTTATGTTTTTGCATTTGCTTCACCCATTTCATTATTGTAAGTTATAGTTCTCTTGTAATCTTTATTTCTTGTATTATTCTCTCTTTTATTTCAAGTTTAATTCCATGTTCTTGCACTTCAATATTTACAACAAGGTTTCAATGCTCTTCTCTACAACTTTTCCATTTTAGTATTAAATGAACTTCTCTTTGTAGTTTACCATTTCCTAGCATTAATACAAGTTCTAAGTTTCAATTTCATCTCATTTTCATTTCCATTTCCCTTACTTGGATCTTTACATTGTAAATGTTGTTACTTTAAACATGAATAGCTAGAGCTCTAAGTTGGCTATTCCAAGGAAGAACTCCTCTTGGGTATTTCATTTCAACTCATTTTCTTTTCTCCTCTCGGTATATGATGGTTCGGTTTGACTGGGTTGAGAGTGGATGGGGGTTGTGAGTCTTTGATATCCCGTAGGCCTAGTCACGGTTTATGCTTGGATTCTCACCATCTCGTCCCTAGCTTCCCACAAATCAATTGTTCATCTATGCACCATTGGAGGAAAGTTTCGTATTGAGTTGGGATTCCCATTGGAATGACCTCTTTGGATTAGCCAATACTTGTTTTATTGTATTTTCATTCACAAACTCCAATCACCAAAACACAAATAAAAGATTTTACACTTTTCCCTTTTCACAAAATCACCTTCACACACATGAACTTTCCTTCCCTGAGGAGACGACCTTGGAATACTCTTCCAAGTAAAACACGACACACAAAAGAATCTTTGCACTTGGGGAGCACTTTTGTACACACACACACATTTTTGTGCATTTACACATCACATTACCATCATTTCATTTTTCCCCATCTCCTTGCCCTTTCTTTTGACATCACCCATAAGAGAGTGACACTCCCCTTCATCCATATACTATACATGCTAAAAGGTGATGTTTAGAGGTTAGGAAACTACAAGGAATTTTGTCAAGCAAGCTTGCCCAATAATTCCAAGTGTTTCTCCACCAAAGGTGTCAATCCTATTGATTTCCTGTACCTCCTCATCATCTCCAGGTTGTTTGGACAAGTTGAACATGTTAAGATACATAGTCATGTTCCCAAATGCTAGCTTCATAAGACCATTCCTGTAATTAATCACAGCATTAGATATGACAAGAAAAGGTCTACCAAGTATGACGGGGATTTGGGAGCTAAGATTTGCAATCGGGTGAGTGTCAAGCACAATAAAATCAACAGGAAAGTAAAATTTATCGACTTGCACTCAAATATCCTCAATTACTCCCCTTGGTGTTCAGACACTATGGTTTGCCAATTGAAGCGTGATTGGAGTAGGCTTTAATTCCTCGAGCTGAAGTTGTTGGTATACCGAGTATGGAAGGAGGCTCACACTAGCCCCCAAATCAAGGAGAGCTTACTCCACCTGGCAATTCCCAATTTTTATGGTAATGGTGGGGTAGCTGGGGTCTTTAAACTTTGGAGGGGTGTTTGTCCTCAAAATCGAGCTCACTTGCTCGATAAGGAATGCTTTCTTATGGACATTGACCTCCTCTTCACTGTACATAAGTCTTTCAAGATCTTTGCATGAGATAGAATTTACTTTATTGCTTCAAGGAGTGGAATATTTATTTTCACCTGCTTGAACATTTCAATGATATCAGAATAATTAGCCACCTTGACAGGTGGCTTCAAGCGATTGGGAAAAGGGGCAGGCATGGGGGAAACAAGAACACTTTCATCAACTAATTTTTTTTTTCAACTACCTCACCCTCGTCGGTGTCACCTATGGTCTCTTTTTCTTTTGGCAATGTGGCCTTGGGTGAGACTTTAGGCACAACAGTCTTATCAATTTGTTTGCCACTACGAAGGGTGGTGACCACCTTAAGTTGCTCACAACTCTCTTTGGTGGGCTCGTAAGACTCAATCACATGTTGGCCCTTAGAGTTCTCTTGAGGTTAAATGGGGAATTTCCCCTTTTCTTGTTGTGATAACCCAATGTGATTCGTAATTTTTGTGAGTTGAGCCGCAATGTTGTTAAACGTTGTGGTATTTTGCTTGTTGATGGTAGTTTGGCTCTGAATGAAAGAATGAACCAAATCCTCCAAACTCCTTTTGTGAGGGGGTTGGTATGTGGATGAGTTGGATTGTCCTTGTTGATTAAAATTTTGTGGCGGTGTACCTTGGGAGAAATTCTGTGGAGGTGGGTTTTGTGGATACCCTTGCGGACTTGACCAGGGGTATTAGGACCTAGACGCTTGACCTTGGGATTTAAATTGATTTTGCCTAGGAGGCATGGGAGGTGTGTATGTATTTGACCCATGAGGAGTAGGGTTATCATTTCTCCAACTAAAGTTTGGGTGATTATTCCAACCCGAATTGTACGTGTTTGAATGAGGGGAGAATGATTGCCTTGTTTGATTGAATGCATGGACTTGCTTGTGATACACTACCTTAAGTGCTAGAATATTGGGGCACTCCATTATGGTATGCTCCACGCTCTCACAAATCGAGCAAAACTCATCGATCTTTGAAACATTAGACACCTTATGTCTCCATTTGACAATTTAGCAATTTTGAAAAGCAAGTTTTCCCGGTCTCTCAAGTCATAAATCCCTCCCCCATGAGTTAGACTACTCCCTTGATGAGAAGACCTTGGTACATCGGTGGGATCCATAATGTCCCATGATTGTGCATTTTGTGCCAATGTATCAAAGTAATCTAAGGCCTCATCAGAGTCTTTGTTCAAAAACTCTCCATTACACATCATGTTGATGAATTGTCGATGGTCTGATGTAATTTTTTCATAGAAGAAACTTACAAATTGTCATGATTCAAAGCCATGGTGTGGAATGGATTGTAGCAATTCCTTGTATCGATCCCAACATTGGTAGATTTGCTCATTGGACTTCTCCAAAAAGTTTTGAATTTGTTTTTTAAGAGCGGTGGTTTTATACACCACAAAAAATTTGTTTAAGAAATTAGAGAGCATTTGGTTCCAAGATATTATGGATCGAGGTCTCAAGGAATTAAGCCATATTTTTGCCTTATCTTTGAGGAAAAAGGGGAACAATTTCAGCCTAGCTTTGTCTTCCATACTAGGATTGGTGAGGAAGGTCGCAACTATTTCCTCAAAATCCTTTATGTGCAAATAGGGGTTCTCTTTCTCAATTATGTGGAATGTGGGAAGTAGTTGCAACATCCCAGGCTTAACTAGGAAGAGGTGAGCTTGGACCAGAAGGAGAATACATGAGGGTGTGGTGCTTCATGTAGGTTAAAGGAAATCCCTCATTGACCTCGCCAAAGGCTCAATGTGGATGTTGTTCCCTTCATTTACGGGAGGGGAAAATTGTATTCGTGGACTGGGATTTCTAGGTTCTTGTCCTCCCCCACATCTTTGCATGTTTGGATTGACACCTACATTCTCAAAATGATCACCCGCATCCTCGAGTGGATCTTGGTCAATGTTCATATTGGGGCCCAAGGGTTGTCTAACTAGTCAGTTTTGTTTATCCTATCCCCACATATAACAGAACTATCTACAAATAAAAATTTAAACAAATAAAAGTATATACTAAGAGCAACATACCTCAGCCCATGATGAACATCATAGGACTTACCTCTGTTTTTTGAAAATCACCTTCTCAATTCAACATTTGTCTTCCCTGGCAACGGCACCAAAAATGCTTGATGGTTTATGTTGTATTTCCTAATGTCCTCACATTAACCCTCAATGTGTATACGGCCTATGTGTGTGGGTGAGTGTCACTCTCACTCGGGTTTGATGCAAGAATTAGGAAAATGGAATAATGGTGGTGGAATGAAGGAAATGTGTGTGTGTGTGTGAACAAAAATGCTCTCCAAGCGCAGAGAGACTTTTGTGTGTCGCATGTTACTTGGAAATTGTATTCCAAGGTCGTCTCCTCAGGGAAAGAGGTGAATCGTGTTGAAGGTGATTTTGGTAAAAGGAAAGGTGTAAAAATATTTTATTATTTGAGTTTGGTTTGTTTATATCTCGATGGAATTGGAATGGAAAATGAGTGTTAGTTAATCTGAAGGGTTCACTCCAATGGGAATGTCAAGCCAGCTTGAAACCTTCCTTCAATGGTGCCTAGATGTTCGATTGATTCATGGGAAGTGCGGGAATAAATGGAAGTGAGGATCCAAGCATAACCCGTGACAAGTCTACTAGATATCAAAGACTCACAACGACATCCACACACAATCCAGTTAAACCAAACCATCGTACACCGAGAAAAGGAAAGAAGATAAGTTGAAATGGCATACCCAAGAGGAGGTCTCCCTTGGATTATCTAACTTAAAAACTTAGCTACACATAATGAAAGCAAAGACAATAATGTAATGGAATGACATTGTAGAGAAATGAAGATTGAAGCTAAGTTAATGCCATAAAATGTAACTATAGGAAAGTGCATTTAATACCCATCTTAAAGCTTGAAAATGAAGAACTTGAAAGCATTAATGGTGAAAGCTAAAATGAAGATTAAACTTAAAATAAACTTGCATTGAATAGCATTAAAGACATTAAATGAAGCTTACAAGGTTCTTACAAGGGATTACAAGACAATTTATGGAAGAAAATGCAAAACTATTAACTTCTCTCTAGCACTATTCATCTTCTTCCTTGGACTCTCTCTCTCTATATTACAATGTATCTTACATCCCCCTCCAAAAATGTCCATGGAGCCATCCCTAGCCTATATGATGTGATCCCAATCAATAGGGGGCTGAAAGGGATGGGTTGGTGCAGGTTAAGACAAGCCCAACCTTTCTCTCTTGCCATGCTTATTCTCTCTCATCCTCATTATTGCACAAATCTCCAAAGTCCATGTAGGGGTGAGGGAAGCCTTCTAGACGTGTAATTAATGTTAGGGAACTTGCTGGAGAAGTGTAAGTGAGACCCCTAAGTTGCAGAGTTGAGTTTCAGGTTGTCCGGGTAATCTAGGCAAAACCTTCCGACAGGTCGACATAAACCTTCTTGAAGGTTTGTGCTGGAAGAGTTAAATGATAAAACCAGTAGGCAAAACCTTCCAGAAAGTTTCATTCCAGTACGCAAAACCTTATGGAAGGTTTTGGCAGTGAATAGGAAGTTCAAGGTAAAACCTTTTGGAAGGTTTTTACCCAAACCTTCTGGAAGGTTTTTCAACCATTTTGCAATATTCTAGGTTTCTTCACCCTCCAGTCCTTCCTTTAAGATACCCGCTCATCTTCATTGACTTCAAAAACTTCATTGGGGCTTAACTTGAATCATTTACATCCTTTTACCTGCATTTACACAAAACTCCATCAAAATCAAGATTAAATGCATTTCTCTCCAATTTCTTGACAAAAGTAAGTATGAAAGGCATATTAGCACACAATATATGTCATGTTTTTGTGCTAATCACTTAGGCAGAGGGAGATTGACTATTAAATTTATCTTCAACCTATCAACTTCAATTCCCTCTACCAAAACTACATGCCCTAAAACAATGCCCTTAGTGTCCATGAAATAACACTTTTCTCAATTCAAAACAAGATTTGTTTCCTCAAATCTAGTAAAGAATTTTTCACGATTCGCTAAACATAATTCAAGTGAATCACCATATACCGAAAAATTATCCATAAAAACTTCAAAAAACTGCTCCACCATATCACTAAAAATACTCAACATAAAACGCAGAAAAGTGGCTGGAGCATTACATAATCCAAATGGCATTCTTTTATAAGCAAAAGTGCCAAAAGAACATATAAAAGTAGTTTTATCCTAGTCATCTATTGCTATTTCAATTTGATTATAGTCGGAGTATCCATCCAAAAAACAATAATATGCATGCCGGATTTGTTTTCTAAAACTTGGTCTAGGAATGGTAAGGAAAAATGATCTTTTCTGGAGAGGGAATTCAATTTATGATAGTCAATACACATACGCGAACCAGTGACTATACGTATAGGGACTATTTAGAAACGTAGTCTACGATAACTAAAATATATACATAGTCAAATGATTGGGGAAAAGGTCCCTTGAATTCGATACCCCAACAATAAAAAATATTAATTTTAAAATTTTATTGAATGGCATCATGTTCCTCCGTGAAATACCCCCCAACCATTGGCAATGATCACATGATAGACAAAAAATATGGGTATCTTTGAATAGTGTTGGCCAGTAAAATCCACAACACAAAATATTTGTTGTGGTGTTCTTTGATGAAAAATGGCCCCCACGTGCTTTAGTATGACAAACTTTATGGCATTGTGGATTTCATGATCAAGTACACACCTTCTAATGATATAGCCTTTGCAGTATTTAAA
>CAUOFW020005522.1:0-26954 GCA_963454935.2 Ilex paraguariensis
AGAGGATATCCAGATCTACAAATTTTAGATTCGAAGCGAATCATAGTCAAAAATGAAAAATACCGGGGTACTACTACCAAATGGTGCAGGTGCTAGTTACAAAATTCTAGTAGGCTTAGATATCAGTACCTATGATACCAAGTACCGCTACCTCCTTAATTTTATTTTCACTTTAAAGCCTCCTAATTCTCATGTAATGTGTTTATCTCTTCACCACGCATCCACACTTAGTTGCAGGGTTTCAAAAGCCATCATTTACCCTATGATTACCTACAACATCAAATTTTTACATTATTCATAAATTCGACTAACTCTAAGTAATTAAATGCAAAGTTGAGTTAAAATATACGTAATGAGGCCATTAAAATGCAATATTACGCAATCATCACATACATAGTGCTTCCGGATGCAAACTACTATTCCCGAACGCAAGTAAAGAAAGTTTCAAAGATGAAAAATTGGTTAAGTTAAAAATTGATATGTGATTAATCAATCCGGACGCAACTACAACGTCCGGATCGAGTGCTCCAAAACTAATTCTAGAGATTTCAAGGTGTTTAGGCGATGTTGTGCATGTGGATGCTCATTGACGATACAGTGTGCCTTAGTTAGAAGGCATATGATTATTTGAACTCCAACTATGTTAAGATTAGGATTCAAGGCTTGTGTCCGAATGCAACTCTTCTGTCCAGACATGCATTGTTATAGAGGCATTGTTCAGAGTCTGACCTAGAGGATATCTTTAATGTAATTTATAGATATTTTTTTCATTATTTTTAGTCATATACTAATATATTGATAGGGAGATAGAGGTGTTCAACCATAGAAGAGACTAGAGATACTCAAATTTTAGAATTATATTCTTCCTTTCTTCTTTGAGATTTTCACATGGCTTGTGAGTAGTCTCCTTTTATTTTCCTAGCTAGGGTATGGTTGTATGATTATGTATTGAATATTTTGTTTAATGCAATTAATATTTGATTGTTCTTTCAAGATGATATCTTTTCATATATAGATTGAATGAATGAATTTTAGCAAAGGATTGTACTCTGTATACTTGTGAAATTATTTACTAGGTCGATTCCTTACCATGAGTAATTTTTATAATTCTCTGTGGGCCTCTAAACTTGGTTCTTTATTGATTACTATCAATTCAATCAACTTTTATTCTTAAAAGTAAAATCTTCTTATTGATTACAATGACGTCGCACGTCAACTAAGATAATGAATGATTACATAAACATAGTATTCACACATAGGATTATTCTCTAATCCTAATGATAAGAAGTATTCTTTTTATTTATTAAATTTATTTTCAATTAGATATCAATTTCCCATAATCAATACTTTTGATTTAAGCTCTTTCTTTTTACCTTTGATTTAAGCTCTTTCTTTTTACCTTCCTAAGTCTAAAATCAAGTTCCTTGTGGATTGACCTTAATCTTATCGAATATTATTAATTTTTTACCACCTTCACTTGTTGTACCGATTGGGATCAAGCAAGTTTTTGGCACCATTGCCAGGGACTTCTTTGACAAATTTAGGAAGCCAAAAAGAAGAAGAACGCCTTCACTATGAACTACTTGGAGAATTCTAGTATCCGGGTACTTTCATTCCAATTCTTTGTGAATGCTGTTAATTTAATTTTTGTTTATTATCTATTAGTTAGATTAATATTTGTATTTAATTGTATTAAAAATAGTTAGCAGTTGTTTGCATTATGTAGTTAGATCATCTTTTTCATGTTTGGTGGAGAAACTTCAGACTTTCAAAACAACACTTTAAGAGTATGTTGTTTCTGTTGGTTCTTTTGTGTCAAACCATTCTAATAATTTTGTTTTAGACCCCACATTTGATCTAAGTAGAACGGGTAGTACATAGAACTCTAAAAACCCTCAAAATAATCATGTTCTTGTGAATTAAAACAATAATCAAGGCCAAGAGGTCGACCAACAATGTCCCATCATGCTTTGTTTTTTCTGCTAATGTCAATATGTTCACAATTAAGCCCGGTACCTGTAACGCCCCAAAACCCACCTTGGACGGCATTACAATCTAAAAGTCATTCACAACATGAGAGCAACTAATAATATCTATAATTAAGATAATTTCATTCATTATTCATAATATGTACAACGTTATCCAAAAGAATATGTCAAACTATGGCATCTACATCCCAACATAATATATCAACCTATGACAATTACATCTCAAAAGAATCAAGCTTAATTTTGCAGCGGAATAACAAAATATAGTAGCTTTTACATGGTCTCAAGAAATTTTCTAGTCTAGCACGTAGGAGAGTATAACCTTAAGCATCCACCTTGGGATCCACGTGCCCATCTAATTGAACTTCCCAATGTACGGGCTCATCGACTCTGAGCTCCTCCACTTGTACAAAATCTGAAATATATGTTGTTTGTAGGGGGTGAGCACTAAGCTCTGTAGCAACATCCTTCCAAACTCAAACAAGGTTTAGAAAAAAAATATAAAACAGTTGGGTCTCACTTTTCAAAATAGCATATATAACTTGAAATAAAATAGTGACAATTTATTTGATCTCAAGTTAACTCAATAGCAATAATTTAAATGAAAGGAATAAGCATGTCAGAGTGATAGAAATCAAATAATCATTCAATAATTTCATCTCATATTCTCATGTATGTTGGTTGCTTTCCATGAATCTACACCACGATTCTACCTTGTTCACCCACCACAATCACGCAATCCCAAATATTTTAAGAAAGGCGTATACCATCTCTCATGGCATTGACCATGTCTCAGCCTCAAACTTACGTGAATAATAGTAGTTGTTCTCACAAATGACAAACCACTACAAGTGTTAGGAAACCATCTCACCCCCATTGGGATAGACTAACCTCTAACACTCTACGACAGTGCTCGAATGCAATTCAAGTCCATCACAACAACCATACAAGAGATGCAATAACAAACATTTTCTCAAATCACAAGGAAATCCAAAATTCCCAAATTTTAGAATTTGTATTACAAGAGAACAATTTAATAAAATAAGCAAGAGATTATCACAAATACTATTTTGTTGTTCAAAACAAAGCACTAGAGTTTGAAAACCAAGAACAAAGGAATATTAAGAAGAAAAAACTATTTTTCTCAAAAATTAGGATTTTCAAGTCAAGAGGAGAAATTCCATGGCTATATAACCATAACTTTGTTTAAAACATAGTAATAAGTGCAAAAGTGTCAAGAGATAGGGATAAAAACATGCATACATATAAATGTCCTAGCCCCAATGTACAAGAATGGAAGAAAACCCCTACCTTGGTGTTCTTGAAAGAAAACTAGGGCTTTGATCCAATCCAATGTGCAAATCCCCTTTGATCTTGTGTTTTTTCCTCTCTTTCTTCCTCTCTAAGGTTTTCTAGGGTTAGAAATGTTGAAATGGGGCTAATGGAGGCGTCATTATATATTTATAAGGTGAAAAATGGACCCTAAATCGCGACTTAAAATTTTTGAAACTTACAGAGCATACCGGTACGTAGTACTAGTATGCTAAACTCTCTAGACAGTAGCGTACCGGTACACTGTACCGGTACATTTTTTTCCAATTTTTCCTGTTTCCTCTGTTTTTCATTTTCAATCCATTCCAAACTCTTCCAAAGCCAACCCAAACTTATACAACATACATTTGGACATCAAACATAGTTGGTACGAGTTCGATTACAAAAAATTTTATATACTTACCCGATTTTTACACTATTAACATTTTCTACGGTTATAACCTATATGGTTCATACATACGCCATCACATATATTAAATTACTAAACAATTAATTATTATATTATTATAAACATGTGGGGGTTTATAGTACCATACAATTCTTACCTCTATTCCATGGGCTTGATTATGAAAATCCTTACCTTCACATGAAGGAATTTGAGGACACTTGTAGAACCCTCCAAGATAACATAGAGTTAGCCAAGTTGGAGCTTTTTTCCTTTTCGTTAAAGGATAAAGCCAAGCAATGGCTTAACATCCTTAAACATCATTCTATTTTAGATTGGTGCACCCTTCAGAAAGAGTTTCTCAAGAAATTCTTCCCCGCTCACCGCACAAATGCTTTAAAAAGCCATATAATTAATTTTTTGGTGAAGGAGGAAAAAACTTTCTATCTGTGTTGGGAATGGTTCAATGACCTTCTCCATGCTTGTCCTTATCATGAGTTCAAAAGTTGGACCCTCATTGGTTTTTTCTATGACTCACACCCTACCCATATGCATCAATTTGTTGAAATGATGTCTCAAGGAGAATTCACGGACAAGAATCCCAATGAGGCTTTTGAGTTTTTTGACACACTTTCTGAGAGTTCACAAATGTGGGACTCGGCTTCACCTACTCCGACCCAAGTCAATCTACCACTTCCCCTGGGACAAAATAAATTTTGAGAGAGGATGACAATTTACAGGCTAAGATGGTTTCTTTCTGTCGAAAGCTTGAGGCTTTAGAGATAAAGAAAGTCAATGAAGTTGTTGTTCCACCCACGGAGAGTACATCTAGGATATGCACTTTGATTGGACATTCAACTTAGGAATGTCCTATGATACCCATTTTTGAGGAAGTTATGTTGGAGCAATCCAACACAGTCTCTAGGTATCAAAAGCCATATAATCATCTTTATTCTGAAACGTACAATTTAGGGTGGTGACAACACTCAAATTTTTGTTGGAGGAACAACCAACAACAGCAAGCCCCACCACAAGTAAAACAAACCACCACAAGCTCCACCACCACCATAGCAAAATCATTATCCACCCTACCAACCACCTCACAAACGTAGTCTTGAGGATTCCTTCAATTAGTTCATGCAAGCTCAAAGCAATACAATACATAGAACAATCAGGCCTTCAATGACTTCATATCTCACACCTCGTAATCCCTTGACGATACGAAAAGTCACCTACAAAAGATGACTTAGTTGATGGTTATCCAAGAGAATGACAAGTTTACTGGCAAGCCAAAGACTCCATAGGGTCAGTTACATGTAGGCAATTCTACTCACATGGACTCTTCAAATGAACAAGTCAATGATGTCATCACTCTTCGGAGAGGAAAATTCATAGATAAATCCTAGGCACCCATTGAACCCATTCCTATGCCTATGGTACCATCCCTTCCCTCAAAGACTCAAAAGACCATAGAAGTTGAGTAACCATGATTATATTTATGAGTTTTTAAAGCAAGTAAATATTAATATTTTGTTTCTAGATGCCATCAAATAGGTCCCTTCATATGACAAGTTCCTAAAGGAATTGTGCACTATGAAACAAAATCAAAATGGTCAAAAAAGGGCCTTTTTGACAAAAAATGTGAGTGCCATCAAACAACATGACTCCTCCTAAGTTTAAGGACCTAGGGAGTCCTACAATTTCTTGTTTCATAGGGAACTTAAAGATTGAGCAATTTTTTCTTAATCTTGGAGCAAGTGCCAATTTACTCCCCTACTTTGTCTACCAATAATTGGGTTTAGGCGAACTCAAGCCTATACATATCACATTGCAGTTAGCAGAATGATCTATTAAAATTCCTAAGGGAATAGTTGAAGATGTCCTTATCTAGGTAGATAGGTTCTACTTCCTTGTAGACTTCATCTAATAAGTCAAATTTATGTTATTCTTGGTCGACCCTTCCTCGCTACTTCAAATGCTCTCATTAATTGCAGGAATGGAGTCATAAAACTATCATTCAGGAATATGACTCTAGAGCTTAATATCTTTGATATAGCTAAACAACCAAGTGAGGAGGAGGATGTAACACCCCAAAACACACCTTGGACGGCATTATATATTAAAACCATTTATATCATGAGAGCACTAATATAATCCCTTAAGAAACAAGACTTTATTTGTCATCCACGAATATTTACAACATTATCCAAAAGAATAAGCCCAAGTCATGGATATTACATCTCAAAAATTAATTAAAGAAGCACAGCGGAATAAACAAAAGAAGCTAGATTACACAATGTTCCAAAAGAATGTCCTAATCTAGTACAAAAGGAAAGGAGGTCGGTCTATGTGTCCACCTCGGAATCCACAATCCAGTCCAGTGGAGTCTCCCAAGTAGCGTGCTCCTCGACCCTTATGTCCTTCTCCTCAAGTGGATAATCTAAAAAATGTTAGCGATAGGGGGTGAGCATGAAACTCTATAGAAAATCTCTCAAACCCATATAAGGTTTAAAAAAGTATTTAAAACGGTCGGTCTCAATTTTAACATAACATAGATACATAATTTGAAATAAAGTAGTGACATTTAAAAAGGATCTCAAGTTTATTTAAAAATATTACTTAAATGAATAAACGAGCACCACATACAAATAATAACCATTAATTGTCATAACTAATTCCCAATAATTCTTTCGGTAGGTAGCATATTTTGTGGTAACCTCCACCCCCCTTTAGGTCACCTTTGATTCTCAAGCATCCTTACCGGGAACCTCTTGAGAATGGATGAGCATCCTTACATGGAACCTCTCACTAATCACTATATTGTTTTCCAAGCATCCTTATCGGGAACCTCTTGGGAAGGGGTAAGCATCCTTACAAGGAACATCTCACTTATGTGCATCACAAAAAACTCAACCAAGCATACAATTCCAATATTTATCTCAATTTACAAGCATCTATCCTAAATCTCCAAAATATATGATGTAACAATTCCACAACCAACTAAGAAAATACATGAGAACACAATAACATTATTTTTTTTACCCAACACAAAACTCTAAGGTTTCGAAATCCATAATAAAGAAAGTATTTAGGAAGAAAATACATCACTCTCCAAAAATTAGGGTTTTAAAACTAGAAAGGAGATTTCATGGGTATTAAACCCTACTTTGTTCAAAACATGTAATCCTTACAAAAAAGCCTAAGAGATGATGATTTCATAGCATATATATATATCATTGATAGCCAAAACATACATATATAAATACCCTAGCCTCAATTTAAGTGAATGAGAGAAAATTCCTACCTTGAATCCTTAGTTTGTAGGAAGACTTGAGCTTTGATCTTGAATCTACCCTTAAATCTCTTGTTTTTCCCTTCCTTTCTTCCTCTCTAATGCTCTCTAGGGTTCCAAGAGGTGTGGGGTGAGAGTGGAGCGAAAGAAATGAGGACAAATGAGATGAAATGGGGTTTAAAACACTTCAGTCCCAAAACTCACTGTTCACAACATGTTTTAGTTTTCTCCAAAATTACGGTTTTACCACGAAGAATCTCCAATTTGATCCATATGACTACCCTAAAATTTGTCGACATTCCAGATTCATTTTTAATGTTATTTTAACCTAAAAATATTTATTTTTATGATTTATCTCAAAACCAAAGTCAACGTACACCCGAAACACTAAAATTTCTATTTTACCCATCCGAACCGGCTATTAATGAAGTTTTGTGTTGTTTGCAAATAAAAAGTGATAAAGGGTGCTTCTTAAAGACTTTTATACTTATTTGATGTCTAAATGTACTCATTATTCTTATATTTTGATTTATAATGCAAATGGAGACGTTAAATGCAAAACAAAGCTAATTGAACTATTTTGACATCGCTTCATTATCTGGGCATAACCCTCTCATTTGAGCTCCGATTGAGGTAATTCAAGATGATATGGAATGATAAGAAAGAGCTCTAAAACTTTAATGTTTTGATTTTTGAGAGATATTGACTGCATTAAGGTCTAAATAGGGCTTGAAGTTGTAGCCAATGCACTGTTCAAGCTAATTGAGCTGTTTTGACATCACTTCGTTATCTGGGAATAACTCTCTCCTCCGAGATCCGATTGAGATGATTCAAGATGATATGGAAGGCTAAGAAAGAGTTCTACAACTTTCATGTTTTGAGTTTTGAGAGATATTGACTGCATCAAGGTTAAAATCGCGCTTGAAGTTGTAGCTAGTGCACTGTTCACGTCCTGTTTCATCCCTTTTCCATTTCCAATCCATTCCTAAGCCAACCAAATCCATCTCAAACCTCTCCAACACATATTTCTACAAAAAACCTATTTAATACAAGTTCTAGAACCTAAAATTTCATATTTTCACTTATTAAAACCAAATTTCAACTATTATTTCCACTAACATTTTAAATCTCTACTTTTCCAATCTACCAAATTCAAACACACATCACTACACATATCCACATTTTTACCACAATTATTTACTATATATCTATATACATATATAAAATAAAATGCGGGGCGTTACAGAGGAAGTGAGAGAGGTGCATTCTATTGAGTCTATGGCAGAAGATTATGTGAATGCAGCATTCTTTGAGGATTCATTGGAGACATTCTTGGTTGAGTCGATATCCTTAGAGTTTGATTCCATTATAAAGAAAGATTGTTTGACTTTAGATAGGGAGCTTGAGTTAGTATCTATTCAGTCAATCAGGCCATAGGTGCCCAAGTTTGAGGAGCTCTCTCCTACTGGCGTGAAGTCACTCCCTTCTTCTGAAAACTACCAAAACTTGAGTTGAAACGCCTCCCTTTTGCTTTAAAGTATTCATTTCTTGGAGAGGGGGAATCATACCCTATGGTCATCTCATCTGTAATTACCAAGAGTCCAACCTATTAAAGGTCCTTAAGCGTCATCGTAGTGCTATAGGGAGGACCATCGCTGATTGAAAAGGCATAAGCCCTATTGTATATACTCACACTATTTATTTGGAAAATGATTCAAAACTCTTCCCTCAAATGCAGTGATAGTTAAACCCTTATCAGAAAGAGGTTTTATGGGTTGATGTATTAAAATTGTTAGATTACAATATTTCTCGGTTAAGTCCGAGGTCGAACCTACAGGGAGCTAACTATTAGTATTCAAAACAAAAAACAATAAAATTGTCATGTGTGTAGTGTGCAATGAAACAACTTGTGGTGTGAGCTTAGAATTATCAAATAAACACTGAACTAAAACTTTGAATAAAAATGATAAAAATGTACGCTTTCGTGCGGGGATCCAACATATATTATAATGTTCATTTATGAAAATGTCACCTTACAACAATTAACTCTCATTTCACTGGAAAGCTAACTGGTAGGTTTGATGTATAATTGTACCATATTATAGCAACTAATTAGGTTAGCTGAAAGGTCCATGTACGATGCAACAATCAAATAACCCTAGTAAACCCGAAGGTAAACCATTTAAAAGGATTACTCTAGCTATTCAATCGGTAGGTTGATGATTCAATGAAGATGGAATTTTGGTTTATGCATTGAATCAAAAGCATTGACTATGGCGAGATTTAACTCGTCTATAACAAATCTCCCGATTATGACATAAAGCCCAACTACGTACATTACCGTATCATACATAAAGTACGTAATAATTATAGATAGTATGGTATATAGTATTAAGCTCTGCTCGGTATTCATAACTATGAGTATATTGTAATAGTAACCATCCATCAATTAAGGGAGGTATAAACATTAATGCATAAATAAAAAATTGACATTTCCATAACTTAAACAGTATCATACATAAATTCACCCTTCACCGAAGAGTATAAACAGACTACTCACATCTCATTGTTATAGATGAGCAATAGAAGTGAGATGATCTCATTACAACCAAAAATAAAATGCAACACGTCCTATCCCACGAAAAAGCTGAAACACTATAACTCTTATTACCAGCTGGGGCACAAAAATGGGAGAGGTTTAACCCTCCAAGTAGAAAGGATAAACATAAATGTTTAAGTAGAGAAAATTTTGGTTGAGAAATGATTAGAGCAGGGTTTCTCTCTTTTTTTCTTTCTCTCTTTTCTTCTCTCTTGCACTAGACTGAACTCATGTGAATCTTCCTAAGAAATGGCTAGAACAGGCTATTTATAGGCACCAGAAGGAAGGAGTAATGTGACAGACACCCAAGCTAACCAATAGGAAGCCTTTGTTGCTAAAATGGACCAATGGGAGAAGAGAGAAAAGTAAGGCAGTCTAAGGACCGTCCAGATGCCACCACCATTGTCCGAACGATGGAGATCTTCTAGTTTTTCCATGCTTGGCAGCCTCTTTTCTTGACTTGTTGATTTGTGAATTATAATTGCCTCCCTTCTTCATTTGCCTTTACACTTTAATCCTCTTGAACTTCCATATTTATGCTTGAAACCTTACAAACTATGCATTAACCCTAATACTTTATAAATTAATCATTTTATCCTAGTTTACACACATAGTTAACCCTTAACCCTAGTTCATTTATACACTTTTATGGTTAATCACACCCCCTAACCAAATATTACTAGTCCCTAATAATAATAAAACAAAATCACTTTCACAAATTTCACGATTGCATTTAGCTGGTGCAACAAGCCGTTAAACCCCTAAGTGATTCATAGTGGACAAGTTTTATCTCGTGATGGTTTCTAGTGAAGATACCTACAAAATTCAAAAATTTAGGATTACTTAATTCATATTCTCCACTAATAAGATTAAATCAACATTCTATTCTATTCCCAGGATACTTTCCTTTCCAGATCACTATAAGAGTAACACACATTAACTGTAACACTATTCTATATATTTTTTAGAAAAAAATAATGTGTGTGTGTGCAGAGATTTCTTTATTTTAAAAACACTTAAGAAATATCACAATCTTTCATTCAGTTGTACAAGTGTTAGCCTCGATGTTAATCCTTTCCTAGAAATCACTCAGTAAAGAGTACACTCAAATTTTAGTGACTATCACTGAAAAATTACATGTGATAGTAATGCTATTATCAAAGCAAGATAATAGCACTTGTAATATTCCAAAAGAAGGTTATTTGAATAAAACTAAAAATTGGCATAATCTCTTGAAAGAATATTAACACTATATCAAACGACACTATCAATACTCTCCTTTCCAATGGATAGGTGAAAATAATACATATGCATGACTTCTAAAATCAAAAAGGACTTTATCAAGGTTATAACATGGCCAAAGGGTATCAGATTTAAAGAATCGATGTCAAAGGTATTCAAAGAGCTATCCTTTTTGATTTGTGCATCACACATCTCTCCCATTTTTCCTAAATTTTTACACATTGTATTTTCCATTTCTCCTTTCAATCCCATTTTTGGTATTTTCTATCTTTGCTTTCTTGATTTTTCTTTTTCTTTTCCTCTTTTCTCTCTTTCACATATTTGTCCTTTTTCTTTTCTTTCTTGAATTGTAGTCACCATTTTTTTCTCCCTTTTCTATGTAATGTTTTCCTTAGTAAAGGGTGCAAGAAAATTAGATAGCAAGGATCGGTCAATATATTTTTTCTATGGCTCAGTTAACTAATGGATTTGAGAAAAGAAATTTACATTTAGGCTCAATCCCAGCTTACTAGGGATATATTTTTGCAAAAGAAATGGTTGAGGCTCAGTAAAATCACAAATGGCCTAAGATCATTTCTTAGAATTCATATACCTGCATAATTTCCATTTAAGATTTAATGGAATGTTAACCATGTTATTCAACGAGTGGTAATCAAAACAATGATAATGAGATTATTCAAAGAAATATTACCACTGAACTAAAAATTATTATTTGAGTAAATGTGACAAATCTCTCTAAGGAATATTGGCTCAAAATCTACATATAGGGTTACATCTCCACTATATATGTAACCTCTATCAAGGATTGTAGTATTTCAAAAACTAATTTTAGAATAAGGAATTTTTACGTGCTCAGAATGTTGAGTTTCTTTGAAAAGATAAAGACAGTGCAGAATCAATGTATGAAAATCCTAAGTAATCTAGTTAGTGTTATACCTGCAAAGTGTTAGAATGATAACATAATTCTTATCGTGAATTATATGAGATAAGTATCCTTTACCAAAATCATAAGTCAAACATATTAATCAAAATCAAATCCAAACAACTATTCAAAACATAAAACTGAAATAAAGTGCTTGAGTAAAAAGTTTGGTAAGAGTAGAAAGAGCATAGAAACTTCAAAAACTTCGGTCACTAAGCTGACAAGCGTCCACCATACTGTCCTCAAAGTAGCCTCAGGATCTCATTTTGATTATCCTCATAGCTAGTCATCCTTTGATCCAATTGGGTGATGCTAGTCTCTAATCTTAACAGAATCTAGTGGTCAGTCTGATCATCAATTGGAATATAAGGCTGCTCTTCTAGTTGCTGAGGCTCCTCTGATGGCTAAAAGTCTACACCTGAAAAACCTGGGTAAATTTGAATTTTTATGAAAAATGGTAAAATAATAATTAGCCACTACAGTACAGGTTAAAAATTTAAATTTTTTAGAAATCAGATGAAGAAATGGATCTCACCGTTGGATTCGTCTCGCGTAATCTAGTTACCTAGTCAATTTTTGTTGAATTTCAAGACAGACAAATTTTTTGCATTTTACGAAGCAATCGAGTTTCGCGTGACATAAATAAATGAGACCAGAAATTAAATTTTGAAAAATGAAAAATAATTTAAATTTATTTCAAATAAAAATATTTTAAACTTGAATCGAGATGAAATTTAATTGATTCGAGACAAAACTAGACCTAGGAAAGGAGAATGTGTGGCGCAATGAGGACCAAGCACCTAAAAAGGGTATAAATTGAGGAGAAAATTAAAATTTCTCCCCATACCCATCAGATTTTTTAAAAATAGAAAGAAAAGAGGGAAGCCTAGGGTTTCTCCAACTTCTCTCTACGATCTACAACGTTCCTTTGGTCGAATCACCTCGGGCCAAGAACAAAAGTTGTTCTACTTGACATAGGCTACAAGATCATACCAAAAAGCACTGATTTTGATGAAGTTCAAAGGATAAGTCTTTGGGAAATCAAGGGCTAGAGCTTGATTTGAGTTTGGGAGGTTTTCTACCATTGTTTTATGCTTCAAAAGGTAGGGTTCCTTTCCTAATTAGGTTTATTTCCAACCTAGGATATATGGAATAGGTAGAGTGTTAGAGATGTAATCTCATGTATAGTACATACCTATGATATTTGAAATGTGTGTTATATACATTGATTATGTTATAACATGCTTGGAATTTGATGTTGGTATATGCACCTTGATATATTGACATTGAGGTTGTTTATGGTTATCGAAGTTGTTCATGTTGCCCTCGTGAAATGTGGAACTTGATGATGATATTGAAATTGAAACCTACATTGCATAATGATGTTAGATGCAATTGTACATTACATTTGCATATGCAAGAAAAGCATTGCATTCGTGGACATTGACATGAGTGTGGGGGTGCATGTTCATGTTTTTGAATCAAACACCATTATTGGTAGTTGAGACATAAAATCGGGAAGGATGAACCTAGGTGCAGCTGAGTTGCACGGTTGCTGAAAAACTTGTGTCACGTATAGCAATAAGGACTAGATTCTCTATTGGGTGCAAGACCCAGTTACTAGTTTATGCACTTCCGTCAGTACAAGTCCAAAAAAGCATATCAGTGTGCAGAACTGGAGATGAGACCCTAAAATTCGTGTACCTAATAAAGACACGTGATTTTATTTTTAAAATGTTCATTGGATCTATAACATCAATGGCAGAGGCTTGGAATGTCTGGTTTCATACGCATGGCATTGTATGTGTTGAGGGAGCCGATGAAGGCTCGGGTTAAGTTGCATTTGTGAATCTCATCTCATAACATAGCATGACATAAAGGATTCTATTATTGAATTGCATATTCTTGAATGGAGTATTTGTTGCTTGTGAAATTGCATGTGAACATTTCATATGCATTTAGGTTGGGGAGTAGCCTCTTTAAGAGACACCATATTGAGCGTGGCTCACCCTTTATGAGGACAATATTTTAGGTGCAGAACATGCACCGATAAGTGGCTCTCATTCGGGCCCTCATTGATGAAGAAAAGCTGAATATGGCTTTTAAATCACATTTTTGAAAAACTTTATGTAAATTTGTATTTTGGACATGTAATAGTATTAAATAGATTGAAATTGAACTCGTATGAACTATGTTTAATGTAAAACTTCATGTTAAGAGTTTGGGTTGATGATATACAATGTTGGAATGAATTGGAATTGAAAAGGGATGGAATTGGAGAAAAATTGGGCACACATACCGGTAGAACATTAGGTTCTTCTACTGGTAGAAGTGTTCCAGTAGGCAGTTCTACCGGTAGAACGTCAATTAATTGCCGGTAGAACCTTTTCAGTACGTTCTCCTACTAGTAGAACGTCAAGTTTCCTACTAGTAGAACGTCAAGTTTCCTACCGGTAGAAGAATTTAAGAAGGTTTTTCTACCGGTAGAACTTGGACTTCTACCTGTAGGTTTCCCCAGTTTTCTAAAAATCTTAGTCCAGTGAGCACTTTTACCAGTAGAACTTAGAGACCTTCTACCGGTAGGTTTTCCTCAAGTTTCAAAACTTTGAAATATTTTTGCTAAGCCTCTGGGCTCAACTCATTTTGCTCAAAGGAGGTACATTGTGTAATGATAAGTGTAAATTAATGTATATTAGACCTTGGAATGATCAAATGGTTAAATGTACAAAGGTTGTGCGTTTGAGAATGCCCGATACAAGGGATACTCTACCCAAATGCTTTGTGGTTTATGATCCTGATGAAGGGAATGTTATTGACATGATGTTAGGTTATGCGGCATTCACGAGTACTTTTGCAAGTTGATGGGTGATCAACGGTTTAACAAAGGACCCTTGACTTTAGGAGCATCACAACACCTTCTCGGAATGGATATGCTTACAGTTCGGGTGGTGCTTCTTAGTGCTTCTCAACCTGCCCTCCAGCCCATGATGCCAAATTCTCCACTATTGGCCAACAGTGACTCTTTTTTCCCTGCATAACTCAGATACTAACACAGAAAATGGGAGTTAAGGCTTTTTAGCCTTAACATTCACCATTATTTGATCCATTATCAGGGTTGGCAAGTCAAAAGTGTGTCTTATTCCGAAGGCATATAGAAAATAGGCTCTCTTAGTGTAGATTTGGTTTTTCTAAGAATGGTGCAACAAATTGTTCATAGTAATCAAGTTTTGGATTCTGTATTTATCAATAAAGTGCCCTTGCTTAATATACTTATATGATCTACCCCAGACATACTCCGGATTCTCAGTCAACTCAATCCTAATGACAATCACATCAGGTAATGTGGTATAGGGGTATTAGGGATGTTGATGCCTTGGCATAGGATTTAGAAAATTTGCAATAGTAGCCGCTGTAACTTGAAACACAACTTCCCTAACACATAAACACGAAATTGTCTTAGCCCAATTTATTTTGCATTAATATAAAATTCCCAGACTAAACATTCATAATCAGGATCTACTAATTTCACATAATGTAGCCAACCTCGTGCCACTAAATTTTGCCTAATCCCTATTTGTTCAAAATCCTCATATACCACAGGTCATTCAACAATAATAGACTTAGAATAAAAATAAGTATTGTAAACCCCACACTTTTATCTTTATACATGTATGTAGGTTTATATAGCAAGTTATTATTTCTTTTGAAATGTTAATATGGAAACATTCGAGAAAATAG
Organism: Ilex paraguariensis; assembly: GCA_963454935.2. Taxonomy (NCBI): domain Eukaryota; kingdom Viridiplantae; phylum Streptophyta; class Magnoliopsida; order Aquifoliales; family Aquifoliaceae; genus Ilex; species Ilex paraguariensis. The sequence goes on from CAUOFW020005522.1 coordinate 15,499, forward strand.
TATTAAAAGTTAGTTTTAACTTGCAAATATATGAATTTGTTGTAATAGAACTTGAATCAACTAGGTTTGATGTACAAAACCATGTTGAATAAGGTTGGGTTGGAATTGGATGGTTGTGAAATGGATAGGAAATGAAAAAGGAAGGTTTTGTAGAAAAACAGATAAAACCTTCTGGAAGATCGATGAAAAACCTTCCAGAAGATTAAGGTAAAAGGCTTGTCTAGTAGGCAAAACATTCCGGAAGGTCTATGACAAACCTTCCGGAAGGTTAATGAAAATGTTTATCCAGTGGACAAACCTTCCGGAAGGTTAAGGAAACTGTGTGTCCAGTAGACAAAACCTTCTGGAAGGTCGATGACAAGATTTGTCGAATAGGCAAACCTTCCGGAAGGTCTTCGAAAAATCTGAAAATTTTAAGTAGCGTAGAGTCGGTTTTTCTTTCACTATAAATTCTTAAGGATAACCCCTTTAGCCCCATTTCAACATCTCTAACCCTAGGAAACCTTAGAGAGGAAGAAAGGAAGAGAAAAACACAAGATCAAAGGGGATTTCCACTTCAAGAAGATCAAAACCCTAGATTTTTCAAGAACATCAAGGTAGGGGTTTTCTTCTATTCTTGTTCATTGAGACTAGGGCTTGTATATATGTATTCTTTGACTGTAAATCTTATTCTTGGTACGTATGCGTAGGCCTCGTCGCATAGACGAACTTTAACTCTTGGTGTATTTCCGAAGAATGGAGACAGAGAATACTACATAAACACCCAATAGATTTGACGGTAAGTAGGTCACAAAATCCATCGTGACATGCTCCCATTTTCACTCAGCCACCTCCAAAGGCTAGAGCAACCTTACTAGTATCTGGTATTCAGCCTTCACCTGCTGACACGTGAGACATCGGCTAACAAAATCTCTAACGAGTTTCTTCATTCTACTCCAATAATACTGGAGACGAAGATTATGGTACATCTTCGTACCACCTAGATGCACAGCAAATCGAGAGTAATGGAATTCCTTAAGAATCTCTTCTCTCAACTCTGCCAAATGAGGAACCATAATCCTTCCCCTAAATTGAAGACTTTCATCTGAGTGAATGGCCCAACCCTCGTCAGCGGCACCTGTCTGTACTCGGCCCCTGATGGACACTAACTTTGGGTCCTGTCCCTAGGACTCGATCACTCTACTCAGTAGGGAAGGGGGTAGCCACCAAGCTCCCTAAAACACCCTGAGCTTAACCCCAATAATACAACCCAAACTGTCCTACAACCGTGTGCATCTGTCATTCTCGGGAAGCCACACTAGCCACAACTCTCTGTGACTTCTAGCTAAGTGCATTAGCCACCACATTTGCCTTACCGAGATGGTAATGCAAAGTAAATCGTAATCTTTCAAGTACTCCATCCACCTACGTTGCCTCATATTGAGGTCCCATTGAGTGAAGATATACTTCAAACTTTTGTGGTTCAAAAATACCTCAAATTGCTCACCATATAAATAGTGGCATCAAGCTTTCAAGGCAAAGACTATGGCTGCCAACTCCATGTTGTGTGTAGGATAATTCTACTCGTAGTTCTTTAGCTGCAGAGAACCATAAGCTACCACTCTCTCAGACTACATCAAAACACATCCTAGTTCGTCTTTGGAGGCATCACAGTACACCGTGTACCTCTGTTCCCTTTTCGAAACTATCAGAATAGGAGCTGAAGTAAGCCTCATCTTCAACTCCTAAAATGCCTTCTCACACAAATCATTCCACTCAAACTTGACCTCCTTCCAGGTCAATCTCGTAATAGGTGCATCTAATCAGAAGAAGTCCTCGATGAATCTTCGGTAATACCCTGCCAATCCGAAGAAACTGCGTATCTCGAAGACTGACTTCGGCCTCTCCCAACTTATGACTGCCTCAACCTTCTCTGGGTCTACGGATACACCTGAAGCTGACACCACGTGTCCTAAAAACTTTACCTCGGTTAGCCAAAATTCGTATTTGCTGAACTTGGTGTACAACTGGTGGTCTCTCAAGGTCTAAAAAATAACCCTTAAGTGACCCTCATGCTCCTCTCAAGATGTTGTCAACAAACACCACGACGAACTAATCTAGGTAGGGTTGGAACACCGAATGCATGAGATCTATGAATATTGTTGGGGCATTCGTCAATCCAAATGGCATAACAGTGAACTCGAAATGCCCATACTGTATTATGAACGCCGTCTTAGGGATATTTGACTCCCTTAGCCTCAACTGATGGCAGCCGGTGCGAAGATCTATCTTGGAGTAGACCCGCGCTCCCCTCAACTAATCAAATAGATCATCGATCCTCGACAAAGGGTACCTATTCTTGATAGTAACCCGATTCAACTATCGATAGTCTATACATAGTCGAAGGGTCTTGTCCTTCTTCTTGGCAAATTGCACCAGAGCACCCCACAGTGAAATGCTCGATCTAATGAAGACCTTGTCCAATAATTCTTGCAATTAGACCTTGAGTTCATACAGCTCAGTTGGCGCCATCCTATATGGAGTTATAGAAACAAGCAATGTACTGTGATTCAACTTAATATTGAAGTCAACATCCTTATGGGGAGGTAATCCCGATAGTTCGTCTGAAAAAATATCCTCACACTCACACACAACCCAAGGTAGACCTGACTCTTGTCTTACCTCTTCCTCCAAGGTAAGGCTCGCAATCCATCCCTCAACTGCCCATGCCAATGGGAGTCATATACTGCTTGGGGTAAAGTGTCATGCTTTTTCCCTTGGAACTTGAAATAAACACCCTCTGGTGTGTAGGCGGTGACCCTCTTTCAATCACAGTCAATGACAACTCAGTGTGCCGCCAACCAATCCATCCTAAGGATAACATCAAACTCCGAGATGTCCATGACCCTAAAGTCTACGATGAGTAGAATCCCCAAAATCTTTAACTTACAGCTTCGACATATCTGATCAACACTTACCCTAGTGCTTAAGGGAGAACTCACATGCAATGGCTCTTTCAAGGTCACAACCTCTAAGCCCAAATCTTTCACACATGATGCAGCAATAAAAGAATGAGATGCACCAGAGTCAAATAATACTCTTGTCCATAAGCAAGAGAGTAGAAATGTACCTTGAATGACCGACTGATCCACCAGCTCAATCTGAGGTGTGATGGCTTAAACACACCCTTGGGTCCTCGAAGTCCCGGCCTACATACCCTATCTTCGGCCTCGACCCATGCCCTGGCCCATTTGGCCTGATTACGGAGTCCCTACTCATGAAGTGGTAGGGGTCTATGCAGCACCCTGGAACTGGTATAGACTTCCCTTGCCCATGGTGGGGTAGGGGAGGAACAAAATGTGTCTGTGACTGCCCCACTGAAGACTGGAACTCAAATGCTCCATAGCTCTGATCTCCCCGTCGTTAAAGACAATCTCGCTTCATATGTTTCGGTTGATTGTAATGATAGCAAGTTCTTTGGCGTGCCTGCTAGGAAGGCCTTTGATTTCTCCTACCTTGGGAGGATTGACCTTGGCCTTGGTCTTGATAGTCGTGGCCCTGTGGAGTCGAAATCCTTTGCTGCTTCCCCGAACTTGAAAAAGATTGACTCTCCTTCTTCTTGTATTTACCACCTGCTTCTCGGATGTTCCATGCGTCCTCAACTTCTCTCTCAATGGTCATAGCTATCGTAACCATCGAATCTAAGTTTTGCAGGCAATAGCCCACAATTTTACCTTGGATGGACAATTTAAGACCATCCTTGAACTACCTCACCTTGGCCATATCCATGGCCATGTAGTCATAGATAAAACGGGCTAATTCAGTAAACTTAGTCATATACTCCATCACTGTCATCATGCCTTGTCTCAAATCCAAGAATTCTTAGGCCTTTGCATGTCTCGCAGCTACTGGGAAGTATTTGTCCATGAAGAGCTCCCGAAACTCTTTCCATTTCATTGCTTTCAAATTCTTGGAATCCTTCATCCAATCCCTCCATAATTGGGATTCTCTCTTTAGCTGGAATGCAGCTAGCATTATCTTAGTGGCATCGGAAGCGATCTCCATGGCTCTTAAAATCTTGTCGACTTGTCGGAACCAATGATCAGCCACTATCGGATCCGCTCCTCCCACAAAAGTCGGCGACTGGTGTGCCTTAAACTTCTGAAGGTTACTTGAGCCTCCTTGGCCCACATTTGCACTAGTCTATGCAATGGTAGCAGCTGCAACACTAGCCTGTGCAATGGTAGCAGCCACAACACCAATAGCCTCCACAAAGGCTTAATGGTTAAAGGCCCTGTGGTGGTTGATCATTGTTCCGTCCACCACCACGGCATCCCCTTCCTCGATTTGCCATCTACACACATGTAAGATAGCAATAAAGCCTCACATAGTATCCCAAGGTAAGAATTAAGTATAAACTTTGAGATTTCTCTCCTTGACTCACTGGTAGTGCATGTGCCATTTATTAGTAGACTACTACACCTTGAACAATTTCGTTCCTTTATTTTCCGACTCCTAAAGTTAAGTTCTCCAACCCTAGTGTCCCTTTCTCCACATACATTTTACCATGTATATCATTTACGTAACGTGTAGCATATATCACATAGCACATAACAATTAAAGCACATAACATATAGTACACAATGAATGCAATGGTCTAAACCCATGCCCCATAGCCCTAGGTAAATCGTATACCTATGCTCTGATACCAAGTTGTGACACCCCTAAAAGCAGGGGTCATTTATTAACCGTTGACCATCCGTTAACCCGCAGAAATACCCGTGATAGTCGCATACTCAACTCCACGTTAATAACATCTCCTTTACCGGGATTTTGAACCACACGTAAAACCCATATTCATTTTATCCTTTGATCCAATCGTGGTGCAATGTACCATAATTCATACTCCATTATAGTCCATTTATATCCTTGGAACCCAAGAACCCATAGCCCAAAAGCTTGGCATAGTAGTTTTAAAATTTTAAAATTTTGGAAAGAATACTGGTACTGTGAGCATTCTGAAAAACCAGTACCGGTACGTAGTATCGGTACTCTTTGCTTTCTGGAAAATCAGTACCGATACGCTGTAACAGTACTCTTTGCCTTTTGGACCAGACTGTACTGGTACTGTCAACATCTATACCGGTACCGTTAACTCACTGGACCCTGTGGTACCAGTACTCTCTACCCACTTTTGCCCATTTCACCTACTTCTCATTTCTAATTCATTCAAAATCATTCCAACACCATCCCAAACATGTATAATGAAGTTTATCACATAAAACTTGATATTTACAAGTTTTATTACAATCCATTTACACGATTACTTTCCCACAAACATAATTTTTACCAAGATTACACAAAATGTGCTACAAAAGCCACAAGTCAGCTTTTCTTCATCCTTGAAGCCCCGAATGAGAGTCCTCCGCCGATGTGAACCTCGCACCTGAAACGTTTTCCCATATAGAGTGAGCTAGTAGAGTATTTCCTACAGATGCTACTCTCCCCTAGATGCATATGAAATGTGCACATGCAATAATCAACAATCATAATCCATTCCATACAAAAACATGTCATTCAAGATAGAATTTTCTTTCATGCCATGACATGATATGAGATGACACTCACCCATGCACTTTAAACCCGAGTCCTCACCGACTCCCACATCACAATTCAATGCACGTGTGAAAAAAATCTATCATTGATGAATTTCATCCAATGATCATTTTGAAATAAAGGTCATATGTTTATAAAACCAAATTTTATTGGATGATACACATCAAATGACCATTTATAAAACAAAATCATGTGTCTTTGTTGGGTATCGGATTTTGGAATCACACATTTGGCTTCGTATGCCATTACACTTTTCTGGAATTTCACCACAGAGAAGTGTATAAACCATGTGGCCGGGTCTTTCACCCGAGGGAGGATCTATCTCTTCTTGCTATACCCGACACAAGTTTTTCTTTCATGCAACTATGCAACTCAGTCAGATCTTCGATCCAACTTTCCCGATCCCATCATCAATCACTAAGTATGGTGTTTGATGCAACCATGCACACACACACCCACACTCATGCCCATGGATGTGTTTCTCCCATGCAAATGCAATGTAATGCTCCATTGCACTATCAATGTTATGCTCCATATGTAATGAATGTCATAAGAACAACTAAGCTCCATACTCACAAGTTCCATGGAAATTTATATCATAAGCATATAAATATCACAATTTATCATGATATTAACATATTAACAACATATACCAATTCTTTCAACAATTTGCAAGCTTGTTATGCATAATTCATGTCATAACAACTAAATCTGCACATAGGCATTTAGAAAAACACCTACAAGACAACCAATTCATGTTATCACATAAATTTGCCCACATCACAATAAGGCACAATAGAAATACATAGCATGCCCAACAATATCAAGTTTCAAGGGATTACACAAGTGAATTCCCTATGCCAAACTCAACTAGGAATTAGTCTAAGTCAATTCCATACCCATTTCCTCATTTCCATAACTATAGTCAAGTGACCTAGGTTACTATATACCCTTTACCCATTCCATAGAACGTTCTAGGTAAGAATTAACCAAAGTAGGGGGAACCCTACCTCTTGTAGCGTAAAACAAAAAGGAGAAAGCTTCAAGACAACTCCCTAGCCCCAAAACTCTAGATTTCACAAAATCTCCTCCTTGGATCTTTTGTGAAATCCTTCATTCTTGGTATGTATGCATAGGCCTCGTCGCGTAGACAAACTTTAACTCTTGGTTTGACAAATTTGGACTGACGGAACTCCGTGGATCGTGGAGAGAAGATAGAATTTCTACTTTTCTTGTTATCCTTTCTCTCTTTCTCTTCCAACGTATGAACCAGACAAGTGGGGCGAGGAATATCTGAAAAATCAGATATTTAATCCCTATTTATACTTTTTAATTGCGCAGTCCACATCGCACCACACGTTTCCTACTTTCGGGTCCGTTTTTGTCCCGAAACGACTTAATTTTATTCCGATTTAAGTTCAAATTATTTTTATTTGAAATTTATTTCAATTATAAGGAAATTTGATAAATTTTATTTGTGGTGACCTTTGTGAGTTCATTCGTCACCCTATTTTCTCGTAAAATATGAAAAATCTGACTATCTTGAAATTCGACAAAAATTGACAGGGCAGCTTGATTTCGTGATACAAATTCAACAGTGAGGTCCATTGTGTTATTTGAGCTCTAGAAAAATACGGATTTTAATTCCGCATTATAGTAAAAAATTACCATTTTGCCCTTTTTCAAAAAAAGTTCAAATTTACCCAGGTTTTACAGATCTGGATTGACTATTTTCTCCAAAATATATTTTATCTCCCGATTGGTCAATTCATCTTGTCCACTTGTCTGGAGATGATAAGGGACAAATATTTTGTGGGAAATCAAATATTTTTTCATTAGATTTTCAAAAATTTTAATACAAAAATGTATTCCGCCATCACTTATAATGGCTCGAGGAATGTCAAATCTACACAAAATATTTTTCTTTAAAAATCTGATCATTATACAGTGATCATTGTTTCAACAAGGAATTGTCTCTACCCATTTGGAAACATAATCAATGACAACCAAAATATACAGATGTTCAAAGGATGGGGAAAACGGTCCCATAAAATCGATGTCCCAACAATCAAAAATCTCTATGACCAAAAGGGATTCAAAGGCATCATGTTTCTTTTTGAAATATTTCTCATTCTTTGACATCTATCACAATTTAGACAAAAAACATGTACATCTTTAAAAATGATGGATCAATAAAATTCACACTGCAGAATTTTAGCAATGATTTTCTTTAAAGAAAAATGCCCTCCACAAGCTTCAATATGAAAAAATAAAATGACCTAACCAATTTTATGATTGGGTACACAGTGTCTTATTATCTTATCTTTGTAGTACTTAGACATATAGGGATCTTTCCAAAAGAAATTGCGTACCTCTCTTAAAAATTTCTTTTTATCGGTCTAGGTACAATGAAAAGGAATAGTACATGTGGATAAATAATTTGCTATATCAGCATACCATGGTACTTCTATGATTGCAAACAATTGCTCATATGGAAAAGTATCTTTAATTGGTATTAACTCTTCTTTTATATCCTAATTCAGCCTTGATAAATGATCAGCTACTACATTTTTAACTCCTTTCTTGTCTTTGATGATAAACTCAAATTCTTGTAGCAGCAGTATCCATCATAGGAGACATGATTTAACATCCTTCTTAGTAAGCAGATATTTCAAGGTTGTATGATTAGTAATTACAATAATTTAGGATCCAACTAAATATGATCAAAATTTATCTAAAGCAAATACTATAACAAGTAATTCTTTTTCTATGATAGAATAATTTATATGTACATCATTCAGAGTTTTGCTTGCATAGTAAATCACATAGGGTCTTTTATTCTTCCTTTAACCTAAAACAGCTCCTACTGCATAGTCACTAGTATCACACATTAATTCAAAAGGTAAAGATTAATCAGGAGGTTGCATAATTAGTGTATAAATAAGCATGCCTTTAAGTTTATCAAATGTTGATTGACATGCATTCTTCCAATCAAATGATACATCCTAACATAAAAAATTACACATTGGTCTGGAAACCAAACTAAAGTCTTTAATGAATCTTTTATAGAATCCTACATGACCTAGAAAGGATTGAACATCTTTTACAGTCTTAAGTGGAGAGAGATTGGCTATTAAATCAATTTTGAACTTGCAGACTTCAATTCCCTCTCCCAAAATTACATGTCCTAAAATAATACCCTATGTGACCATGAAATGACATTTTTTCCAATTCAAGACAAGATTTTTTCCTCACATCGAGTGAGGACTTTTTCAAGATTCTCTGAACATAATTCAAATGAATCATCATATACCAAAAAATCATCCGTGAAAACTTTCAAAAATCGCTCCAGCATATCGCTAAAAATGCTCAACATACAACGCAAAAAAGTGGCTAGAGCATTACATAATCCAAAATGCATTTTTTTTAAGCAAAAGTGTTAAAAGAACATGTAAAAGTAGTTTTATCTTGATCATCAAGTGTTATTTCAATCTGGTTATAGCAAGAGTCTCCACCCAAAAAATAATATTATGCATGTTTGGCTATTCTTTCTAAAACTTGGTCCAGGAAAGATAGGAAAAAATGATCTTTTCTGATGAAAGAATTCAATTTTTGATAGTCAATACACATACGTCAACTAGTGACTGTACACATAGGGACTAATTTATTTTCTTGGTTTTTCATGATCATAACACCAAACTTTTTTGGTACTACTTGTGTATGGCTGATTTATTTACTATCAGATATAGAATATATATAATATCAGCATCTAATAGTTTAAGTACTTAAACCTGAACTATTTCTCTTAAATGTGGATTCAACCTTCTTTGTGGCTATCGGGATGGTTTGGAGTCTTCTTCCAAGTATATACAATAAGTACAAAGAAGAGGACTTATACCCTTTATATCTGCTACCGTCCAACCAATTGCACTTTGATGATTTTTCATAACTCCTATCAATTGTTTTTCTTGTATTTTCTGAAAATTTTGAAGATATTATTACTAGATGAGTTTCATCCTCCCCTAAGAAGATATATTTCAAGTTAGTTGGAAGGGGTTTCAACTCTGGTTTGGGGACCAAAACACTAGACTCTACAAACTTAATTCCAAAAGTCAATAATTCTTCAAATTTTGGAATTCATGTTTCAAGATTTGACATATGTACAAACTTGAATTTTTGTATAGACTCTAATGCATGTGACTCTTTCTTTGTACAAAAATTTTCAAATAGATCATGAGTTAACGACTCAATGCAATTCACTTCATACAATTCTTCTTCCTCTCAGGGCTACTTAGCAATATCAAACACATTTAATTCCAAAATCATATTCCCAAACGAAAGTTTCATAATTTTATTTCTATAATTAATCAATGCATTTGATGTAGCTAGGAAGGGTTGCCCTAAAATGATAGAAATTTGTGTAAAGACATGCAAGACTACCTGTGTGTCCAAGATAATAAAATTCACTAACAAATAAAACTTTTCAACTTAAACAAGTACATCCTTCACAACTCCACGTGGAATTTTTACAAAACAATCCACCAACTGCAATGTGACATTAGTGAGTTTTAATTCACTCAATCTTAATTTCTCATAGACATAATATGAAATCAAATTAACACTAGCTCCAAGATCAAACCAAAGCTTGCTAAATTCGTAAGTTCTTTGAAGTTCCTGATTATGCATGAAACTATAGGACTTCCATGAACTTTGTACTTTAGAGGGGCCTTGTGTTAAATAATAACACTAGCTTGTTTAGTTAAAAATTCTTTTTTCTGTATGTTAATTCTTCTTTTTACTGTGCAAAGATCTTTCAAATACTTGGCATAGGATAGGACTTGCTTGATTGCATACAACAAGAAGATGTAATCTTTACTGGCTTAAACAACTCGAATATTTTAGCATGATTGTTCAATGATTGAATTTTATTGACTCTTTAAAGAAAAGGTAAAGGAACAAGACTTAATTTTTCTTTTGTCATTCGGCAACTTTGTTTCTTTTTCAATCAACAGTCAGGATCAATTGGTTCATTTATAAGAATTGACTTATCTATTGGCTCAAGAGTTTTGGCTTTAATGGTCTTGTCAACCACCTTAGCACTTCTTAGTGTGGTAATTGCTTGTACTTGACTGGGAGAAGGATCGGAAGACACAACATTAGCCTGTTTTGACCTTATGGTTTGTTTAGGTGAGATGAGAATTTTTCCTTCTCTATTGTATTCAAAGTTTGGGTCAATTTGTCTAAATGACTCTTAATATCCTCAATATTCTGTGAAGTTTGAGATTTGAAATCATTAAATGCATTGTGTCTGAGTATTGAAATTCATTTGAATTTGAATGAACTTGTTCATGGTGGTCCTCTAAACTACTCTTATGTTGGGGTTGAAAAGGCTGATATGATTACTGAGTCTAGGGTTGTTGTGAAGTGGACTTGGTGACTGATTCACAAGCTGTGTATTTTTCTAACTGAAATTCAGGTGATTCCGCCACCCCCACCCCTGGGTTATAGGCTTTAGAAATAAGGATTGGGATAAGGCTTGTTAAAATTTAAAATGTCATTTGGTTTTGTTTCCCATCAAGACCTTTTGAATGTTGGGTGTTTGATGATTTTCCCTAACTTCCCACTTGAACCCAGTTGGTTGTATATAGCTTATAAAGATTGGTGAGTGTCACTCTCTCTCGAGTTCAATGCAAGAAATGGGAAAATTATGTGTAGATTAACAAAAAATATGTGTGTGCTGCAAAGTGCTCTCCAAGTACAAAGAGACTCGCAATGTAGTGTTTTACTTGGAATAAGTATTTCAAGGTCATCTCCTCAGGGGAAGGCGAGGTGTCGGGTGTTTGAAGAGGGATTTTTGAAAA
>CAUOFW020005523.1:0-26954 GCA_963454935.2 Ilex paraguariensis
ATTTGGAACTATCGTCATGCCTCCTTTCTTCGAAACTCATTGAACTAGACTTACCCATGAACTATCAGAGATGGGGTAAATGGTTCCAGCATCCAACCACTTAATGATTTCCTTCTTGACCACCTCCTTCATGGTAGGATTTAATCGGCGTTGTTGCTCAATCAAGGGCTTAGCGTCATCTTCAAGAAGGATTTTATGCATACAAATTGAGGGACTGATTCCCTCAATATTGTCAATAGTCCATCCTAAAGCCATTTTGTACTCACGAAGGACTCACAACAACTTACTTTCTTGAAATTCGTCAGAGTGAAGTAGAAACAATAATAGACAAAGTACAAGAATCACCCAAATATGCATACCGCAAATGCTTTGGAAGAGGTTTAAGCTCCAATAAAGTTGGTTCTTCCAAAGATGACTTTGCACGAGTAGCAGAGCTTCCTGAATGATCCAAAGTCTCAAGTTGTTGCTTGAACTTGACAAACCACAAAAAAGCATTCAACAACTGCACATACTCTAGAGAAGCAAGAAAGTTCAAAGTAGTGGGACAAACAAGTGATGTCTCAAGAGGATGTGAAATACAGCTTCCTACAAATACCTCATTCACTGCCTCTTCATACAAATCAAACCCAAAACACTCTTCAACTTCCTTTGAAAATTTCATAGCTGAAAATACATTGAATGTAACATCTTGATCTTGGACTCGCATAGTTAGCTCACCTTTCTGTTCATCAATGAGTGTTTTACCCATTGCTAAGAATGATCGCTTAAGAATAATAGATATTTCTCTATCTTCCTCAACATCTAATACCACGAAATCAATTGAAAAAAATGAACTTATCCACTTTAACTAGAATATCCTCAACTATGCCCCTTGGATAAGTGAGTGATCTATCTGCAAGTTGCAACGTGACATTAGTAGGCTTCGCTTCTTTCAAACCCAATTGCTGGTAGATTGAGAGTGGCATCAAATTCATACTAGCTCCCAAATCACACAATGCTCTCCCAAAAAATTGACTGCCTATTGTGCATGGAATTGTAAAGTTGTCCAGATCTTTGAGCTTTGGTGGAAGCTTCTTTTGAAGAATAGCACTGCACTTCTCCATAAGTGCTACTATCTCAAAATTGCTTAATTTTCTCTTCTTTGACAGAATTTTCTTTATAAATTTCACGTAGCTAGGCATCTGCTCCAATGTATCGCCGAAAGGGATATTTATTTGGAGCTTATTAAACACTTCCAAGAATTTAGTGAACTGCTTATCCAATTTCTATTTTTGCAAACGTTGTGGAAACGGAATGGGAGGCATAATAGGTCTCGGATTGCCTCCATTAGAACTTACAACTGGATCTTCTTTCTTCTTTTCATATTCCACATTCTTGCTATTTTTTTTTCACCCTCACTATCATCTCCATGTGATTGTTTTGGAGTTCCACCAACAACTTCAGGTAACTCTTTTTCGCTACGTAATGTAATAGCCTTGCAGTGCTCCTTAACTTCTCTCTTAGGATTAAACTCAGTATCGCTAGGTAGAGTGCCTTGAGGTCGGTTGTTAATTGCATTAGCAAGCTGACCCATTTGATTTTCCAAGTTTTGGATTGATACTTCCTGACTGTTCATCCTTATCTCATTTTGTGCTATGTGCTTGAATTATTTCTGTGTTGTTCCTAACCTCTTAATATCTCCCTCAACGTATGTATGGGGTGTGTGAGGGGGAGTGTAATTCTCCCTTGGGATGATGTCAAAAGAAAGGGTAAAGGAATGGTGGACTATAAAATGTACAAAATGTGTATACATGTGAACAAAAGTGCTCCCCAAGCGCAAGGAGTCTTTTGATTGTCGTGTTTTACTTGAAAAAGTATTTCAAGGTTATCTCCTTGGGGAAGGATGTGAATCTTTTTGAAAGTGATTTCGGTGAAAAGAAAGTGTAAAATCTTTTATAGTTTGAAGTTGGTGTATGATGAAATTGAAATGGGTAACAAGTGTTGGCTAATCCGAAGGGTTTACTCCAATGGAAATGTCAAGTCACTTCGAAACCTTCCTCCATTGGTGCATAGATGAACGGTTGATTCATAGGAAGTGAGGGACGAGATGAAAGTGAGGATCCAAGCATAACCCGTGACAAGTCTACGGGATATCAAAGACTCACACCATGTCCTCAATCAATCCAGTCAAACCAAACCATCGTACACCGAGGGGAGAAAAAAAGATGGGTTGAAATGGCATACCCAAGAGGAGGTCTCCCTTGGATTAGCCAACTTAAAGACTTAGCTACTCATGCTTAAAGTAAAGACAATAATATATTGAGAAGACATTATAAAGTAATGAAGATTGAAGCTAAAGATAAACAAAATGCACAAATATAACTTCCGAATAATTATATATTTCCTTCACCTCTTACTAAAGAATAGATGAGAAACTACTCACTCTTCATGACTTTGGTAAAACTAGAAAAATGAGTGATGCTCATCCCTCCAAATAGAGGAGTTACAAGGTAAAACACTTTACACAAGGAGACGATCTTCGACAAAGAATGAGTGAATCACGTTCCACCCTTCACGAATTTGGTAAGCTCTAGAAAAGTGGAAGAGTTTCACTCCTCTAAGGGAAAAAGGAACCTCAACAATGGAAGTAAAAGAAAGTAATAATACAATAAAAGAAAGTAATAATACAATAAAGGAAAGCAATACTTAAAGTAAAGGAAGCAATAAATTAAAAGAAAGCAATAATACAATAAAAGAAAGAAATACTTAAAGAAAGCAATAAGCAATAAAGAAAGCAATACTTTTGGAGGGTTTTTCACTACCAAAAGATGAATGTTTTACAAGTCCTAAGAGGTGGTATTTATAGGAAACAAGGGAGGATGAAAGTCTTGTTTGACAGTTATGAATTACACATTGCTCTCCTTTTGTTTTGAACTTTGATAATTGGTACCGTATAGTTTACAGTTTTGACAATTGGCACTGTATAGTTTGCAGCTTTGATAATTGGCTTCCCAGTAGTTTGTAGCTTTGACACACAAAATTCTGAAAAGAACAACAATCAATTCATTATCCTTAATTCACACACAAACCCTAATTTGATTTATTTTGACTAGTTTAATTTTATTTAACTAACACAATTTACCTATTAACTTAATTAAATTATGCCTTAATTAGGGTTAATCACTATATACCTAGAAAACAGCTCCTCCAAATTCGATTTCTTTTCCTGCTGTGGTGGAGCTTGATTTTGAAAGTCTGGTGGGTATGATTTTCTTAGAGTAGAAGGTTGGGCTTGATTATTATTTCAAGAAAAATTCGTATGATTCCTCCAACCAAGGTTATAAATGTTGAAATTGTTGCTATATTGCTGCATGTTGTGGCTATCAATGTATTGTACCAACTCTGAACTAATTGCACATTGATCACTCATATGGTTCCCTACACAGAATTCACAAATAACTGCCACACTTTGAATAGGTTACACTCCTAAAGAATCAATCTTCTTTGTCAATGTAGCACCCTATGTAGCCAATGCAGTAACTGCATCGACTTCATAAATCTCCGCTACCTTTGGTTGATTGATCCTTGTAGAGGGCCACTAATAATTGTTGGCAACTATCGTCTCCAATAACTCGTAGGTTTCATCAAAATTTTTCTCCATCAATGCTCCACCTGCAGTTGCATCGATACTAGTCTGATTAGCACTAAACAATCCGTTGTAGAACTTTTGAACTTGCAACCACTTAAAAATGCCATGTTGAGGGCAATTCCAGAGTAAATCTTGAAATCGCTCCCAATCTTAATAAAGAGTTTCAAAATCATGTTATGCGAATGAAGTGATGTCATTCCTCATCCTCGCAATTTTGGCTGGCCAAAAGAATTTAGCTAAGATTTTTTTAGATAAATCTGTCCATATAGTAATAGAACCCAATGGCAATGAATATAACCAACTCTTTGCCTTATCATGAAGTGTGAAAGGAAAAAGTCGGAGTCTAATCGCATCTTTGGTAACCTCGTTGTATTTTAACATGTCGCAAATCTCCAGAAAACTCATCAAATGATCATTTGGGTCATTGTTTGGCAAACCCCCAAACTGCACTGAATTCTGAATCATTTGGATGGTACCCACCTTGATCTCAAAACTGTTTGCTTGAATCGCAGGCCTTTAAATGCTCGATTGTATTTTCGTAACAAGTGGCACAGCATAATCCCTTAGCTATTTATGCTCATTTTTTGCCATAGTTTCTTGATTGTGTACTTCTTGACAATGCTTTCGTAAGTTTCGAAACCTTCTTTCGATTTCGATTTCGTACGGTAGTGGTTCCTAACCTGTAGGTCGTGTTTGCATACAAAATTCAAGAACACCTATGAAAGTAATTAAAACAAAAATTAAATATGTTTAAACTAAGGTCAAATTGATTGAAATAATTACTAGAGTAAGTTCCCCGGCAACGACACCAAAAACTTGTTGTCCAACTTTGATATTAGCAATTTACGTGCAAGTATACACAATCAAGAAGTAATAAAGTGATAACTAAAATATCATTCCCAGAGAGAATTATTGCTAAAAATTTTCAAGTACTAACTTTATATCAATTCGATTTTATTTGAACATTTGAAATTAAACTATGAAATTACTAATTTGAAACTAAATCTAAAACTACTAAACAAGGATTGATTCCAAAAGATAAAAGAACTTAAAATTATAACTTCCTCTAATGCCTCGTATAAATCTTTTCACTCTCCTTCCAATTAATTAATCAAAATAAGTTGTTAACTAAGAATTTAAAATAATTTATTAAACCTCTTCTGATGGTTAGATAAAAATATCTCTCCCAATTAAATCACTATATTAAGCTCAAACTCTCATAAAAGTTACGTACGACATATAGGTATATTTCTATCTTATACACAAACACATCTATTCAATCCTAAGAATAAATAACTAGATGCGTGTTATCATATTCAGAAATAGACCTCAGAATTCACCTTTCAATTTTATCTAGGGAATCAAATTAATTGTTGGCCAAACAATCATATATCAAACAAAAAATATGATAACAACTTATGTATGATCAATAATAACTGAAAACGAGAGCAAATTAATTTAACTAAACATCAAATTCCATTGCAATCTTAAGAAAAAAATTAGTTCATAACGTAATTGAAAAACATCATCCTCAAATTAATCAACATCTCAGAAAATCAAAAACTAAAAGTAAGAGAAAAGAATGAAAATTGTGTTGTAATCTTCTTTCTCTCTTTGGCCTCCAATTTCGATCTTCTTTGTGTTGCTTACTTCGATCCTTGGTTTCAATTTACTATCAATCCTTGGTTTACTATATGTTAGCAGCCCTCCTTAACAGTATATATATATATATATATATATATATATATATATATATAAACCCTAACAAGTGTGTAGCATGAGAGTTCAATTTCTACTCAAAAACAAGTCAGAATTCGCATCCCAAGCTGAATCCTGCGCTACAGCCTCGCAAAACAATGCAGTAGCACTAAGATTCTACACCTATAGCGCTACAACTCTACCTCTAGCGTTGCATCGTTGATCTCTTTCCATGGGCGCAACTGCATTTGTTGTTCAGTCCTCAATTAATTCAAAACTTAGGCTACCAAATGACCTTTTTTTCCTTCCAAATCATGATCTCTAGAAAACAAAATTAAAACACACAAAACGAATAAAAAGGAACATAAAATACTTGAAAACTCGTAATTTCATCAGGCCAAGAATACTCAATTCATATGTATAAAACCCACTCATCATGATGTAACAGAGACCATCCTATGATCGCTAGCTTTTGCTAGAGCAGCCTCTTTATTACTCCGCAAAATATTGAGTAAAGGCTAAACGAAGGACAGTAAAGGTCGCTCTCTGGGGTTGCTCGAGTGGTCCTACTCTGTTAGGTCAGTTTGAAATTTTATTTTCATTCTATTGACAATCGTCTTCATACTGCTCAAGCGGTCATTTACGAATTTGTATTTTCTTGTTCACCAAAATTTTCCTCATTCCAAACCTATAAATTGAGAATGCCTTTTCCAACCTAGGGTATCTCTTTTGAAAAATGAATTATTGTCTTTTAAACCGTAGAGATCATACTTCCCTAAATCCCTAAATCCCTAAAACCAAAGACTACTATCTTGTAAATCTCATCCAACCTCAAAACCTGAAGAAAAAGTGCTTGATTGGTTGAAGACCGAACCCATCAGTAGTGTGCATGCTAAGGTTCATGAGTGCATCATGTGAATGCTCAAGGCCTAAAGAATCCATTGTGACGGAGAATCCAGGTGAAGCTACCTAAGACATCAAAGAGGCACTTTGGCAGAAAGGTTTATTGAAGTGGGGGAGAGTCTAACCATAGTATTGATTGAGGTATAAGACTCAAATACTTATAAGTTGACTTTGGGATAGTTAATTAGGATTTGGTGAATCCTAGAGAGGTTCCCTGTGATTTTTTATGATGAGGGTTTTCACGTCAATAAATTACTTATTTTATTTAGAGTTTTTTATATGCACTCGTGATTTGAGCACACAAATGTACTATGTGATTGATTGAATGTTTGCTTGAATATT
Organism: Ilex paraguariensis; assembly: GCA_963454935.2. Classification (NCBI taxonomy): domain Eukaryota; kingdom Viridiplantae; phylum Streptophyta; class Magnoliopsida; order Aquifoliales; family Aquifoliaceae; genus Ilex; species Ilex paraguariensis. The sequence continues at coordinate 6,572 of CAUOFW020005523.1, forward strand.
TTTATCATTCATAGTTGCATACTAAGGGTTTGGGTCATTGGGTTGGATCCCTGTGAGTGATTTAGTGTTTGCGCATTTAATTGACAAATTAACAACATCAATCTTCATGGGTTCAAGGGTTGCCAGGGTTAAGACTGAAGTCCTAACCCTAATGGTTGGAGCCCTCCATAATGGAGTGGCGTGTTGATGGTTCGAGTCTCCTTCCCTCTCCCCTTCCCCTGTAGTGCAAAATATCGTTGCCTATTAACCAAAAAAAAAAAGGGTCGTTGTGGTTAAAAAGGGGTTCTCAGTAATAATTGACTAATTTTTGTGAAAAGAGGTAATTGCAATAGTAATAAGTTTAATTTGATGTTTGTCTGATTATAAAGTTTAAAAACATATTCACCCCTCTAGGTAGTGTCGTACAATCTATGTGTATAATCGTTAAGGAATATTCATATATATCTCTTCCTCCTGAAGCAACAGATGAGTAGTGCATAATGATGGTGAGTTATGTTGTGGATTGTTATTAATGGCTTTTGAAGTGGTCGAGTTGTGTGTGTGTGATATATATATATATATATATATATATATGAAGGACATAGGAGTTATTTGGGTTTAAGATTAGGTTTGTTCCAGAAATGAATAAGGGATGTTTGGGTATAGGAATAATATTTTTATAATTTTATATTTAAAGGCCAAAATTTTCCTTTAAAAAGAAAAAAATTGCTAATATTTTCATCTTTTGGACTTGTTAGTAATGTTCTTGATGGTCGGAGTAGTATGAAAAATGAACATATAAACAACCGAAAGTGACAATAATATTTCAAAAACTATAAAGAGATGTTCCTATAATTAGGCTGTTTTTCAGGAAGTGTCATTAAAATTTATGTAAATAAAAATTGAAATATTAAATAAAGAGATCTTATTAATACTAAAAATGTAAAATAACAAAAGATGAAAGGTTGGACTTTGGTAATATTATCCAAGTTCTATCAAAATAAATTCTACAACTAAATAAGACGTGTGTCTTCATACTATTTCATAAATTGGTCATCACTAAGAAAAATAGATAAAATCTAAAATTAAACCTAATTACTTTTAGGGGTTAAGTTTGTCTTTTAAAAGGAAGAAGACAAAGAACTTGGATATGTATAATATTAATGAAGTTGTATTAATATGAATTGTAAGGTTAGTATTATATTTATACTTTATTTTAAGGGTGAATTATATCAATAATCCCTGAAATTTACTATATAGTCTTCGAAGCTATAATTTTATTAATTTAATCCTCAAAGTCTCTCTCTATGTGTAATGACACAGTGCAAAATACCAATTCAAACCAAATTCCTAGGAAGCCACACCACCAACATCGTTTCCTAAACTACCGTCGCAACCAATTGCAATAATAAATTCAAAACTCCCAATATACAATCCAATCAGAAAAATTCAAATCGATTTGAAATAAAAAAATCTAAATCAAAACCGAAATTAGAAACGAAACGAAAATTGTAAACAAATTTCCAAAAATGAAATCAAAGTGAAATTGACAATCGAATTTTAAGATCCAAATTAAATCTACGTTACTAGGCTTGGAGTGGTGTGTTCACAGTGAGACGTGGGTAGAAACAAATAAATTGGAGTTGGAGTGGTGTTTGGGTTGTTAAAACGCTTGCTCGTGGTGGAGAGTGAAGTGGGTTTGGTGGTGGTGGTGGTGGAAGCTACCGGCAACGTGGGGAGGGAGTAGTGGAGAAAAACAAAGAAGCTGGTGCTGGTGCTGGTAGGCAGGCGCGGTGGTATACAGTGGTGGCGGTGTATGCTTGTGATCTGTGTTATGTGCTGCATGTGCTTTGTGCGTGTGCTGTTGGCTTAATATTGTGAAACAATGACAGTCAGGTGGTGCCTTGGAGTTGTTACGTAGAGGGAGGTGGTGGCTAGATTGTGTGGTGTGTAAGCGGAAGAAAGAAAAAAAGATTGAGGAAGAAGAAGTATGTTTGGGTGCACCGTGACTTGATTTGAAGGTCTGTTAGTGGAAAGGGTCACATTGGTCAAATGAGTAAACTTTGAGGATTAAAAAATAAAATTAAAATTTTAGGGATTAAAATTTAATAAGTGATTAATTTTATGAATTATTCGTTCAATTTATTCTTATTTTAAAGAGAAAATTAGGCAAACAAAAAAAGTTTTACAAAAAGTTATCTTTAAATGAGGTTATTATTATCTTTATATTTTGTCTTAGATATAAAATAATTAATTATAAGTTTTTCTTAGTTATATACTTTACTAGTGATGATCCCATGCGAGAATAAGAGGGCTATGTTATAGTTAACAGATTACTAGTATAGATTTAGGGCAAATTACATCTAGACTATTTGAGATTTCCACTAAATCACACAGATCACCTCAATTAGGATAAATAACATTACCGGTCCTTGAAGTATGTCTACATGCAATACAAACAGGGGTGTTCTTCATATCTTCTAAGTAGGAAATATGATTTTTCATCTTCCTATCCGATATTATACAAAAGAAAAATTTCTTGGCCTACCTACCTGATCAAGTATAGTATTCCTATCCGACTTCTGTCTAAATTAATTGGGGAGGAAATCAAATGAACACGTTTTGTAGTTAATTTTTGAATTATTTTAATAATTTAATTAAGTAATCTGCACCAATTTAACAATACAATAAATTAATAACACTAAAATCTAAAATAAATATAATAGCAATTATAATAAAACACAAGAAAACAGAAGGTATAAACATCAATCCATCATAACTGTTGTACAAATACAATAACAATTATTTTAGGTTTAAATCATATAAAACACATCAAAAATTATATATCTATATCTATTTATCGATACTACTAATTAAAGGAAGTTAAATGAAAAACTTTTGAATTCCTAAATTACCCGTAACCAATTTTTTAAAGTCATATGTATACTCTCTATCTATAGTAAAACATTAAAATGCTTGTTCCCCATCCCTTTCCAGCAAATAATCCCAAAATCCATACCAACGTACCCCCTCTCCCCAAGGCCTAACTCCCACCGTTACAGCCAAATTCCATCCCCACATAGCATATTTGAATCAGTAGGTGTCCCTGATGGCACACAGCTCCCGAATCCCTACATATCCGTCCAGGTCTGCCTTGGGGGCATCCACGTCAGTGGCATTGGCAATGGCTTCGTAGTGGCGTTGGCGGTGGCTTCGTTCAGTGTAAGATGAAAGGGCATCCCTCTCCAGCAACTAATACAGAACGTCTCACTCCGCAATGAAGAGACCAATTACCAAGTTCCATAATTGCTGCCCTTACTCTTTCTGCCTCTGTGCATTCTGGGTGCAACGCCTATATCAGCAATCAATTTGGGTCATAGCAATTCCAGTACTCCCAATTGGAATTTGATTCACTCTCTCCATTGGAAGCACACACTTCGTCTACCTTTATATTTCGGGCCGAGCTCTGGATTTCTTGATATTGTTCTTCCACGTGTATGGTTTTTGATGTCTAGCTGCTCCTTAGTTCTGGACATCACTCAGGTTGGACTCTCTCCTTCTCTGATCTTTTGTTGTTTTACCTAACTTTGATGGTATTTGGGTTGTGGGTGTGACTGTGTGTTCAAACACGTACATTTACTCGGTTGTTGATTTTGAACCTCTTCTTCATTATGTTCTTGAATTGGTTTGTCTTTTAAACTTGGTGCATTGTTTTGGAGGTTTTCATTCTTGTACTTCTATTATAACTTTGAAACAATATGTCTATTAAATTGGTGTTCTCTTTGTGTGTACAATAAAGAAGACAATAAACAGGAAATTGATGCAACCACAACCCTCAACCCAACCTCCGACAACCCACCACTTTTAAAATCAAAAATTAGTTTTGATTTTTGATAAAATGAAATTGTCCTCTTTACAATTTATCGAGTAATAAGGTTCCAAAAAAGGGGTAAAAATAAAAACATGACCCATATAAGTTCACAGTGATCGTTCAACTTACAGTAAACCATTATTACAGGCGAGAAGAGAAACTATTAGAGTTGCTGAATTCATGTGGAGGCCATAGTCATACAATAGGACAAATGTTTTTTTCTATTTCAAGGAATAAGACCATCTCAGATTCTCACAATATATAAAGAATATAGTAAGCAATAAGCAGAGTGACTTTAATAGACAAATTATTCTACTCCTATCAAGCATTAGATGAGTTAATGAACAAATATTGAAGTGAACCTTCAAGAAACGAAATTAAAATGTTAAAAAATGCTCAATTATCTTTGTACAATTATTATAATAGATTGAACTCATTTAAATCGAACTTAATTTGTATAGATGTATATGCTTATGTAGGCAGATTAAAACTAAATTAATTGAATAGCCAAATGGGCTACGTGAATAATATTGGCGTTGAATTGGAGTTAGAGTTGAGATAGGGAAAAGGTGAACATGGGACATAGGCAAATTTTAAATTGTCCAGTGGATGATTTTATCCATGGGTTAATTTGGAGATGAACAATGGATGATTACCATGTTTTAAATTCTGATGAAGTCATCTTTCTTGTCAATTGTCATGCATGCAACACAATGCTCAACCTTAAAAGTTTTCAATGAAAAAACTGGACTTGGATGTGTTATTCAAATTTTATGAATTGATCAAAAAAGTACCAAAACTTATATTTAAAGAAGAAAGTTAAATGAGGTAAACATCCAAATCCCGAAATGTTCTTTGAATATAAGAACAGAAATGGAGAAGGAACAGACTCACAACACCCATTTGATTTGCCACTGGAAAGAAAAAGGAAATTGCAATACAGTCTTTGGCATTTGAAGAGCTTAGGATGAAGCTGGATTTGAAATAGGCAGCAGTAAAATGAACCAGAACCACCCTAGAAAACAAATATATATAGCAGCAGCATATGAAGAGGCCAAATCTAGAAAGCTGGTAATCATGGGCCATGGCTCTATTGAAGTTAGGACACCAAAGATGAATTGTTATGACACTAAGAGAGATAAATTGCATTTGTACTAATACAGATTGCTTCAGTAATGGAAGATTTAATAATATTTCTTGTGTGAGTATACCAATTTTATTGGAATTAATTTTTACGTTGACTCAAATTATGTGGTTATGATGTACTTGAGATGCACTTCAAAAAAATATTTTTTCATTGGACGAATGGAATTGAAGAATAAATAAAAAAAATTTTGAGTCTGTCATATAGTTGTAATCTTATGGCATAAATAGTTAGGTAAATAACCTTTTTATCTCTCCTTTTTTTCTGATTTTAAATTTTGTCATTTAATAAAAAGTACATCTAGCAACAAAAAATCAAATTTTATTTTTAATTTTTGAACATAATTTTTAACAATAAAAACAAAAAATTAAAAAGCTAAATTACAATAAAATATGTTTCCTAGAAAAATGTTCAAGTCACTCTCATGCCAAATATGCTTAAAAGATAATAAAGCAATGGAATTCATGTGTTTTAATTATAAATGGCTTTAGGACTTGGTTGCTATTGATATAGAATGCTTAGTCAATTTATTATTTTTAAAGTGTTCTAGCTAGGGTTAGTAATAAATCATATCATGTCAAAATTTTATTATGAACCATTACCCAAAACATTTAACATTAGTTGAATATCTTTTGTTTTGGTTGATTTTTCTAAGTTTTTTCAATTTATGTGACTTGCCACTTTCTTTTCCTCTCCTCAAAACTAATATTTACTTAGTTGGTTTATTTATAAATATTTGTTGCTAATATTATAATGTAATATATTCTACAATTAGGTGTCTTTAAAGGTAATATGATTTTTTTGTTAATTTAGTGTATGGTATGTCAATTCAAAATTATTTGTTAGCAAATCATTTCATACTCTGTGCAGTAGCTTATTAATCTAGGAAGCTTTGATAGAAAAAAGTATGGTTTTCCATATTGGCTCTAGATTGGGATTTGTTGTGTGTGTGTGTGTGTTGTTTTTAATAAATGTGTGTTTTGGACCATCACGATATTGCAAAATTATAGGCATTTGGTTAGAATAATGTCATACACCTTGTATTTTTTTGTTATATCATTGCACCTCTACTTTGAAAGGGGAAAGAAATGTACAATGTCATTTGTATTATTTTGCTTCACATGGTTTTTTTAATCCTCACTAATTAAAATTTTGTAATCTGAAATATTTGCCTTTTATTTCGCATTATTTATTGGTAATGTGTTGTTTGTGATCATATAGAAGTATGAATTTGAGAAGGGATAGGCATTTGAACGCTTGCGGTTAAACAATGACATATTGATGTTTCTTTTCAAATAATTTGTTTCCAAGAAGCATAAGGCATACTAGAGTTCACATTAATACCAAACTGGTTGTGATTTTGTGTTAGTTGTTTTTTGTGTTTGTTTTTCTCTATTGTTTCACTAATTTAGTGATGGTTTTAGTTATTTGATCACATTTTCACTCCCTATTCGAACGAACTATATTTGTATGATAATTTTATATTAGACATACTATGAATAAATAAAGGATAAAAAATCATAGAAAGTATAATCTTTATGAGTTCAGCGGACAGAGAGCAAACCCACGATACCACTTCAAGAGGTACTAATTTATGAATCCAATGGTTTTTCGTTCCAATTATGTTCCTTACATAATATTTTCACATTACAATTGTATGTGTTTTTTTGGGGGATGAATTATAGAATACCATAAATATTGCAACTAAAATTGTGAGGTGCACATTAAATAATTTATTTGCCTTTGTTTACCTATGCTATTGCATGATGTTGGTAAAAATACCTATTTTTATGCTTATGTTGTGTCATGTTTACTTCCATAAATGCTGAAAAATGGGCTTAGATCTGAATTTGGGTTTGTTTTGTTGCTGTCAAGTAAACATTATGTGTATATTTATGGCACTTATGTTTTATTTCTTGATTAATTAGAGGCGCGAATCTTAGGTGAGAGAAACAGAGACTGTTTTGTTTTGAAAAACTATTTATTCCAAATTGTGTGCTATTTTGAAAATAGGAACTGTTTTTCTAAAAAGAATCTCTTTTTTTTAATTAAAAAAAAACTTAAGGGTCAATTTATGGAATAATTTTGCAACATAAAAAAGGATGGAAAACCACTTACAAGGTAGACATCTTGGGTACAAAAAATGAAAATGTTTTGTGTCACAACACTTTGAGTACAACAATTCTCTTGGATGTTGACTCAAACACGCCATAGTTTTTGCATCCTCCATGTACATGTTGGTACATAAATTTTTATTCAAGTACATGCGAATTTTCATTTTGCTTCATTTGAAGGGGATGAAAAGGTTGCTATATTACTTTCTATATGTTCTTTTTAATGTTGAGTTGCTATATATCTTCGCATGTAAAAGTTGTCTGAGGATATAATGACATTATTTTATTTTTAGGTCTGCTAGGTTTCGAAATCTTTTGGTAATTCATCAAGTCCTTGTCTCAATCGTACTAGACCTTCCTACAAAAAATTTCAGGTCAGAGACTACTTATTCCTTCGTTATATTCAATTTACAAGATTCATTAATTAAGCTCATAAGCTACTACAATTTTGTATTTATGTTGTTTTTGGTTATGTTTGTAACATTTTGCCATTAGTTATCTCTGAATGCAATTTTTTTTAGTTTAGCCACTCCGCATAAATCAAGTCGAGGAACATGTTTGCATCTGGTCTATGGTTTCTATAGTTAAAACCATTTTTTTTTTCTCATATTCACATAGTAGTTTAATGTGAATATAGAAAAGAAATTAGATGATTGAATTGAATAACCGAGAGGTTTAATCATGGCGCATTGTTTCAGGTTGAGTACAGGTTTTGATCGAGAAGGCCGACCAATCAAAGTTGATGCCTCAGGTTGGCAGGCCCGTATTTTGCAGTATAAATGTGACCATCTAGAAAGAACCCTCTATGTTGGCAAGATGGTCCCCAGAACATTCAAGGTTGTAGAGAACTTGAGCTTACTTCTCCCTGCTGGGAGCCATTTTTTAGGGAACCTGTTGGGTTCCATATTCCCTTGGTGAGATGTAATATCAATGGAACTCTGTAATGCTTCAAACTATATTTGAAATGTTAGAAGCTAGAACACTTTTTTGAAGATGACAGATGAAGATTTGTATTTAAATTACAATTCGAGCAGATTGGAAATGTTGGAACTATACAGATGTCTTTGATGCATTTGGGTTGTACTTTGAAATAGTCTATAAGATGAGATCCATTTCTTTATGGTCACTTAGTGTGATTTTTAGTCGTCAGGACAGGTTTTTGTCCAAAGGAAAGCGAGTAATATCAATTTGTAGTTGCAAGGATGCTGTTTTCCGTCTTCAGGGGTGGGTGATGTCACTCTCCTAGGCCGAAGGCCATTTAGGTTGTTATAGTGAAGCGTCGTCGTGAAGTCTCGTCCGAAAAGGTTCTAACTAATTTGAAAATTACAACTCTTTTTCTCAACAACAGTAGGCCTAATGAAGAAATGCCTAACATTAAACTCGGCTTTTTTGTTGTTGTCTAACATTATGCCTAACATTATATTTACCAAAGTTTTGGAGTTCAGATAAATTGCCTCAGATCCTTTGTATACAATATTTCATCTTTAAAGTTATACACGTGCAATGTACGTGGACATCAACTAGTATATATATATATGCAGGTGAAGTAGGGTAGGAATATAAAAATTTAATAGGCATTCTGCATTCTTATCCGATTCCGTATTCCTACCCAGTTAACCAATCAATAAAGTTAGATAAGGTTGGATAGAGTTAAAAAATTGCCAGTAATTGAAAATTTGAACACCCCTAATGCAAACGCCCCTTGTCGTCAGCTTCGTTCAACATACCTTCATAATTGGATGACATCAACATCTTATTTTACATAAAATTTTCAAATTATCCATAAACATTTTTGATAAAATTTCAAGGAAAACCCAATAAATATAATTCTCCACTCACATCAAAGCTCTACCCACATTGCAACATCAGCCGCCCACCCACTCCTAAACCCATAGCCTACTGCTTTTCTTATCACCATCCCCACCACCGCATCACTGAACCCCGTGCCCCCAAACACACCCAAGCAAGGATGGAGCCATTAGTGGACTACCGCGGGGCGAAGCCCAAAGTGAAAAAAAAAAGTATTTTTTTGTTCATTTTGTCCTAATTATTTTCTTGATTTGTTATAGAACAAATTAGTAATTGAGGATGTTTTGAAGACCTTGAGTTACAGTTATTGAGTCGACAGTAAAAAGTATTTTTTGGTAACTCTCAAAGTATGTCTACAATTTCAAAATTATGTCGTGGTTTAGTAAAAACAAATAAAGCAGAGTCCTACAATTTAATTGATAGGTTGATTCGTCTTATTTTAACTCTTCCTGTTTCTACAGCAACTTCAAAAAGAGCATTTTCAGCCATGAAACATATCAAAAGTACTCTTCATAACAAGATGGAAGATAAGTATTTGACTGATTCATTAATTGTCTACATTGAAAGAGAAATAACGGAAACAATCGATACAGATTCAATAATAGATGCCTTTTATTCTAGGAAGGATCGAAGAGTCCAATTTCATTAGTAAGTGTTTATGAGTTTACATGTGTATTATTGTATATATGTTTTTGAGTTTATATTTGTATTTTGTTAGTCGTATGAATGTTTAACTTAGCCGGGAATAAACAAAAGTCTTGACTCCACCTTGCACCCAAGTTGATCAACCTCAACCTCTACCGCATTTGCAATAAAACCAACCCCCATTCTTTTCCTCTCCATCCAATCTTTCCGCCCTAAACCTCATATACCCATTGCTGCAAAACCACCAAAAAGTGTTTGGGGATAGAGCGAGAGATAAACACAGATGCACATTAGACCCAACTCCACCCCAATCCACCACCATCAAAACACCATACGCCTATATTTGCCACCATGTAGCCACCCCCAACCCTAGAATCTGCTACTAAAAACACCCAAGCCACCACTGCACCCCACATAAAAAAAAAAACCACAACAATCCAAACCCACTACATACATTACAGCCACTTCCCCCCCAAATTCTCAACTACAATACATTGGAGATACCACCACACCACACCCCATGCAACAGTTTGTAACTTCGTCACAAACCCACTGCCACCGCTGAAATCACACCTTTCTAATTCAACGTTCTCGAGATCACCTGATGAATGCGTGAAAGTGCATTCTAAATACCCTATTATTGTATTAAAATGTGAATAGAAATAATTAGATATAATTTATATTATTGAATTTAATATCTATTCACATTGACATATATTTGAACATGACTTTATAATATTTTAAATCTCAAATATTGTATTATTGGGTGGTGAGAGATAATTTATAAATAGACTTTACAAGTAATATTTTTTAAACTTTATTATTCGACTTTTATATTCATTTTTATTTTGATCTCAGCCCATAAAATAAAAAGACTGCATCTGACTAGCTGTCGTGGTGGACCTAACACTCAACAGATTTGGGCTTTATTCTTTTCGACATGGCTGAAATAGAAAGGCTCGAATAAAGAAGGGAGAAAAAAATATTTTTTCAAAAGGCCAAGACTTTTAGATCTTTTTGGGGCTTTGGCGGCTGGGATAAAAAAAAACAGGATGAAACAGAAGGCAGCGGCTATCTGGCCTGGGAGCAGACGCAGATCCGGGGAGGAGAAAAGCCCTATGACAACCAATTTACTCTATTTCTTTGGGAGATTTTTTGCTGTCTATTATATTTATGAGTAACTAAAATTTTAAGGTATTCTCAAGGTAGGGTGATGGATGAACTTGCACAATAGATAATATTTTATTTATTTTTAATTTATGTATTTGATTTTTAATTAGTAAAATTTTTTTATTTTTTTATTTTTAATTTATTGTTGATATTTTTTTCTCCGAATAATCATAAAATTTATTCTGTTTATGGATTTAGTCATGCTTTTTCAATTAAATGGATTAGATCTTTGATTATGTTTGGATTAATTATTTATCTATATTGATTTAATTCTTTATTACAATATTGTTTTATTGAGTATATTGTCGTCGTTAAATTTTCTCAATAGTAATAATAATTTACGTATTTTAAAAATAGTGAATGATTTTTCAAAGGGTTACATGTGATTTAATCTTGATTTATAAATCTATACCTTCCGATTGAGAATTTTGAAAATTGAGTTTTTAGTTGAGTTATTCAATGAATTAAGAATAATTAAAATATCATATTTGTGCAAGGAATTTCCAACGCTTTACTGTTTGTCAAATTTGAATATTTTTTTTGTTAGTCACTTTGCTTCACTTTGATTTGCATTTAAAATTAATTTTTGTTATCCAGTAATCATTTAATATTTTTCTTTAGTTTCTTTGTTTATCATATTATTCTTTTAATTTGTCTCTCCGTGAAATTGACACCTCAAAACTGTGCTACAATTACTGCGTTATTCTTTAGATGTAATCACCTCCTCAGACCCCTAGAACCCCCGCCACCATCAGATCCCACCCATGTATTCGTTGCAACCACCACATCACCAAGTTGAGAGAGTCAGAAGAGGTAAAAATTGTTCTTGTTCACTCTTCTGGAAGAGAGGGTTGTAGGCCGACTAAACAGTATTAAATAAAAAGCATGCCCTTTGAGTCCCAAATTTTTAAAAGGTCCAAATTTTTAGGTACATTACTAATCCATTAAAAAAAATAAATTATTTAAATTTTAAACCCTAAAAAAAGCCACCAAAATATTAAGTACAATTAATATTTTTATTGTAATAATTTGAGTCCATGATTCAATTCATAACATTAGAAATCTAAAAATTATAAATTAAAAAAAAATAAAAAGTAGTTAAAAGTCAACTCATTTTTATCTCTACTCTCTTTCTGTGTAAAAATTAGTACAAAATATTAAACAAAATTAAAATTAAACTCTCTTTCTGATAAAAAATAAAAATAAAAGTTAAAATATTTTTTTCAGTAACACTAGCACGTCTTTATTTGATCACTCATATAATAAATTAAAAATAAATTAATTTTTTAAAAAAATTAATACTAAAAATAAAAAAAACCTCATTTAGTATTTTTGCTATGAGCCTCCAATTACCTTAACAACCCCTGTGTTGCAGCGGGGCAGGGTGTGGAGGGAGAGCAAGCTATCATGATGCTTGCATAGAGAAGCCGAGGCAAAAGGGAAAAGGGGGATATTTTGTTTGTTTGGCGTTCGGGTCGGGTTGGTCTAGTCAATTTTGGATTTGAGTTTGGGTTATATCTAAATTTTATCAAGGGTAAAATAGACATTTTTGCAACAACTGTTAGGTCTATTAGCAAGCTGTTAGTGAAAGGTGGTCTCAGTGTAATTTTTTAAACGTGAGGGGGTCCGTCGAGTTAATCGGCCATTGAATTCCTAAAGGAAGTAATCATTATTTTTTTTTTCCCTTCTTTTCTAAAGCTCACAAATATCTGATGGCAGAGGCAGCACTTCAAGGAAAGAGAGTCGGAATGAAGAATTTCCACGAATCTCCAAGTAGAGATTTTCCAAGAAAATATCCCGGGAAAATTAGTAATCGCTGGAAATTAGTCCTACGTCTCCAGTAGTGCCGACCTCTCCAATCTCGATTCAAACAAACAATTCTCTTATTTAAATGGAGACGATTCTCGAAGGAGGATGTTTCTTTCTCTTTTCCCTTTAAAGAGGAAGGGTTAGAGAGACACTGATAGCGACACAGTGACGTTAATGGAAGTTACAATTTAGGGTTTATCATGAACTAGGATTTGTGCTTTGATTTTATATGCATTAATGTATAACTTTGTCACTATATGTATCGACAACTTTGCATTGAATTCAAACAAAAAGTTGAAATTCAAACCCCATGGGTTTACGTGTCCATTTCACGCCGTCTCTTTTCTCTACCTAAAAACGCGTCTCTCTCTACTCGCTTTGTGTGTGTGTGTGTGTGTGTGTGGGTGGGGGTGCGTGTGTTGTGAAACTTCCATCAAGCTTCTTCTAAAACCCATCTCTTCACCAGGTCTACTCAGCAGGTACGCGTTAATTTCATCGTTCTTTTTTCTGTTTCTCTCTCTTCCACATTGTTTGGTGAGGTTGGATCTTTATAAAAATATATACTGGTTTTGTAGTCTCTTTCATTTCTGTCTTTACGCGGTTGTTTCAGTTTAGTCAGTTAGTTTGAATAGAATCCTGGGAATCTCATAGGTATATGTCGTCCAGTCTTATTTAAATTAATAAAATGACAAGCCCAATGATCTTCCTAGTCTTGGCGAATTCGAAAAACCTATATATTCGACATATATCTATATATAAATGATATATTTTGTTATGATAGCTAAAGGGTTCTTCTTGTTGTGGTAGATGATCAAATTTATGCTTGACTTTTATGACTTACGCGTTGTTTATGGTACAATTTTAAGCTTCCTTGTACTTTCATGTAGAGAGGTCACTCTGATTTCTTTTAAATAGTTTGGAAGTTGGGCAGTTTTGTGTTACCTAGCTTATTGATTCTGAGCATATCTTGGGTTTAGCTTGTTCGATAGTCAATTTTTGTGTTTTTGATGGTACTGAAACGATATTTTGGTGAGGGTGGTGATGATCTGTCTGAACATCCAGCTAGGGAATCCAAACGGTGCTTTCCATTTTCGAAGTGAGTAGTTTTGGATGATTGAATTTTGGGGCTCATTTGGTGGTTGTTATAGTTTCTCATGTGAGTTTTTGATGTCTCTACAGTGTTTTTAGGGATTTGATGAATGAACCTTCACTGCACGAGCTAGTTTCCAAGTTGGAACCTTTTCTCCGAAACTTGGTACGATATGTCTCTCTATTGTTCGAGTCATGCTTTATTCATTATTAGTACCAAGCAAAAGGAGTTTTGTCTCCGCTCTTTGTTTTGATGCTATTCTGTGAAGTTTAATCAATTTGTAGGATGTTAATTCGTATAGAAGTCATACCTTTTGTAGCTCATATCATCACCATGGTGTAGTTTAAGTTTTAGGCTTTGATGCTAAGTTGTTTTTCAATGTTTCTTTGTTTTTTTTGTTGAGAAACATACTGGTTAAATTTGGATGTATTAATTTGTTGTTTTGTATTTGGGTGAATGCTTCAGCTTAATTGAGCATTCTATTTCTGTAAGCTCATCAATAATTTTCTTTGATGGCTTATTATGTTTGATCTGCCCTTGGATGTTGGCAGTTTTTCTATGGAGATTTTCCTCAATCCTTTTAGTTTTGTTCTTTTTCACTTTGTTCAACTGCTAGTTGTTTTGAGTTTCCTTGATTGTACTGTTTGAGGAAGGCCACGCTTGAGTTGATGTTACTTATTCTAGTAGTTAGTTGTTCACTAGAAGTGTTTTGTACTCCCACAGGGATTGAATTAAAACGTGGATGTATATTTTATAAAGATGGTTGAAAAGTATAATGAACTGTTTTTTCAACGACTATTCCTTTTCTTTTTCCTCATTTTTGGTGGGGGGTGCTTGTAAGCTTCCTGGAGCTAATTCTGTTAGTTTGGATGGGACTGGAATGCTTTGTGTTGATTATCCGCACTCTGTCTGGCAGGTGCGTGAGGAGTTGGAATGTGCAATTTTCTCATCTTCAAGGTTGGTTCTTGTGCCCCTCTCTCTCTCGTGCGCGCGCTTGTCTAATTGTTTTTGACTGGATGAATCATGATTACTATTGCGTGTTTGGCATAAGTTTTGCTATTCAAGTTATATATATGTATGCATATATCTTTGTTTCTTGTAGTAGATTTCCTTGGTATCACTTACTAACAGTGAAAGTGGTTTCATTCTTTTGCAGATCCTCACTTAATCAAATTGAGTCATCTGGAGTTAGGGCCTTGCAGTTACACTTTACCGACAAATTGCCCTCTATACTTTTTACCGGCAGTAGGATAGTATCGGGGGATGGAGAGCCTGTGAAAATAGTTATACTTGATGCTTGCTCCCAGAACACAATAACATCTGGACCCTTATCTTCGATAAAGATACAACTTGTGGTCCTTGATGGTGATTTTGATTCTGATGATCAAGAAGATTGGACAGAGAAGGCATTTAATGCCAAAATTGTGAAAGAAAGACAAGGCAAAAGGCCATTGGTGACCGGGGACCTGCTAATTACATTGAGAGATGGAGTAGGGTATATAGGTGACATCAGCTTTACTGATAATTCGAGCTGGATAAGGAGTCGAAGGTTTAGGTTAGGAGCAAAAGTGCAAAATATTTGCACTGAAATAAGAATTAGAGAGGCAGTAAGTGAAGCCTTTGTAGTGAAAGATCATCGTGGAGAGTGTAAGTTTAACTTTCACGCAGCTTTCTTTATTTCCTGTTTTTTACTATTTTTATTTTTCCCCTTTAAACTTTGGCTTATTTAGATATTGGCGAATAAAATAATTGTGATTGAACTCATTGAAGGATTGACATAGTATGCACCATTTTATTTGTTTCTTGCATGAGAACCCCTTTAGAACACAATTGGCTATAGCTTTTTCATCCTCTATGGAATTTTGCTTTAAAGTGTACCCATTTATTGGATCTTCTTAATGCATTAATATTCTTGTGAACTTTCATGGCTGATAATTTCAAGTTTAGGCATCACGTTGGGAATTTGGCTCGAGTAGGCAATAAACTGTGGGTGCCACTTGTAATGCATGCTTAATTCAAGAGTGCAGAGTGGTTATAAGAAACTTACTGGAATTATTCATATGTGATTGAGGTTTAAAAATTTGTACCTTTTCTTGTTATTCCAGATTTTAAGTGGTTTAAGGTGGAATTTATGGGTATGTAGCTACCACATCAAATAAACACACTTTTTCACCAGCTAATTTGAAAGCACTCAACTAAAGCCCTGCAGCTCTTGTGTATCTATCCCCCTGCCCCTAAAGGCCAAACAAAACAAACCCTGTGGAAGCTCAACATTGTACTAAAACCATGATATATGTACCTTGCAGTAACTTCTACTCATAGATAGCAGCTAATAATTATAGATAGATCTGAGACTGATAGGTAATTTGTTGATTCAGCATACAAGAAGCACCACCCTCCATCCTTGGGTGATGATGTTTGGCGGTTGGAGAAGATAGCAAAAGATGGCGCATTCCATAAACGATTGGCTTTGCATAAAATATATACCGTGAAGGAATTGCTGCGGTTACATATCACTGACCCGTCCTTACTTCGCAATGTACGATATTTATTTCTCTTTTGTTGAAGCTTTCAAATACTAGATGAGCAGAAAGCATAACTAGTAGACAATTTTGTTTTGGAGGTCATCGAATGTTGTGCTTTTGAAAATTGTAGATACTTGGTGGTGGGGTCTCAGACAAGACGTGGACAACAATCATTGGACATGCTGCTGATTGCATTGTAGATGATGACAAGTTGTACATGTACAGGGCTGCAGAAAGGGTTGTTCTTGTGTTCAATTCCATCTTCAAGGTTGTGGGAGCAACCTTTGATAGCCAGAATTATCAGTCTTTGGATAAACTCAATAATATTCAGAAGGTTTGTATGCAAATCCTGGAATTTAATTTGATCTACAATTTGAATACCCTTTCTCAAGAGCTTGCCCCTGATGTATATTTGCTCTCTGATGGTTTGCATTTTTTCCTGGCCTTAATCACGCTTTCTGATTTGCAACTGATCAAGTTCACTTTTCCATTGCAGCGGTTGGTGGAAGATTGGAAACGGCATGCGTATAAAAATTTGAATGACTTGGTTCCAATTGATGACCCCTCAGTTGTTGGCTGCCCAACCCTAGTGTTGAGTCCACAAGCTGACCCTTTCGGCTGCCCTACTTTAGGTCTGCAGAATGATCATTTCCTACTAGCACTAGGTATAAAAACTTTATAAATTCCTCTTTCCCCTTTCTTTTCTAAAGAAGTCAAGGAATGGAAGCATTTATGTGAATCAATATCCACCAATGCATTCCCATTTTCCCAACAGTTACCATAAAACATCTGTTTCTATGTATAAATTAATTGAGCCTCTGAGTGGATTTCTATGTTGAAAGGGGGAACATCTAAAGGAACTGAGGGAATGTTACTCTGCAAGGATTGACCAGATGTTTATTTCCCCAATATCGACATAACAAAGACAATGCCTATTATTGGTGATGAACAACTATCGACCATCTATGCTCAACAAGACATTAAAGAATCCAACAGGACTAGTAATTTGTCAAACTGATTTTTGTACTCCTTGGTGTTGGCTAATTAAGGGTGGTTTTCATTCTATACCACCATTAATTTTTTTTTTCTTCCAATTTCTGTCTTTCCCTTCCTATGTATCTTTAAAAGTTGCTGAAGCTATTTGTTGTACAGATCAACAGGAAATGCAGCTGGGCTCCAATGATATGGCATCTTCATCTCCATTTGCCTACAAAGTGGAAGATGCTAATGAATTGGAAGTTTCCATGGCACAGAGTTCTCATCAAATGCAAATGTTCACCTCAACAATGAGGAACAGTTTTACCATGAGAGACTTTTTATGTGGACCCGATGGTGGAGGATGTAGTTGGGGTACAAGTGGTTCCATGGGTCCAGTTGTGTTCACTGGACATGTTGCTGCTGATGATAACATTCAGGATGAAACAACATGGCAAGGGAATGGGTTGTTTCAGGCTCCATACAACAAGGCAGCTGACATTGTCTCTACCGATTTTGGTATCCATATCCCAAGGAGTGGAACACCCAAAGCGAGGTGGTGTAAGCTTCGGGCTGCCATCACGTGGGGAATATTGGTTAGGAGGGATGTGACGGCTAAAAGAATGGCAAGACTTCTGTTTGCCTGAACTTCAGTTGTTAGTAATTACCTCAAAGTTTCAGGAGGTAAGCTTCTTTTAAAGGGATTTGGTTACTTCTTGTGTAGTAGTCCCTCTCGCATTTTTTTCATTTTGTGTAGTAGCATCACATGTAACAAAAGGTTCTTGTGGATAGTCTCTCATAAATCAGTGTTCACATGATTTTATCATGTCAGTTAGGCTGAATGTGCCTGCTAAATAAGGGCAAGGCTTCTGCATCTATATTGCTGAACTTTTGCTAAGCAGTCATCTTCAAGATTTAGGAGGTAAGCTTCTCCTAAATGTTAAATTAGGTTAGTGGCTAGTATACTTTCTTGAAGTCCTGTCTTTCTGTTTCCATCAAGTGCAAATTTGGTGCTTGTACATGGAGCAGTGTTCAAATTATTATTGTAATATTCAAAACAAATATCTTTTACTTGTTCAATGAATCTTGTGTTTAATGATCTTTGCTGGAAAGTAGCATCAGCATTTTGGAAGAGCACTGTTATAAAGTGATGCAGGTAATCTATTTGGTTCACTTAAATGTGAAATGTGTATGTCATGGAGTCGCTTTGTAGAATGGCATGGCCGGTTGTTGTTTTGCATGCTCTAATCAATTGCTGTGACTGCAATGTAGAAATGCGCCTAACTTTTTTGAGAGATAATTTCATTTAGCGGTGGGGACTTACCCGACTTGTGAACCATCAGCAAACAGATCACAAAATCTACCTAGCTGGATTAATCATCGACCGAATCCATCAACAGGTTCAGGTTATACAGTTCTGCTAGTGGGTCAATGACATTTATGTGTTTGTTTCTCTTGCAAAGCTTGCAAAGTTTGTGAAGTGTTGCTAGATTTCACTTGGCATAACAGTGAAGAAATGGCATTGCTGTCTTTCTAGCAGTATTGATTTGGATGATGAAGGGTGTTGGCTTGGTTGATTTGATCAAACACATAATGGGTAAATTATATCCACCTCCCATTAAGTTTATTCAAATACTAATTGGACCCCCTTAAGTATGAAAGTATCACTGAACTCCCTTCTGCTTTGATTGTTTGGAGTAGATTTTTCCAACTGTTAGTTCCAACGGTTAATCTTGCATGAGGTGGTTTTGTTGTTATTAGAACAAGTCTCCACTGAGATGGCCGTATGTCCTGTACATGGAATGATGTCTATATTCGATGATTAGGGAAAAAAATTGAGCACTTATTTAAATCTAACTTAATGGAGTACCAAATTTAAGGTGTAAATTTCCCCATGACCAATATAAAGTCTTAAATGAAAGATTGAAAAGTAGTCTTAACTGAAAGATGCAAATAGAGGACCACGTATCAACAAAGTAAGAGCTGCAGATTCTTAAGCTCCAGAGGGGTGAATCTATTGCAATTTTTACTTGGTTGAAGTCCTTAAAGTCAATTTTTAACTAATTATTTGGCTTTTTGCACAATCCTACTCACTTTAGTCAGCTATATTGATCTAATAATATAAAATTCATCCTATATTTTTTTCCGCTAAAAAAAAAATATTCTCAGCACGGTTCTCCATGTTAAATAACTCAACCAACACACTCCCCATTGTCAAAAAATTCCATTATCCATTCCCAACTCTCTTATTTTTTGATAGTCTATTTCTATATGCTTTGTTCTAGCATGGAATAAAGGACTTGAAGTGAGTGCTAGTGTTGCAAACATTGTCACATCTTAACAAAGGAGTTTTGGAGAGAGATTTTTAAATCACACAGCAACATTCTAAACCAAGAAAGCTCAACTGGGGTAACTGCCAAGGCTTATACTCAGCCTCAGTAGGGGATTGGGCAACAGTGGCTTGTTTCTTAGCTGCCCAATGGGTAGGATTAGAACCTGAAAAAATAACAAAGCCAGTTATAGATCTTCTATTAGTGGGGTCCCTAGCCCAATCTGCATCGCAGAAAGCAGAAAGCTGAAGATGTCTTGGATTGAAAGTGAGGCTAAGAGTAGAACTACCCTTGATATATCTGAGTGTCCTTTTAACAGCAGCAAAGTGGAGGTCTGTAGGAGCACTCATAAACTAGGGCACATAGTTTACTGCAAAAGTCTACATCAGGTCTAGTTAAAGTAAGATACTGCAATGCTCCAACAACACTCCTGTACAGAATAGGATCAGAAAGAAGAGTACCCTCATAACTATGGAGTCTTTGAGTAGCAATATAAGGAATGGTACAGTTTATAATTAGACATATTAGCTATTTGTAACAAATCTGCAGCATACTTCTCTTGATTAATGAACAGACTAGAGGAAATATAGTGAATTTCAAGACCCAAAAAGAAGTGTAATGGACCAAGGTCTTTCATATCAAAGGCTTGACTAAGATGAGAAATAAGATGAGCAATATAGAAAGAATCATTCCCTGTGATGATTATATCATCAACATGCAGAAGAAGAATGGTGAGAGAAGAACCTGAGGCTCTAACAAAAAGAGAAGAATCAAAAGTAGAAGCACCAAACTGATAGGTAAAGAGATGAGAAGTAACCTCTCAAACCAAGCTCTAGGAGCTTGTTTAAGCCCATAGAGAGCTTTCTTTAGTTGACAGATATGATGGGGACTTTAGGTCAAAGGTTCAAGTCCCCCTCCCTCC
>CAUOFW020005524.1:0-26943 GCA_963454935.2 Ilex paraguariensis
CTGGTGGTCAATCAAGTCAACGGAGAGTTTCGAAACGAGGGACCCTAGATGAAGGCGTACCATCACCAGGCGACGACCATAATCCAAAGGTTCGGGCGGTTTGAAATCAAGCAAGTGTCCCGCGACAAGAACACACATGCCGACGCCCTGGCTTGTCTAGCCTCGGCGGTGGACTCCTCCCAGTCGCGCAGGATCACCATTGAATATCTTCCCACATCCTGCATAGACCATGCTCCCGAGGCAATGGTCATCCAGGACGCACACAGGCCGCCCAGTTGGATTGATCCCTTTCTCAGGTTTCTGACAACAGGAGATCTCCCGAATGTTCAAAAGAAGCAAGAAAGATAAAACTCAAAGCTCCAAGATTTTGGGTATCTCCGGATCAGAAACTGTATCGGAGATCTTTCTCAGGGCCTTACTTGCTATGCGTCAAAGAGGACCGAGTACAAGACCTTCTCTATGAGGTGTATGAGGGAATATGCGGGGGGCACTCTGGGGGGCGATCAATGGCCCACCGCATTATGTCTCAGGGATATTGGTGGCCGCGAATGCAAAGGATGCGCGCGCATACGTCCAAAAATACGACCAGTGTCAGAAGTTCTCCCCTGCAATCAGGCAACCCGCGGGGGACTTACACCCCCTGACCAGCCCTTGGCAATTCGCCCAGTGGGGGCTCGATTTGGTTGGACCCCTGCCTAAGGCTCCGGGAAATAGAAAGTTCCTCATTGTGGCCACAGATTACTTCACCAAGTGGGTAGAGGCGGAGCCGTTGACTCATATCCGAGACATAGACGCCAAAAAGTTCATCTGGGAGAACATAATCATCAGGTTTGGGATTCCTCGGGCACTGGTGTCGGATAACGGGACTCAGTTCACTGGCGGGCGCTTCAAGTCTTTCTGCGAGCAACTCGGGATCCGTAATTTCTACTCCACCCCTGCCTATCCTCAAGCCAACGGCCAGGCAAAGGCCTCCAACAAGACAATTGTCAATGGGATCAAGAAGAGGTTGGAGAAAGCCAAGGGAAAATGGGCGGAAGAACTATTAAACATTTTGTGGGTGTACAAGACCACCCCTCGGTCCTCGATAGGGGAAACCCCATACTCCCTGGCATACGGGATGGAGGCGATCATACCCCTTGAAGTAGGGCTCCCGACCAAAAGGACCCAAGCTTTCGACGAAGGGGGGAATGACCGTCGACTAGGATTGGATCTGGACCTAGTGGAAGAAAGAAGGGAGGAAGCCGCCCTGAGGATAACTAAGTATCAAGAGAAGATCTCCCAACTATACAACAGAAGGGTCAAGGCTCGAGAATTCAGAATAGGCGATCTGGTCCTCAGAAGGGTAACGGCCAATACCCGCGATCCAACAGAGGGAAAAATGGGACCTAACTGGGAAGGGCCTTACAAAGTAATATCAATCGGGGGCGCCGGGTCGTACAGATTAGAAGACATGGATGGAAAACTTGTAATACGACCATGGAATGTTATGAATCTAAAGAAGTATTACTTTTGAAGTATTCTCTCCCTCAAATGCTTGCAAACGACAAAGATAAAGGGCAAGGCCTTGGGGACAGAGTTCAAGGACTCTCATCCCCGAAGCAAACACAGGAGCAAGCCTCCTGCAAGGGCAAGGCCCTGGGGACAGAGTTCAAGGACTCTCGTCCCCGAAGCAAACACAGGAGCAAGCCTCCTGCAAGGGCAAGCCCCTGGGGACAGAGTTCAAGGACTCTTGTCCCCGAAGCAAACACAGGAGCAAGCCTCCTGCAAGGGCAAGGCCCTGGGGACAGAGTTCAAGGACTCTCGTCCCCGAAGCAAACACAGGAGCAAGCCTCCTGCAAGGGTAAGGCCCTGGGGACAGAGTTCAAGGACTCTCGTCCCCGAAGCAAACACAGGAGCAAGCCTCCTGCAAGGGCAAGGCCCTGGGGACAGAGTTCAAGGACTCTCGTCCCCGAAGCAAACACAGGAGCAAGCCTCCTGCAAGGGCAAGGCCCTGGGGACAGAGTTCAATGACTCTTGTCCTCGAAGCAAACACAGGAGCAAGCCTTCTGCAAGGGCAAGGCCCTGGGGACAGAGTTCAATGACTCTTGTCCCCGAAGCAAACACAGGAGCAAGCCTCCTGCAAGGGTAAGGCCCTGGGGACAGAGTTCAAGGACTCCTGCCCCCGAAGCAAACACAGGAGCAAGCCTCCTACAAGGGTAAGGCCCTGGGGACAGAGTTCAAGGACTTCTATCCCCGAAGCAAATACAGGAGCAAGCCTCCAGGAAGGGCAAGGCCTTGGGGACAGAGTTCAAGGACTCCAGTCCCCGAAGCGGACACAAGAGCTTGGCTCTAGAATGGGCGAGCAGCCCCGAAGACAGTTCAAAAAAAAAAAAAAAGAGAAAGAGAGCCAAACATTACTGTACACAGAGAAAGGAAAGAAATATTCATGATTTATTTCAAGAAGAAGGGGCTTTGCGTCCCCAAAGGCTACAAAAGAAAATACAAAGAGATACAATCAAAAAAAAAAGGATTTTCATCTGGCTCCAGGCATCTCCAGAACTTCAGCCGAGGGCGAGTCAGCGATAAATGGTTGAGAAGCTTCTGGAGCAGGCAGGAGAAGTACTTCGGCAACAGGAATAGCTTGGGCAACTTGGGTTCAGGAGCATGGTCCGGCGGAGCGTCCTCGGATAAGTCCACTATCACCGCCTTGGGAGGATCCGCCGAGATTTGCACCGGCGTTGGGACTTCATCCTCGGCAGCAACCTGTGCTTCTGCCTGTGCCATCTCTGTCGAGGGCACATACTTGTGCATTTGGAAGAGCGGGGAGTCTGATGGGACTCCAGCAGAGTGGAGCGCCTCGTCCCACCATTTCTTGAAGAACTCTTTGCTGTTTTCCTCAAGAGCGGGGAGCACATCATCGGCAAACTCTTCCAGGAGTTGCTCCTCCGATTTTCTGTTCAGCGCCTCGGCCCTGATCCTGTCCAGCTCCTGGGTGAGAGCCAAACAGCTTTCCTCCGAGCCTACCGCCCTCTCCTCCGCAGCAGAAAGCCGCCGCGTCTGCTCGGTAATCCTCCCCTCAGCATCGGCAAGGGCAGCACTTAGCTTTTCAGCGCCAACCTTTGCCGACTCGGCGTCCTTGAGGAGTTGCTCGATTTGAGCAGCCTGCCCCGCCAAGGTAGAGTCCCTGGCAGCCACATCCTCCATTGCTCGGGAGAGGGCCGCCTCCGCCTCCTCCTTCTGCTCTCGGGCCCGCTGGAGGTCCATCCTGGACCCATGGTACCGAGCAGCTATTATGGAGATCTGCTGGGTAGCCTGCAAAGGAGGGAAAAAAAGTGTTATCACAAAAATGGAAAGCAAGAGAGAAGAAACCAAAGAAAAGGAACTTACCACCAGGGAATTTTGGATGATGGAGCGGAACAACACGTTCGTTGAACGCCCCCTATGAGCCGCCATGTCAGCCTCGAAATGCAGTGTCTCACTCACTGCATGGGCGACATGAGGATCCAGCAAAATGGAATCATCGACCCTGATCACTCGGTTCATGTGATCAGTGGCTCGGGGATTCCACTCCGCGGCTTCCACTGTCGGCGGAAGGGAAGGGGAGGCCTGCTGCTGCTGTTGTTGCTGTTGTCGTTGTTGTTGCTGCTGCTGCTGTTGTGGAGGAGCAGGGGGTAACCCACGGCCTCTCCCGCTTTGCTGCTGAGCGGGAGGTGCCCTGGATCCTCGGCCGAGCCCATCATGCCGATGTTTGACCCTTCTCTCCTCCTCCACTTGAGGATCCCGGTCTCGCACCTGACCCCGACCGAGGACCCTTGAGGATGGGTTGGAACTGGTCCCGGCAGAGGGGGGCCGCCGGTCGTTCCTCGACCCCTCCCGGCAGCAAGGGCTTGCCTCTGCCTCAAGAACCCCAGGTCGATGCGAGGAGTGCTGGACATCGCGACCTCAAGGGCGTCCTCGGCGTCTAGAGATTGAAGAACTTGAAAGTCTGGCCACAAGTCTTCTCCCGAAGTCCCCACCTCGGCGTCCGAAGGAACAACGTCCTCTCTGACCCCGAGCTCTTCAGCAACTCCCTCTACCTCTGCCTCCGAAGCCCGATCCGGGTCTTCCTCCAAGTTTTCCTCAACCTCTAACCTCGCCGCCTGATCGAAGAGTTCAGACCACCGCGAAGGATCAAAAGGCTGAGGAAGCTGAGAAAATTTCTTATACCCCGGGTATAATTCAGCAGGATGTGGGCAGCCCGGCCAAACCCGTCGTCACCCGTGAATCTCCAAACCGTGATTAGGTCGGCAAAGTTCACCAGCGACCGAGGGGGAGGAGCTGTTTCCCGAGCAGGAATATCTGCACAAACAAAAAAGTTGTCATGAACATAGGAAGTCTGAGAAAGAAATAAAAAACCCAAGGGAACCGACGTACTTGTCGTTCTCCATTCCAGAGGGCATAACAAGTCATTATACTCGGGACCAACACCTCTCTGCCAAGATCCCTTGAAGATAAGATATCATCCTTGTACCCCTTGTCCGAGTCGGGAAGATGGGTTACAAGGTACATGGAGGGGTCCCTGGCTTTGAGGTAGAAGTGTTGGTGAGGCATGACTCTCAGGAGGGAATAGCAAAAAAGGAGATCGTTGAGCCCAATATTTACCCCGAGGCGCCTATTGAGCTCTAAGACCCCCATGATTATTCGGAAGACATTAAGGCAACATTGCCCGGGGAAGAGGCGGAAGTGAGAAAGGAACTGAAGAAGCAAAGGGGGTAAGGGAAACCTAATTCCACCCTCTATTATGGCCTTAGTATAAAAGGGCATGGCATCCTCGGCCCGAGGGTAGGCGAATACAACGCCGGGTCAAAATCCTCTATATCTACGCACGGGGGAATACCGTACTTGACCTTAAACCTACCAATCTGCTCATCACCCTTCACTTTATATTTCCCCGACCCCGAAGGACCAGCCTGAGGATTCTCGGGAGCAGGGCGACGACGAGGCATCTCTAAAAAAGTAAGAAAGAAGAGGGTATTTGTTCTTGAAAATCCCTGAGGAAGTTTCCCGAGGGTTAAATCGCTATGTATCAACCGGATGACACCTCCAGTCAATCGGAAAACAAAAAGCTAGGAGGAAGAAAAGAAAGGGGATTCTGAAACTCACCCGAATGTCAAAACGGAGTTTTTTTCTGGGAAACCTTAAAGCGACTCCCTCCAGAAAGTTCAGAATCAACGGTAGGTCTGCTGGCTTTAAGATCTTAAGGAAGAATGGGCAGTCGACGATGAAAGAAGAAACGAAACTCCGGCGAAGATTCAAGAAGAAGCTCTCTTAAGGAAGTTCGAAATGGCAAAACGATGAAAACGGAAGAGGAGCCCCCTTTATATAGAGGCAATTTTCATCATTGAGCGCGAAAAACGAAACGGCGCATTTAATGCGCACGACATCCCAAGCCGGGGAAAGCAGCTCGAGACAATAATGAAGTACTAGTGGTTGTTGGGAAACCCTTCGTCTCCTTACGACGCGTGTCCTCGGTGTCAGAAGATCGAAGGCTGGGGGGCAGTTGATGGGACTTTTCTGAAATACCCTATGATGAAGACACGTGTCCTCGGTTTTACTAAAACACTTGCTAAGATCAAGCACCATCGGCGCACGAATGTCCTCGCCCCCGAGGTACCGTCATATGGGATCATACATTCAGTATATTTTACAACCGACACGTGGCCTCGGTCTGATATGTACCTCGGTCGGCATACCTCCCTCGGTTCCCGAGATGAACCTTTCCTCGGTGCCGAGAGAAACCCCATCCTGGACGCTCCCTCTACTCCAGGACAAGCTATTGACGTACAGGTCATTAGCCTAGGCTAGTCTAGGCTATTCATCATGACCTCGTCTTACATAAGTAATGTCAGAACGTACTGGAATACAGAGGTCACAGCCAATAGGGGATGGACGCGTGGCATATGATATCACATCAAAGACAGACAAACCGCATGTCGTTGCTGACACGCGACTAGGGAAAGCAAACAATTAATTGCACCATTCCCTTGATGAGACCGCATTCAATGCGGTAAGGCTCGGAAATGAAAGGCAATAAATGCTCCTATTACAGAGCATTTATTGCATCCTCCCCGAGAGGAGCACATTGTACCGTCGGCATCCCGATGATCCAGCATTGATTGCTCGGGACCCCGAGCAGTTAATTAGAGAAGACATTCCTCATCCGAATCAATGCACACGCTACCTATGCCTAATGATCACCTACTGACAACACTGACAGCAATCATGAGCTTTTAAGGTATAAATACTCCTTGCAAAAGGCAAAGCGGGTATGCAATCACAAATTCTTTACGACAATACACACTCAGTGTTTTCTCCTTCCTCTCTCTCTCTCTCACTCAAAGACTGACTAGATCGTCGGAGGGGATACGCCGAAAAACACTCCGGCGCCCTTCTAACTTGTTCTTCTTTGTTCCAGGATCCTCTTGCAGCCTTACAGGATCGTTCTTCCTTCCCAGGGTCTCCCGTTGCCGTTCCAGGTTACGACCGTACCTTGCAGGCTGTCCCAAGCAGCGTGTTTGGTCACTGAACTGGCTCACTCGAAGTTCACCAAGGGAGAAATCTGTCCTTATTTTTTATATTATGCAGGATCTTGCGCGCACAACTATAATTGATATTTCTCCCTCTCTTTTATGGCATTGCTCTTTTTCTTACGAAAAATGCTAAATAGACTAAAAAAATTGACTTAATAAATTACTATTATTGGAACTCATAGTTAAATCAATGATAAATAAAATAATTACATCACCAAGTCTAATTTTTAAATTAATTTTTTAAATCTGTGTAGTATTACACTTTTATTATTTATATTCTTAAATGATTTTGTAACAATTCATCCCCAAGATCACATTTTGTTGAAGTGTTAAAATTAATTTTTTTGGATTTGATTTTGCAATGTCAATATCATTTTCATTTGTAACAATTATTATCTTGCTAATATTAATACTAAAAAATAAAGGAAAAAAAGAGTTTTATTTTCGATTGGGTTCTGATATTAGATATAATTCATTATTATTCTAATGATAATAATAAGCTAAATCATCATATGTGATAAATAAATTAAATTTAAATAAAACTACTGTCCCAAAAGCATTAATGCCCAAAAAATATCACAATTCTTTGTCCCAAGCCCTTAAAAAAGGTTAAACCTTCTCTTGGGTAGACTTGTCAACGGATTGAGTTTAGATCAGATTCTGATTGATTCAAATTTAAATTTAATTTCAAAAATTTAATTCAATAATCGGATGTTTTTTTTGTGGTATATGTCCAAATCCGTTAATAATTTGAATTTGATTTAATTCAAATAACTTAATTAATTAAATTTTATCAAATTATACTTAAATTTCAACTAAATTTTTTTAATATTTATATAAATATTAAATATATATATATATATATATATATATATATATATATATATATATATATATATATATATATATATAAATAATTCTGATCGAATCATAATTGAATTAGATATAAGTATATCCAAGTCTATACCCATGAAATATAAGATATCAAATTCAGATTTAGGTTTGGATTATCTATAAAAAAAAATATTAATTCATATTTAATTAATCGGATTTAAATTCGGATCATAATCCGGTCCATTAACAGGCCTACTCGTGGGTATATAAAAATCGGAGTAAGGGGATAACATTATTAAAATGAAAAAAAAAAAAATTTGGTACCATTCTTAAATTTAATTAAATGATTGGAAAAAAAAAAGAGATATCATAGCAAAATATTAATCTAACCTGAGGTAAGGATTCATATTCTATCCTAATATTTTTAAAAAAAAATCAATTCTTTTTTATTTCGTCATGCTGATGTGCAAGACAATGTAAGCAATAGATCCAGTGGCGGTAGTGGGTGTGGCCCGTGTGGGTCTGGATTCTTTGTAATTTGATTAATTAGTATGGGCGGAAAGTGATAACAGTAGTCAACCGCGCTCCTGCTTTTAATTTGATATAGAAAAAATATTATTTGACCTTAATCAAGTGATTTAATTTGGAAAAATTTAATATTATTATTGAACCCGTTTGGATCTAACTTAAATAGGTAATTTTTAAGAGTTTTGGAATAAAATACGTCAAGTTTGTTTGTGTATTAACCTTTTTACCACTCTATTCAGCCCCCTTTTGGACCTCAAAAAACTTATTTAAGTTGATTCAAGTAATTGATTTTATAAATTTTTCTTTTAACTTTTTTAAATTTTGTCGTGGGTTTCACATAATTTTTTAATTTATTATATTCATAAATATTATTAATAGGGTAAAAAAATTAAAATTCATATTTTGGGAATTGTTATGCATAATGTATACATTCATATAATTATTTTTTTATTTTGACACAAAAAATAAAAAAAAAATCAGAAAGTCATTCCAAATGGGCTATTTTCAGCTTTTTAAAAAATACCCAAAACGATTGAGAGATTTTTTTAACTCTTATTTTTTTGCAAAATTTTTCAAACCGTAACTTTCACCAAAAAATTCAGTTCCAAACAGGCCCAATTGAATTATCTCTATTTAATGTTTTTAGGTAACTTAAGCTTTAACTCTAAAGAAGGTATATTGACATGTTTATTTTAGGTTATTTTATGTAATTTAAGCTAAAAATAACATATATAAATTCAAAAAAGAATGTTTAGAAAAATATCCCAATTTTAGGAAGGTGATTCTTTATCTATTTTTTTTTTCTCTTTTTCTTCGTTAGGCCTTAGCTAACATGACCTCTATCACACATCCTCTATGTTAAACGCACGGCTTAAATGAAAAAAGATTAATACCAATCATAAAATGTAAAACTAAAGGGGAAAAAGAGAAGAAAAATAAAACTTTTATATCGATTTCATAGTTCAATTTTACAAAACCAATCATGTTTGTTGCAATCTCTTCTTTAGCATTCATTCTCCCTCGATACGAAAAGTTTGTTGTTTTGTACCGTATCAAAATTTATTCTTGAATCGAATAATGTTTTTAAGAATTATATTTTAAAGTACTTTTTTTTAGTAAAAATCGTAATCGATTAGTTAACATGTTGATTAACCGTATTTTAAAACATAGAAAAAAAAATCAATGACTTATCAAATTATCTATCAAGCTGTGAAAAAAATTCAACAAAAGATAAAAACTGATCCACTATCTATTTTACGTCAACCAATACATGGAGTAACTCTACAGGTGGGTCAACTCATCAAATTCCCAATGAAATAGGTTCCATGCCAGAAAGGTATTGAATCTTATGAATATTCTGCACTTGATATGTCAAAGCAATTTGCAATCCTGCAACTCGCGCATATTGAAAGAAAAAAAATAGTTTAATTCACACATCTTTCGTAGAATACCAAAAAAGCTCTATGAGCTCACTTTTCATTTGACGGCAAACAAAAATCAGACCTCTGAAAGTGAGAGAGTGTTGGACACGATTTCAAACCATGGTAAATTGTTATTATTTTCAATGATTCCAACTCCTGTGGGCCTTGGACTTGGCACTAATTACTAAAATCAACAGGCTAGGGTTTGGAACCTTTGTCACAGCCCTCAAGAAGCTAGAAAATACCCAATATGGCCTCTTATTCGCCACATCTTTTGGTTCATCTTCCGCACCACTTCATATCATCCAACATTCCTAGCCCATAAGAAGCACATTACCTCTTCACTCTAATTTAAATAATTTTTGCCATGTTGGAGTGAAAGGCACACAATCTGACAAGCCAGACATTATTTACAATCCAAAAAAAAGGAATTTGACTAAAGTAAAGTACTTGCCATTACAGTATCCTAAAAGAGTACAGGCTAGAAACACCACAAGCAAGTGTCCATAAGCAGGATATCTACAGAGGACTCCTAAGAAACCATATTGACATTAAAGAAGTCATCACTGGAAACTCAAAATCTTTGCTGTTACAAAAGTGATATGAAGTCATCCTCGACACATAATATCATGATTCAACAACTCGGAAAAAAAAAACACAAATGTACTGCACATGCCACATGTTAATGTGGTTTGGCTAGTGTTAGGCAGTCTGGCAAAGATCAACCCAAACAAGGCTTTAATGGAGTTCTAGTAAGGTGGTGCATGTCTGAGGAATAATCCTAGCATTGAGCCCATAGAACCATTCCTCGTAAAAGAAGACTATGTTTTGCTGGAAATATTAAAAGAACAGATCTTAGTATGTTTGTACATATACATTCATGAATTGAAGTGAAGCATTGTCAACACAAGCACCAATTTACAATTTAATTGCCTTGGCATTTTTGTACAAAACAATAAGCTGAGCCATACTGCCTTTGACATACACAAATGTAACATGTTATTTTAAAAGGTTCATTAATTCACCTAAGCTCCTTCATGTCCAGCAAGAAAACACCTGAGAGGAATGCAGATCAGAATAGGATTCAAACAACAAATGCAACTTTGTTCCTGCAAATGATTTGTGAAACAAAAATGCATCAGCTGGGGCAAAAACTTTTGCTCTGCAAAATTATTGGAGATATGGCTATTAATGCTCATAAACTCACATTTCGATATGTAGGTACTCTTTCACAGTAAGCGGTTTAGGACCACCAAACCAATTAATCATAAAAATATCCTCGATTTCCAACTTGAAGATCTGGAAATTGTGACCCTTAGGCCAGTCTGCCAACCATTGGAAGGAAAGTAAACCACCATTAGGGAACAAAAGAATAGAAGTGACAAGAGAAGGGCTTCCATAGATAAAGTATTTATTTACCTTTCATCTCAGGATGCTTTGAGAACAAAGCGGTTCGTGCATACTCAACTTCATCAGAGTTTCCATCAAGTAACTTCAACTGGAAAATCATCGATGCAACTTTTAGTCAAATTTAGCCTTAATGAGCAAGGACAATGTAGCAGGAAAGCTCAGTAAAACATTATGCCAACTGCCACCGTCAAATTATTCTCATGGATGAATTTGTGCTGCTTATGACAAATTGACAATATCACATATTTGTCGACAAATATTCCCCTAATGCAATTAAACCAAATTAATATGATCCAATTATATCAAGTGGCATCCAGTCTTAATTTATCACGAACTGACATAATTCAGCAAATTTCAACTTCATAAACGGTGCCAAAAATATTTCTAAGCAGACTTTTTCGTAGGGCTACATGGTAATGGTGTTGGTATCAAAAGTGTCCTCACTGCACAGGATTAAACCAAAAAGGGATCAACTCTTTGCCTCATTAAGCAGCAGAAAGATGACTGACACACTTCTCATTCATTGTTTAATCCTTAACAGTAGTTAAAATCAATTGAGGTCTACATGTGGAGCACAGGCTTGTGAGAATCTTTACATACTACACACACTCGAGACACAATGAATTACATAAAAAGCAGTTGAGAGAGCAACTCTAAATGAATTGCTATTAGATATATACAAGTATGCTATCTCCTAGTAAGTGGTAACATCACCAATTCAAACAGGCTATCATCAGGTTGTGTTTAAAACAGTTGTTAGACACCTCACTATCTAGCAAGAACTCATTCACACAAACACATCAAAGTGAAACAATTGCATTGTAACCGCCCGTCTGGGTAGGTATGATCAACAAGGTGCCATGAATATCATACTCAAGTCCCAGATCACTCGTATCATGAAAATCCTACAATTCAGTTGCTCTGAATTGTATGGCATTTGGGTCACAGCTAATATGCATAAGGATAAGTTATCTAGTACAAGGATAGACATTGTATGAGGGAAAGTTGGAAACTGATACAGAAAGTTCATAAAGCCACGTATACAGTTGCCATACATGACAGACTTAAGAATTAATGGGGAAACACACCTTTCCCGTGAGTGTAATTTTTGCACAAGTGGGGTTCTCGGGGTCCGTCTTGCCACAAGTTCCAATAGGGTACTCACTGATCGTGAAGGATGATCTCTGGTCTTTCAATGCATTACTTGCAGTTGGATCAAGGGTAGTTAAATAAAAATATGGGATGCCACTGCCTTTGTTGGGTAGCCCATCACTATATGAAACCACATTTCTGCATGGTATTTAGATTTCTTTTGAGTGAGGAATAATAATAGAGAGCATAAGAATACTATATTAGCTTCTGGTAATTAGTATCAGAAGCAAGAGTCAGACACAAAACATTTTGGTCAATTCTAAGACGAGGTGCGGTTATGCATACTAAATGACACAAACTGTTTCTGATACAAGTACCATTGTGTTGTGTAACGAGAAGAAACCCTGGCTTTCATGAATGAATGCAGTGCTCTAAAACTTCAAAAAATTCAGGACTCAAGGCAACGTCAAGTAACTTCACTCCTCCCCTACCTCAATCCACCACCCCGAAGTGGGAGATACATAGCAAGCATATTAGTTTGGCCTGATCATCAAATCACAAGTTAATGTGTGCATCTCCAGGAATCTGAACTTTTAGAAACTTCAGGTCTTCGATTGTCAACATATGACAATGTATACAAGACGTAACATACCATCATATACAACAAGCTGATTTGTTGTAATTGATTTTTTTGGTTCACTTCTATATATTCTCTGTTATAAGACTATAAGTCTCTATTGTTCTATATACTAATCTAATGCTCTCGCGATTTATTACGAATACAAGTTGGAGCAACCATAGTTTCCCACTACATATAGGTAAAAACATACCCAAAAGGTGCTCCTCCCAAATCACTTGCAATGGTACTGCGAAAATAGAAGGACCATATCAGCTTCTATTCCGAAGCATCATACACAAATATATTACAATAAACTCAACTTTTGGTACAGAGTTGCAATGTCTTATACAAAAGTCATGAACTAATTTAGCTCAAATATCAATCTTGAAACTTGGGGTTCCACAGGGTTCATTCCTGGGTATCTACTTGTTAAAACAAGTCTTCAAGTAACTTGCTTTGTATAGCAGGAGAGATGTGTGAACAACTTTTATTGATAAGGAATTTATTCTCAAAGATGAACTACAATCAATTAGTAATTTGCAATAAATGGTAGTGTCAAGGCATCTAAGTCATTAACCATTAAACCATACTCATCAAAAACTAATACACAAGAAGCCCAAACTCACTCATAATAAACATACAATTTTAATTCCCCTTATCCCTTGCGTACATCCATAAATGAACCTTCAAAGCTCAAATACTGAAAAATAAACCGAACTATATATGAGCAACCCTTATCACAACGATTCAGAGTGGGCAATCAACATAAGCAATAGTCAAATCAAATAAAACACTACACATATATTTACAGTTTTGTATAATCAGCAAAAACCCATTATGTGTAAACAGAAATAGAAGCTATACAAGCAAGAGAAAGAGAGATTATACTTGAGGACGCCCCAGGAATTCTGAGAGACCAACCATCGAGCGAAGTCGGCAGCACTATCAGGGTGGGGTCTGGATAAGGACAGTAATAGAGGGCGTCCATCAATCGAATCTTGAATGACCCCCAAAACGAAGAACAAAGTAAACACATAGCCTTTGATTCTCATTTTTCTTGATTTCTGTGAGGCCCTGCCAAATAATGTATCGAGAGAGAGAGAGAGAGAAAAAAAAAAAATATATATATATATATATATATAATTAGTCATTTTTTCGAGTTTTTGTTTAAGCTTTCTATTTTATTTAATTATTTCACTCAACTTTTACTAACTTTTAATAATTTTAAAAAAATTATAACATATATATAGAGATAGAGACAAAAAGAATTTAAAGAGGTTAAATGA
Organism: Ilex paraguariensis; assembly: GCA_963454935.2. Classification (NCBI taxonomy): domain Eukaryota; kingdom Viridiplantae; phylum Streptophyta; class Magnoliopsida; order Aquifoliales; family Aquifoliaceae; genus Ilex; species Ilex paraguariensis. Next base: position 13,739 of record CAUOFW020005524.1, read on the forward strand.
CTCTCTACATTTGAAGAGTCATTTAAACGAAATAGAAAATTGAAAGCAAATTGAGAAATAAGTTTAGTGTTTGACTTACTAAAAATGAGAAAATAGAGGGTGGGTTGGAGTGACTCTACGACAGCGAAACAAATAATAACAAGAATTCTATTGTCCTCTCCAATCGTAATACATTACAGTTAAAAGACCCGTGTCTTGCATTTAAGAGGTATACTTGCAAGACTAGTGACACACCCAAATACAGTAAAAATATGATTAATTAGATTTTTTACTCACTTTTTTAATACACACTCCTATACATTTTTTATATTTTTAATTACTCATTTTAAATATTATTTTTTATTTTTTTTGGAAATAGTGAAAAGGAGAAAGAGAGAAAATGGAGGAAAGGAGAGGAAAAGAAAAAAATATATAATTAAAAAATTTTACATATCGCTATAGTGATACTCTAAATATAAAGAGTATCATTATAGCAAAATGTTATTTTTAGTATTTTGAAGATAATCTGTTGGAATAAAATTTTTGGATTAAATTGCTAAAAATTGAAGATTGTGTGTCCTTTAACTTATCTCTTGGAGATGCTGTAATATTGATACTTTAAAAAATTTGACGCACCATAACATTCTCTCAAAAAAACAAACAAAATTAATAATATTAAATAAAAAATTTCCTCATAAATCTTGAATTTCCTGAAATTGTCTGTCAACATGTTGTTGTTGCCTCTTCCCATAAAGCTTTCACCCCCTCGATCTCCGTCGGTAGGACTGCCTTGTTGTTCTTGCCTCTCCCCATAAAGCTTTCACCCCTCGATCTCCGTCAGTAGGACTGTCTTGTTATGTGTTATTGAACAAGACAATTTTTTACTCTGATACAATTTGACACAACAAAATATAATAAAAATATCACCAACGTAAATACAATTCATATTTTGAATCCCATGAGCAAATCTCGAATTTCTTGAAATTGTGTGTCAACATGTCGTTGTTGCCTCTCTAACACTCTCCACAAAACTTTCACCCCCACGATCTTCATAAAAAAGGATTATCTCGTTATGTGTCATTGAACAACACAATTTCTTGTTCTGATATCATTTGACGCAACGGAACACAATAAAAGTATCACTAACATTAATACTCAAAAAAATCTAGCGCACCAGAGTTTAGAATAATCATTTAAAAAAAACAAAATAAATAATATTGAATAAAAAGATATTCCCAGCCTGGCAGTAATCGCAAGAGATGAATGGGGGGAAGTACTCGAAGCTACAGTGATGCAAGACAATGAGGTAGCCCCTACAATTGCGAAAGCAATGTCTGCTAGACAAAAGAATGGTGCTATGTTACCCTAGAAGGGGACTCCCAAAAAGTAGTATTTGCTGCAACTCTTTCTCATGTCAAAGTTTCATGGACCATTGCCACGGTTGTTTTAGATATAAAACACCTCTTATCGCAACATTCGGATTGGGCAATGACTCATGCTTACAAAGATTCGAACAAAGCTGCTCGTGCCTTGGCTAAATGGGGACTTGCCACACAATACACAGGCTTGTTGAGTGTAAATGATCTACCGCAAATGGTTAGACAAGAAGTGATGCATGACAACCAAGCTCTAGTCCACACAAGGGGCTTAGTAGACTCAGTATGCTTAGCATTGTAGTTAACTTAGTAGTCAGTTTTTTCCCTTTATTTTCTCTGCTTTGTATCTACTTTTCTTCGATCAACAATAAAAAAAGAAAAGAATAAAAGATATTCTAATTTTAATGTTCGGTTTGGTACAATGAAAAGTTAGAAGGATGAAAAATAAGAGGGATAAATAAAACATTATATTTGGTAAGGAAGATAAAGTAAGAAGGATGAAAAAGTTGATAGATTAATTTTCCTTCCAACTCACCAAAATCAATCTCTCTAAAATCGGAAGAAAAGTAGATGAAAAGTTAATTATTTGGGTTGAGATATATCTTATTTGTCTATATATATATATATATTATGTATATATTAATTTTATATAAAAATTCAATGGTAAAATATGTATATATATTTTTTTCAAAAATTTTTAAAAAAATAAAGATAAAAATTTTAAATTAAAAAAAAATATTTTTTCCATTTTAACTAAGTGTAAAAATTTTCAACTCAACACGATAGCACAACTCAAACTCGATACTAAAATAAATAGGTCAAGTCGCAACTCGACACGATACAATTAATTAAATGAGTTAAGCTAAGTTTGACTAATATTCGACACAAACCTGTAATGACTCAACACAAATCTGACACGACACGATTCAATTGTTATCCCTAATTTTAGTCAACACAAAAAAAATAGTCATTTTTATTTTTCATCCATCCAACCAAACACAAAAGAAATAAAGTGTATCCCTCCTATTTTCCATCTTCCCTACCAAACGGAGCATAAGACTTGCAACCTTATTTATAGTACTAAAGTCATAATCTTTATTGACTAAGAAATTATAATTATAATAGAATATAAGAACTATTCCTCATAGGCTAAAGAATATAATTCTTAATAGAATCAAGAATACTATTCCTAATAGAATAACAATACTAATCTTGAAAGTAAAATTAATCAAAAAAGAAATTAATCCTAAAAATTAATGTAAAATAATAACAAATGAATAAAAAAAAGTCGAATAATTACTAATTCTTATCTTAGATCAACTAATGAGTCTCTTCCTGAAGTAAAAAGAGTTTTAAAGTTAAGAACAAATTTTTTTAACCGTAAAAAAAACAGAAGATTAGGTCATCAAAAGTGTACTATTTATAAAATAAAAATAAAAAAAATACTTTCAAAAGTAAATCAAATTGTATTTATTTTCTTCATCCTCAATTCTCTAATATCCCAAATCAAAACGATCTGAATTCAAATGACAATTTCGGCCCTCCAATTAGAAGTAATTGCAATCTCTGCTCTGTTATGGTTCTCTTGACTCATATAAAAAGCTCATTCCAATTACCTTCTTCAATCCTTAATTTAATCTATCTATTTGCTTTGGATGAAGAATTTTTTGTATCTAACCGAGGTAGTTCAAGGGAAAAAAACTCAGATATCCTGAGTTTGAACCTTGATAATTTCCTGAGGTCTAATTATGAGAGATTTATCTCTCATGAATATCCTAATCTCGGTATTGATGACTACTAGACCAAAAAAGAGATTAATTACCTTCAAAGAAAAGACCCAAATGGAATCGAGAATGGGTACAGGCCGCTTGGGGCAGAGATGAAGCAGTTGGATATTCAAGCTCAGTTAACTTCAGATTCAGACAATGATCAGATTGGAATTATTGGAGAATGTGAAAATGCAGGAAGCTTTTGAGTTACAACAGTAGCCTTTTAAGAACATAACTCTTCTTATTAGAAGATGGAAATGGTACAGCATTCTGATTTGTTGAAGCAAAAATAGACCTATGCTGAGAACCAAGGTAGTTAATAATGTGAAACATCAAAAATCAATGCAAGCTAAATAAGGTTCAACCTTTATATATGATTACTTCTCAAACGTTGTACAAAGCCTTAATTCCATCAATATCATCCCCATGCAAACCTTTGGTCACTCCAGGAGGAATGCCTGAGAACATTATTGCATCCTGGACTGAGCTATGCCCAAGTCCAAGAAGGTGCCCAATTTCATGCAATGCAACCGTCTCCAAATCAAAAGCATTAGCCACTGGCCCAACGGACCACACTTCATCTGCATCATAGTGAAACCTTCCATCAGTTGGTGGCCAGGAATGGGCCAAGACCCCGCCACGCCCATCGAACGGATTCCCATCTCCATGATCACCCCTATGGAAACCAATCTTAATATCAGCATTGGCAAAATCACCCGTCCTCGTGAATGTGAAATGTGATACAGAAGCCCATTTTTCGAATGCCCGGGCCACGGCACCCATGGCATCAGGATGGGTATTAGATAAAAATCCATATGTGAGGTGGAAAGCTGGCCATCTTGGGTTATTATCAAAGAAAGTATAGTGAGAGACTGTGTGGAAGGAGGTGTTGTCATTGTCATGGTGGTGCCTTTTCTTGCCTGCTCGCATTGAACTAGTACCATTGATGATATCAGCCACCCCACATCGAGGCACCACCATCTTTGACACTGTCGGACCATCCAAGTTTCCGGTGGCGTTAAGATGATAATTCAGTTGGTAAGTTTTGATGGCAGACTGGAGGAAATTGTCGAAATCGTCATCGTGGGCATGGGTCGTTTGATTTTCAGAGTGAGGATAATTCAAGTAACCAAATTTGTTAAGGTACTTTTTGAGCTCATTGAGCCCTTTAACCTTTTCACCCTTGTGACACCCTTGCAAATGCTTGATAAATTCGAAAGGTGAGGGTTTTTTATCACCCTTTTTTGGTTCTTCAACCTTTGCATAGGCAAGGAGAGGAAGGAGTAGGACGAGGAGGGAGATGAATGAAAAGAGCTTAGGAATTATAGTTGCCATGGTTGAGCTTTGTGAGTGCTTGTTGGCTTATATGTTTACTCATATGATATGTCCTAGTTCTATTTATAGGTAAAAAAAGGTTCAAACTATGATGTTTATGTTACTTTGCCCCACAATTTTTGATTTTCTCACATTACTCCCTCAACTACCTACACTGTTTTACGCTATGCAAAACACAAACATTCATCATCTTTTAGACGACAAATGTTAAAAAGTGAAACAAAATCACTCAATTTGGGGTACAAAGTGAAATAACTTTTTGTCAAATTTTTAAAGGATGTTAACCATTGGGACACAGTGAAACTAATAACAATAGTTAAAAGTGAAATATGAGAAACAAAGATGGTTAAGGGTATAAAATGACACAAAGTTTATAGGTTGAGGGGACAATATAATTAATCCAAAAATTATATTGACTCTGAAAGTTTGGCTGTTTCCGAGTTTTTTTCTTGGTCCACAGACAATTAATTTATAATTGACGATTTTCTTTAAGTTTGAAATTTTGAATAGATGTTAATAAATGACCTTTTCTCCGATGGTACTTTGTACCTTGAAAAAGTTTTTCTCAACTTAGAAAGACTTCTCAGACCAGGCAATATTAGTTTTTTTTTTTTTTTGCAATAAGGTTGTCAAACTTGTCTGACTTGTGTTAACTATTCACTCGAATTTAGTGGTGGACCACCGTAGCTAAAGAAGATTGTACTGAATTAGAGCATGTCCATAAAAGGACAAGGATAGCTAGTCTTTAAAGGTGTGAGAAAAGATTGAACCTGAGAGTTCTGACCAGACTCAACCACTAAATCATCTTAAGAGTTAGCCAATATTAATTTATATTAGGGGTAACCCGTGCCTCAAAATACGGTACACTCTAAATGATTTTGAGAAGAATATTAGCAGTCGTTTAATAAATCTATTTAAAACCGTTAAATAAATTTATTAAAACATCCATAATCGAAGATGAGAAATCAAAGCAGAAGAAAAAGTATGTTACACACGTAGCCCATAATTGGTTTATTCATTTTACACGCATAATCGAAACTGGTCAATACACGTTATCAGTTGCTTCTACTAGGCTTCTATTCAATTTTTTTTCGTCTAGATATGATCCTAAAAAGTGATTTCTCAGTATCGTATCTTTCGATAAAAATTTTAATACTTGTAAAATCTTTCATAATTAATAGATATAAATCAATCAAACACAAGATTTATGATTGTCGATCAACTTCGACATACTTATACTTATCATAATTTTTAATGGTTGACAATCATCCGTACGATTCACTAATCTGACACGAAACAAACACAAAATTTTAGTCTTAATAGACAAATCATAATTTGGTGACCGTCAAATTCACTTAATAAATCGATTAATACGAAATAAACTAAGCACAATATGAATCGGACTAAGTACAACCCATTGACGATACCGACCATATTATAAATGGATTAGATATAAATTAAGTACGACTCAAGTTACAAAATTTAAAAATATTATTTCATTGAGAACCTCATCGTTAACACAAACCCTCTTTCCGCGAAACACGCAAATGACATTTTCATGTGTTAACTGTATAGTACTAAAGTGGTGTTTGATAAAATTGAAAGTTGAATATTGAAAACTGAATGCTAAATTTCTAATTCGTGGACTGTTTGCCCACTGAAATTTACATACTGCATTAAATCACGTTGTTTGATAATTACAAAGCTAATATCTGAAAAATAAGTTAACTTAATTATAAAAGGTTAAACCGTTGAACACTTTCTGCTTTGAGAATTAAGTACTTAACTTTTTAAGAAAATCGCCAATTATGCATTGATTGATTCTGTGGACCAAGTAAAAGCCGCATTTCCATGGAAAGAACTGGACGAAAAAAAAAACTTGGAAACTGCCTAACTTTCAGCGTCAATATAGTCTTTGGGTTAATTACATTTTGTTCCCTCAAACTATGAGCTTTGTGTCACTTTATCCTCTCAAACATCATTTTTCTCATATTTTGCATTCAACTACTTTTATGAGTTTCATATTGCCCCAAAGATTACCATCCGTTAGAAATTTGTTTCACTTTATCTATTGAACCGAGTGATTTTGTTTCATTTTTCTCCAAGATGTTGACATTTATAGTCCAAAAAATAATGGAAATTTGCGTTTTGGACAGCATAAAACCAATGTAGGTAACTGAGGGAATAATATGAGAAATCAATAGTTGAAAGGACAACGTAACGTAAACATCATGAACTCACAAGCCCGGTCATGGCACCTATAATTTCTAAGCTCTTTCCATTCATCTTCCTCCTCTTTCTACTCTCTCTTGTAATGTAACATGCAAAAGTAGAAAAGCCAAAAAAAGGGTCAAAAAACCCTCTCCTTTCGACTTTATCAAGCATTTGCAAGGTGTCATAAGAGTCGCCCGGTCATGGCACCTATAATTTCTAAGCTTTTTCCATTAATCTTCCTCCTCTTTCTACTCTCTCTTGTAATGTAGCATGCAAAAGTAGAAAAGCCAAAAAAAGGGTCAAAAAACCCTCTCCTTTCGACTTTATCAAGCATTTGCAAGGTGTCATAAGAGTCGCCCGGTCATGGCACCTATAATTTCTAAGCTCTTTCCATTCATCTTCCTCCTCTTTCTACTCTCTCTTGTAATGTAACATGCAAAAGTAGAAGAGCCAAAAAAAAGGTCAAAAAACCCTCTCCTTTCGACTTTATCAAGCATTTGCAAGGTGTCATAAGAGTCGCCCGGTCAAGTGATAATATAAACGAATTATAAATTCAAACATTTTGAATTTAAATCTTAGTAACTCTTGGAATCAGATCATGAAATATTTATTTCCCATAAATACTGATAATGTACAAAATAATCTCATACAAGATCAATAATCGAGTGTGTGATAAAGTGTAATGAATAGACAATTAATAGAGCAATCAATGGTAATAATATAAATATCGAGTTAACACACAGATGTATAGTGATTTAGTTAGAATGACCTACACCACTTCGAGAAATGACAACAGTGACCGAGAGACCTTTATTGATAAAGTAAGGTAAACAAGAGAGAGAATACTGATTAGTTCCGAGAGAGTTACAATAGTTATGAAAGAGAAAAGTTATGTATAAGGTGTGTAGAGATAGATTAAGAGATGCCCTCTCATATAGAAAGAACTTACAATTTATAGGCATAAAGCCTTGGTTAAGGCGGTCATGTGAGAACAAATTTACTAATTCTCCAGGTAGCTACAAAAAAGTAAGTGTCATAAAATGTTGTCTTAATTTTCGAGAGTGAGTATCCCAATAATTGCTCTTCGCGTGCTCTAATTTTTCTTAGACTCTTCAAATCTTGGGTTGAGTCAAATTTACGAACTGGTCTTGACCTGTCTTTTAACTGACTTTGACTTACTTGATTTATTAGGTCTGACTCGGTTAGATTTGGACTCATCAAATACTACAGTCTCGACATTAATGACCTACATTTGATTGGATCCAAGAAAAAATTAGTTGAATTATGCATAAATTAATTCAAACACACCTGGCCATTAAAAAAAAAAGGGACAATGAGCATAAAAAGTACCTCAATGAATTTGGTTACCAACTCCATGCGAGCAGGCAAGAAAAGACACCACCATGGCAATAACTACTTCCATACAGTATCTCTTTACACTTTCTTAGATGGCAACCCAAGATGGCCAGCCCATAAAACCCATCTCACCTATGGTTTGTTATCTAATACCCTTCCTGATGCCATGGGCAATTCAAAAATGGGCATCTGTATCACATTTCATATTCACGAGGAATGATGATTTTCCAATGCTGATATTAAGATTGGTTTCCATGGCGGTGATCATGGAGATGAGAGCCCATTCGATGGGCGTGGCAGGTGTTGTCCGTATTAGGGTGAGTTTTGTTAAGCGTCTGTACGGTTAGGGAGAAAAAACCAGAAAATGAAAATGGTAGAAATTAAAGTGAAAGGAAAAAATATTATAAAAATTATATTTTCATATATATATTTGATTAACATGAAAAATTTGCGTAAAAATTTTTAAAAAAAAAAAATCATTCTATTATTTAAAAGAAAAGAAGGTTACAAGAATTTTTTATTATTATTTAACTTACACTTAATTATATTAAATCAGTCTAAAGAAAAAAAATATATGTATTATAATTAAAAAAAAAAAAATTTTAAAAAGCTCATAACCTAATTCTTGGGCAAGCACCAATGCGAAGGTGTTTGGATTAAATTATATGGTTAACCAAATTCTTACAAAGATTTTTTAAAATTAATAACTAATAAAATATTTTAAGAAAAATAAGGATAAAATATGAAATTATTTATGAATCACAACTTTCTTGTATTTTTTTGTTATTTTTTACAAGAAACATGTAAGACAACTATTTTTATATCACACCTCATTAACACTTCATAACCATTTTAGCAAAATGGAAAATGGTAAAAAATAATAAGAAGAAAAGAAATTATGATAAAGGATGAACCTTCACTACTTACTGGTAGATCCAAGTGAAGACCATGTACTACAATAGGACATTATATTTTCCAATGAGAGATTAATTCTTGCAAGACGGCTTACCTCCAAACACATATAATCTCTCTTATTATAAACTTGCGAGACTACCACTGCATAATATATATTTACATCACTTACATACTTTACCCTTACTAACTTTAGCATCGGAATACCTCTACGGGCAAACTGGTGGCCCTTTGATTAGTTTTCTAATCCTGCAAACCATGGAAAAAGCCATCAACAGTTTATAGGTAACCATCCAACCCACTTTTCATCAACAATAATACTGAAGCTTATATACGCTTTCTTTCACAGAAATTAGCCATCATATCATGTCTTACTCTTGTGGAATCTGCACAAAATTATGAACATTACCAAGCTTAATGCACTTAACAAGGCTAGAAGCCAGTAATACTTATCTAAGCTGGCTTCTGTCATATCATCAGAGAACCAGCTCTGTCTTCCTCCTCCTCTTGAACTCGTCGTAAATTCGATGACAGAGATAAGAAATGCACTTAAAAAGCTTCCTAACCCAAAAACACTAGTGTATAGAGCTATTCCCATTGTCCTCATCTTTACAGGAACTTCTGTATAAAAGAACTCTTGCATCCCCACAACTGTGAAAACATCAGAAATGCCCAAGAGAATGTATTGAGGTAACAACCAGAAGATGCTTAATGGTACTGTTTCTGAATTTGATCCTGAAATCCCCATCTTTCTACTAATTGCAAGCCTCTCTGTTTCAACGATGGCTGCTATAGACATCGCAACAACTGACAGAAACATTCCAATACCCATCCTCTGCATCACACTGATACCTTTCTCACTACGTGTGATTAGACGAGTGAGTGGGATGAAGAGCATTCTATATAAAGGCATTGAGAGAATTACAGACACGGTGATTGCACTCTGTAGTGTTGCTGGTGGGATCTTGAAGTTGCTACCTATGTTCCTCTTCATTGTCGTACCTTGTTTAGTGAAGAATGTAGCGGGCTGTTGGAATATGACAGCAAACATTAGAAGCATTGTCCATATTGGCAGCAGACGAAGCACTACTTTCGCAATTTCAATTCCATCATCCGAGTTCTTATCCAAGCCCTCAATTCCATCAATGTCTTGATGACAAAGGCCACTTTCTTCAAGCCTGTTAAATAATAAACCCTGTCATTAGTACTAAATCAGTTCAACATTGTAATCAATCCTTCTTCAAAATCAATTGAGAAAACTTACTCCAGCTCCACCACTTCAGATTTCCTAGTTGATATCTTGATTCCACCATTTATAATTCTCGATGCAGTTGCTTTAATGGCTCGAACTATGTTTTCAAGTGACTTAATATCAAAACTCTTTTCTTGTTTATACGTATAAAATCTGCTCCCACAAGAAAAAATTACAATTGATGCAGACATTGCTATTGTAGGAATGGCAAATCCCAATCCCTATCCTATTGTGTCTTGGATATATGACGTGAACGAGATCCCTAGAAGGCAGCCACTACATATACCAAAATACCACCAGTGGAAGAACAAAGACTTCTTGTCAGAATTCTGGTAACTCTTGCAGCAAGGCAGTTCCTCTTCATTTTCAAGTTGATCTGCTCCAAAGGCTTGTAAGGAAGGGTTATATGCACCTTGACCTAGTGAAATCATGTAGAGAGACAAAAAGAGTGATGAAGAGGAGCTGGCTCTCTTTGTAGGAATCCAATGCCATTCCAGTGCTGTTGATGTCAATGCTAGAAGCCCCTACAAAGAAGAAAAGAAGAAATTTACACAACATCCTATACCCATGAAGTGACACACTAATATTGTTGGGATAGTCGAGGACTCATATTTACCACACCCAAAAGTTTAATGACCTGTCCTCGTGGTACGATATATTTACATTGAGAAATTTTCAATGTATATTGAATAATATGTAATGTTATAAGGATTAAAGTTCTCAAATGATAATAATACATGAGTTGTAACTTGTAACTGAATTGAGACTGTGATACAGTGAACATAAGCTTTTCCTATTTCGGCTTGGAATTAAAATACTGAACAGGAAAGGAAAACCGTCCAGCCCTTCAAGCCCTGCTAAGGAAAGGGGGATGTGTTCTTGGTTGTTTCAACTCCACTTCTGCTCAACATTGATACTCTCACATACTTCTTCAAGCGGCAAAACACTCAATGCTCAAGCAGTTACACCTTATTAATTTCATACTCCTTTGGTAAAGTCAACAACCATTCAGTGAATTGTCTTGTGTTATTACCTTTCATTAAATTCACTTAATCCTTCACGATGTTTTGGTGTAGGTACTTGTACATTGAAGTCTTAGAGAGCTGCTGTAGCAATTTAGTGAACCACATAAGTATGTGTATTCTTTGTTTCATTGTTTTAAAGTTAAGAACAAATTTTTTTAACTGTAAAAAAAACAAAAGATTAGGTCATCAAAAGTGTACTATTTATAAAATAAAAATAAGAAAAATACTTTCAAAAGTAAATCAAATTGTATTTATTTTCTTCATCCTCAATTCTCTAATATCCCAAATCAAAACGATCTGAATTCAAATGACAATTTCGGCCCTCCAATTAGAAGTAATTGCAATCTCTGCTCTGTTATGGTTCTCTTGACTCATATCAAAAGCTCATTCCAATTACCTTCTTCAATCCTTAATTTAATCTATCTATTTGCTTTGGGTGACTTGGAATAAACGTAAGTGAAAAGGGATTCTCAAATTAAGAGTAGAGCCCCGTATATATATCCAAAAATAATACAGAGTGACTTAAACATCCTTGTAGTTTAGGCAAAATATAAAAATCATAGTAAGGGTAAAAAAGGGAAAAGAAATCCTAATAAACTAGACTATCTATACTCCAACACTCCCCCCAAGCTAGGCGCAAAAATGTCAACTAAGTCAAGCTTGACAACGGAGTCCCGAAGAATAGACAGAGTGACAGGTTTGGTAAAAACATCAGCAACTTGATCACTGGTCCCCACAAACGATGGAGTAACAAGACCACTGCTGACCTTCTCCCGAAGAAAGCGAACATCGATCTCTATATGCTTCGTTCTCTCATGTAGTACAGAGTCAGAAGCGAGCTGAATAGCAGATTGATTATCACAATATAATGTGGATGGAGAGGTCACTGAAAAACCCAACTCGTCAAGAATCGATCGTAGCCAGATAATCTCACATGTGCCCAGTGCCAATGCCCGATACTCTGCCTCTGCGGACGAGCGGGAGACAACTGTCTGCTTCTTGCTCTTCCAAGAGATAAGATGAGTCCCTCGAAAAGTACAGAAACCCGTAGTAGATCGACCATCACATGCTCCCCCATAATCTGAATCTGAATAACAGGCTAGAGAACCGGTCTGAGATCGTGATGCATAAAATAGCCCAAGTCCAGGACAAGACTTGAGGTACCGAAGAATATGATAAAACTGCATCAAGATGAGGCTGACATGGCCTATGCATGAATTGACTAACTCGGCTGACTGCGAATGAAATGTCCGGCTTAGTATTGGCTAAGTAGATAAGTCTACCTACCACATCTTTGATAAACTGTCGGATCTTTCAACTCCTCACCTTCAGCAGTAAGCTTCAGGTTTTGAATCATGGGTGATGATGCCGTTTTGCACCCCAACATCCCAGTGTCTGAAAGAAGATCCAAAACATACTTTCTCTGAGAAAGAACAATACCTCTGCTTCTACGGGCAACCTCAATCCCAGAAAGTATCGCAGAAATCCAAGATCCTTCACATCGAAGGCCTTCCCAAGGTCTATCTTGACCTGTGCAGTCCCAAAACATCATCACCAGTAATAATAATATCATCAACATATACCAGAAGGATGACACACTGTCTAGAAGTATTCCGTCGAATAAAGCAGGTATGATCAGAATGACACCTGGTGAACCCCAATCGTATGACTACATCACTGAAGCGAGAGAACCAGGCTCGTGGCGACTGTTTCAGTCCATAAGGAGACTTACGCAGTCGACATACCTTTCCAGCATACTCCCCCTCACCACGAAAGCCCGGTGGTGCATCCATATAAATAATCTCGTCCAGATCACCGTGAAGAAACGCATTCTTCACATTTAATTGATGAAGAGGCCAAGAGTACTCCGCAGCCAGAGAAATAATCAACCGAACAGTAGTCAATTTTGCCACGGGGGCAAATGTAGCACCAAAATCACGACCTGGTACCTGAGTAAAGCCCTTCGCCAAAAGTCTAGCCTTGTAAC
>CAUOFW020005525.1:0-240580 GCA_963454935.2 Ilex paraguariensis
AATGTATCATACGATATGTCACGATACCCTGAAAAACAGATACGCATTATTCTCTGTATCGTTTTTGCATCGTATCGTACGATACACGATACGATACACCCGCTACGTACAATATATGATGATTCTGTTTGTTTATTTTTTTTTTTTTATGGGGTTGAAATAATATCGTTTTACTCTAAGACTTATTTTTAAATCACCTAGAGCTTGGTTTGACATGTTTCTAAAAGCCATGTTGAAATTAAGATATAAATAGAATCATGTTGATCATACAATGTTCATAAAAAAGGTAGATGACAAGATAACAGTTCTCATTGTATGTGTAGATGATATAGTGATAAATAGGAATGATGTGCATGAAATCGACAAACTAAAAGCTCATATGGCTAAGGAGTTTGAAATCAAAGATATGGATTCATTAAGACACTTTCTTCGAATTAAGGTTGCCAAATTAGATAAAGGCATTCTTATCTCCCAAAGAAAATATGTTCTTGATATCCTCAAAGAAACAATACATTGAGACAGTATGTTCTTGACATTCTTATCCTATCGAAGTCAAACATCGACTAGGTAGTGATGTTAGTAATGTTGTGGACAAGGAGAGGTACCAGAGATTAGTAAGAAGATTGATATATTTGTCTCATATGCAGTGGGGGTTGCAAGTTAATTCATGCATGATTTCGAACACCTCATCTTGAAGTTGTTTAGCACCATTTTCAGTATCTCAAGTCAGCTCCAGAGAAAGGGATCTTGTTCTCCAACAATTGACATTTGAAACTTGAAACATTCACCAATGCAAACTAGGCAAGTTCAATGGATGACAGAAAATCCACTTCGAGCTATTACACCTTTATAGGAGGAAACATTGTCACATGACGAAGTAAAAAAGCAAGCAATGGTAGCAAGGTTGAGTACAACGGCTGAATACAGAGCATATATGGCTCCAAATTTTTTAGGCTAGCTCAGAGTTCATGATGGTGAACCTATGAGATTGTATTGTGATAATAAGGCGGCTATCAGCATTACACACAATCCAATTCAACATATTAAAACAAATATGTCGAAATTGATTGACACTTCATCAAAGAGAAGTTGAACTAGGGTTTGATTTGTAGGTCCTTTTTGAAATTAGAAGATCAGTTAGGCAAATATTTTCACAAAGGGGCTTAGTAACAAATTTTTTCATCCTATCGTTTTCAAATTGAGCGTGAGAGAAATCTATGTACCACCATGAAGGGGAGTGTTATGTTATGTATTCCTAGCATAAGAGAATGGGATGTAGTTGTGCAACCCTAACACAATACACTCTTCTCTTATTCTTAATCTTCTTCTCTTCCTAATCCTAATTACTCCACAATCTAACTAAGAACAAACATAAATCACATGGACTATTCTAAATGCATCCAGTATCCAAGTTGGGTAGTTCAACACCAAGCCTACCTAACAATCGTGTGTAAAAGACAAGTCCATCTTGCAGTTATCAAAACACCCAATCATCGTATTGCCTAATTGCTAGTCAAGTGGAGTAAAAAACCACAAAAAGTACACCGAGAAAGAACTTGTAAGCACAATATATTGAGTTGGATCGTTCTCTAAGTTAGTCAAAAACAACCAGAGCAATGAAGAAAGTTATTTGGGCTCTTGCAAGAAAACTAATACCGACAAAAAGGTCAATAAAAATGTTAAGATCATTAGAAATGGAAAACTAATTATCATTCACAAAACAATAATTGAAAAGATTAAGGAAGCTTCAAACAGTGTGTTGAGAATAACATCATTATTTTAAGCTCCTTTAATCTTTTAGTTTAAGACAAAGTGCTACAATAGCTAAAAAAACAGCGAAGAAACAAAAACTACCAAACCAATAAATTCACGAGAAGTTGGAAATGGCATCAAACGATGACCAAGGTGTGAGTAAGTCATCAAAGATGACCTAAGAAGTTCAGAAAACCAATTAAGGAGAAGGGATGGTTTCAAGTTGTGGGGAGTGCAAGAACAATATTGAGGTCATAAAAACAGGACATGACAGTTTAAGATTCAATGCCGACTCTTCAAGACGAAACCTAAGTAATTGGGATTTAAGGCTTCGGTTAGTGTTACCTTAAACTGTGCACCACAAATTCAAAATATAGAATGCTCTCACATAGATATGAATTTGCCAAAACTAGCCCATTTGCATGGAGAATACCGTTAACGTATTGCTTAATTCAGTTAGACTATATTTTTCTTATCTCATTCCCATAGCAAGCCCATTATGAACTTCCACAAGTTGATTCTAATTTTGATAGAATTGATGCTTAACCTAAAGTTAGTAGTGAGTTGCACAAGGCATAACTACTCACAAATTAGCACCCTCACCATATATTGATTAGACATATGTTTCAATCGTTTGAAGCTTGCAAGTGTCCACATGGGAACAACATGAATATGGCTGTCCTGTTCATTTAATGTGAACCACTTCATATCTTCCTCAGGGATCCCCAAGCATTCCAAACACCGGAGTTTTGCTGCAGTGACATAGACTTTCTTACGGAGAGCACGAGCAACCTCTACAAACAACCTTTCTTTTCCTGTCCTTGAACAAAATTGAAGAAGATAAAGAATAATGATCTTCTGTGAGAGACTGAAAGCATCATGCAGTACAAACTCTGGGATGAGGGGAAAGGCATATATATATCAAGAGAGAGAGAGAGAGAGACTCTACCAATCGTGTAGCTACCAATCAAAAATAAAGTCTTTGGATTAAAAGCTTCTGCTTGGATGGCTTCAATGACAAATTGAATTACAGCTTCCTGCTTTGGAAAGTCGTACTAAGAATAGCACATAAACTTATATTAACTTTCAATTGTCATCATATTAGAGAACCAACAGTCTATTACATTAAAAACATACACCAACCAGACGCACACAAAAAAAAACCTTTCTGTTTTACAAGTATAACACGCACACAGTAGTGGAGCGAGAAATTATGTTTAAGGTGGGCATTTTACTTAGAAATTTTAATTTTTTTTCTCCCAATCAATAAAAATAAAATAATATATTCAAATTTACTATATTGTATTCGATACTTAAAAATTCATAAAATACAAAAGGGTCAAACGTAGATAAATATAGCTTAAATAAATAAAAAACAAAAAAAATAAAAAAGAGAGACTAGTTATAACCCTTCACAACAAATGAGACTAACTGCATAAAAGATATTATAATATTTCTCTATATATACAATCAAACTATTAGTCATTGATCACTCATTCAATTAAGCAACCTAGTTACCATAATCTCTATAGCTTCTTTTTTTTTTGAATTGGAATCTCTATAGCTTAAAAAAAATGAGTTTGACATGTCAAAAACTTATATAGATGTATCCATAAAGTGTCCAAAGTGTGTCCAAAAATTCATAATTATTTAGGTGCAGGGACTATACTAATTTAAAGAACAAAAAATGATAGAGATGGCATACTTAAATTCTTCAAATTATTTAAAATATACATAAGTAATATTTTTTTAAAAACAATTGAGGGTGGGCCTGTGCCCCCCCCCCCCCCCCGGTCCTCATGTAGCTCCGTCCTTGTATGCACATGAATACTAGGCTCCTGAAAGTATGAGGAAGAACTCAACTCAATAGAAACAATATGTCAGATTTTTCTTCACTAAATTGACTAGTGCATGCACATAATAGAAGTCTATTTGGCTTTAAGCAAGAATTGCAATGTCAAAGCAAGAGAAAACTGCCTAAAATTAGTTTAAGTAACATATAAAGCACCCACCAGTAGATGTCAGCTAAGAAGCAACGACACAGACTTCCACTCATGTATCCATGTCTGGCACATCTGGGACACTGACAGTGCCTAAATCTTTGTATTTTTGTAATTCGGACACAGCAGGACACTTTCCAGCAGACACATTTCCTTGCAGCTCATGTGTAATAAACTTTCCAATTGAAAAAGTAAATCCTCGTTTTACGCTGATTAAGGGGTCCAATGAAGTCATACCAAAATTGAGGTGATTGCTTTGAATTGGTCAAAGACTTGAAATCTAAATTTAGGTGTACTTAGTCTAGTAACTAAAGGGAGGAGTGAATAGGTCCATAACCAGAGGTCAAAATTCTATAACTAGAATTTTAAATGCAAAGACATGCCCTAAGGACAAGCTCAACAAGCCAATCCCAGTTAGAACTTTGACAGCAAATCTAGGAAAAGCTCAGTACACATTAATGCTTTTCTATATATTTGATACCTACATATAACTTAGCAATTCAACATACCTACGCTTAATTTCTACCCTGGGATTGGGATTAGGCTGTTTCACATTGCAAGCACCATGGGGTAGCTTTCACCTTTAAAAAGTTGGGTTTTGCATTACGATGGTTGTAAGGTCGACTCATAGTGTCAGTTTGCTTAAAGGCTAGGCTCTCAGAAGAAAGGTGGCTTGAATAAACAGACTTACCTGCGGGTCACAATAAGTGGTATCCAATATGAGAGTATGAATAGAACACTTCTGCAAATCAGAGATCTTTGCAATTTCCTCACTAAAACGAAAATCCCCCGTGTGTAGAACAGCCTAAATGTGGGAAGAAACCCAGCATCAAGTTCAGAAACGATTGCAAGGTAACACCAAAATTTAAATACAAATTAGTATGATGAGTTAATTCAGACCGCACCTTACCATTGAGTGGTTCGAAAAGTAATATGATGGAACCTGGGCAGTGATTTGCATCAAAGCATGTCACATTAACTCCGGCAATGCTGATCTTTTGGTTGAGGGGTAAAATTTGTAATTTGTCCCATGGGATCCCAATTTTTAAATTCACTAGTCTTGCTGTAATGGAGGAGCAATAGATCTTCCCATGGCAGAAGGACCTTGTAAGGCCTTGATAATCTGCGGAAGCAAATGCAACACAGAAATTCAGTATTATCAGTCTTATGGAAATGCAAAGAAAATAAAGCTGGCAAGCAGGAACACTGGAGGTAATAACAAAATTCAAGCAATTATTAAAATGACAAATACTATAAGAACCATGAATCAAATGGGAACCATGAACCTTCATCAAGTGCTTTAGGGCACTTACAACAGATATTATATATAGCTTACGCAAGAAACCAGCTTTCAATGGTTCGAAAAAATTGTTACAATCATTCATCTAAATTTTCCAATTAGTTCCCCAATGTGATCTGCAAAAGTTAACCTCAATGAAGGTCACCACAGAACTGCAGTGACATTGGTATGTATTGTTCATCCTGGATGTCAAATTCAGGCCCCATAGCACAACACTTCTCTATTTGCAGTGAAGAGAATGAACTGCTTCAAAATAACGGCAAAGGAATGAATCCCAAAAATTGAACACTTTAAGAAACAAAATACTTTTGCACATTCATTAAAAAATAGTTTGCATGACATACAAAGATAACATGCCATTTGGATTGTTCGCATCAGAGCATCTAGAAGTAGATAACCTTTTGTAGTACAATTAGAACCAACTCATGCATGGCAGCCAGTGCACATGATACGTTTGGAAATCAAAAGAATGTTATTTCCTCATCCCCTTACCTCGATATACGAATGAAAATATAGGGTCAATTTCATCCACACCCCTAACATTTGATTTTATTAGATGGACATTCCCTCACATTTTGAAAATGATACTGAGACTCCAATAGGTGAACGGCATTAACATAATTACTAAAAAGACTGTTTTACCCTTAATTAATTGATCAAATCCATCTCCAAATCCAAACTCATCACCCCGCGACTTGTGACCCAAAACCCTATGTTGTGCTTGTGTGGAGAAGAAGCATCATGTACGGTAATAGGGCAAATAATTATCGAATTACAATTAATTTGATTTGATTAAATAATTAACTTGTAATTATAATTAATCAGGTAGAATTAAATAATGAATTTATTGAAGTATGATTACTGTGATCATTAATTATAAAAGGTGTTTAATACTGAATTATTTTTGTCCTAAATATAGATATTTAACAATATATTAGTGTAATAAACTGTTTTGATTTGTTGTATCATTACTAGTCAAAATTATAAGTTGTGTACAAAAGGGAATAATTCAAAAAGGAAATGTGAAATGAAGGTGAATTTTTTTATCTATTATATTTTTGGGGGTGATACTGTCTTTGAAGCGTTAAGTTTACTATTAAAGGATATCTGTGGTATTTTAATTGTTTTTTTGTAAGACCAACTTTGACAGTTAGACTGAAGGGGTGTGATCAGTACAAGTTTGAAAATTTCAAGGGGCCTTAAGAGTTATTTTTAAAATGTGAAGATGTGTCGGTGTAATAAAACCAAATGTCAAGGGATGTGGGGTGAAATTTACGTGAAAATATATGGTCCTCAACTGGACAATCATTATATAATCCACGAAATCATAGATGAGGTTTTCAAGCCATAATATGTATCAAACAATGAGATATTAAGAAACATTAAAAAAAATTACATTGTTATTGATTTATTACGTCCCAAATAGAGTAGCAAATGCCCCTATTTCTTATTGATTTATTTTCATTATAAGACAACTTAGTTTTAATGACAAAGAAATAGATGGACTTACGATCAATGTGGAAGTGAGTGAGAAACCAATGAGAACAATCTCTTCTGAGATATTTGAATGCGTCCTGCAAACACCATACAAACTAATCATGAAGCTTCCATCTTGAATTTTTGCATCTTGAATTTTTCCATTTAAAGAAAACAAAAGGAAAAGAAGCAAATAGAACTCAATAAGCATCATGATTAGAAAATAAAAATCAAAAAGGAGTTCCAAAAAAGAGACAATACACTTGTAACACATGCGGAAAAAGGCAAACAAACAAGAGTATTTGCTAGTGCATTGATAAAAATCGCGTGTTAATAGCCGCAAGGTTGTGATTGTGAATATGAGGGCAACCACTTGTGCATATCATGCCAAAAGTTATGTTTGTCCCAGTCCACCCCCTGGTACCCTCAACTAAGAGTGTCATAACAAGATAAAGGTCTTTTTACAGAAAACGAAGAGAATGAAGAAGAGAATAACCCATCACTTATCCAGCAAAGCTGTAAAAGAGGGTAATATGTACAAAAAGGTTTCACAAATGTGTGATTTAATTGTCACATATAACTATTTTTTGATAGGAAACAAACTTCTTGTATAAAAAATAAAAAAAAAAATTATCAAGAATGTTGAATAAGGAATCCAACTACAACAGCAGTGAAAAGGAAAAAGAAAAAAGAAAAATTACAAAGAAAGAAAATAGGTAAAAAAATTATAAATCACATGAAGCTATCCATCCTGAAAGTATAGCAAAAAGTGGATTCCCTCTAAACTCCTTCGTAATTGAAGCCCAAAAAGATGCTAAGAAATGAATCCGGTCCCATAAACCATCCAAACATTCTCCTCAGTCTTCAAAAATGCTTGTGTTTCTCTCCTTCCATACAACCCAAAAAGTCGCAATTATAGCACAATTCCATAGAGCGACATCCTTACCAAGAGACCCTAAGCCTTTCAAATCCTCAACAACAAAGATATGGATGATTTAGGAAACACCCAACTTAAGTCCACCGTTAAACAACTTATGCCACAAAGTCAAAGCAACAGGGCCATGTAAAAACAAATGATCAATACTTTCGTAATCACTTTTACACATTAATTTTCCCATGCACAATGGTATATGCAAAAACTTTCACTTTAATAGGCACTTTGCTTTCCAAATCATTACAGTTGTAATAAATGGAGGACTTGATGAATGGACAACCAAAGAATCATAGAAGCATTTAGTTGAAAAAGCACCCGATAACTCAAGTACCCATCTCCTTTTATCACATAATTCTTGAGATAACAAAATGTCATCAATAGTAGCAAGAAGAGACATCAACTCCAAAGTATCTCTATCGTCAAGATTTCTACGAAAACCAAAGTCCCAGAATAAGGACCATGAAAAGAACTAATCACGGAACAAATAGATACACCATGAAAAACAGAAAAGTGATAAAGACGTGGAAACAAAAAAGACAAAGGTAACTCCCCCACCCAAGGATCCTCCCAAAAACATATCCTTTCTCCATTACCCACCACCACAAAGCTAAAATTATGGGAAAACCTTGTCACACCCTGAGATATGAATTTCCACGGGCATCGGAAACTTACCCTCTCAACTCTATTAGTGTCACATCCATTGGCTTGTAAACCATATTTGTTCTTAATAACTAAATGCTAAAGAGAATTTTGTTCTAAGGGAAACCTTTGTCGCATATAACTATGGTCCACAGACTATGATATATTAGATATATAAAGAGTCAAATATAGGCTGTATAGCTGAAACAATAATGGAGACAAAACTAACATATAGCATACAGAAATCTGAATAAGAACTTGTATCTTATCAATTGATTGGAGCCAACTATGAAAGTAAACATTAGTGGAAAGAGTCATGGTCGATCTCACTGGCCTTATGGTTAACCAGTAACTTTTGCCCACGTTTACTAGTTTCCAAAAGGTGGTAAGGACTTGCTTGCACCTTATGTGTTTGAAAAGAGAATCGTCCAGCCCATGAGAATTACTAACACCCAAAAAGCATAGGAAAATGAAACAATAGCTTAATACGGGTCAAAGACCATTTACCACTCGAAATGGGGTGCCTGGTATGCAACACCACAATGGAATATCTCTGAGTTTTCCAATCCTGACATGATTTCTCACCGCAACACGTCTACGACCAGAATCAGCATCGGATTTTTTTGCCTCATTCTGACCTCTTGAAGTACTGCAACCTTTTTCTCTTTCAGGAACAGAGCCTGGAAAATAATCTGTAATCAGTTTGTTTGCAGCTAGTTTACCAGGTTCATCAACAACTTTAGAGGCATCTCTTTCCACTGCCTTGGTGCCTTCCTTTCTGAGTTCGCTGAGAGCATGGATGATCTTTTTCCTGGGACCAAGTGCAGTGACACCCATGCTAAATAGATCCTGCAGGGTAAAAGAAAAGGGTTATCTGACTCACAAGCACAAAATTAAATGAATTGCAGAGCTGAACACAGGCAATATCAATGAATTTAAGAACCAACCGAAGGCAAGAATTTGTGTAGGGTGCTGATAGCCCTACCCAAAAGTACTTCGAGAACAATTGCAGTAAAATGAAATCTTGTTAAACATTTCAGCTCAGACATAGCCATAAACTTGCACTCATATTTTTTAAGTGGATCAATTAAAGAATTACTCACATGATTGCTAAATTGTCTATAAAAATGTTGACCACATATATTTGGAATAAGTTGTAGTGTCAGGTTCTTAGGCCTCAAGATAAAGCATCATCAGGGGCCCATTCTGATTCACTGGAGCAAAAGTCCCAATAGAAGTTGGATAGACAAGGATTCATCATATGGAACACCATGAAGCATACCTCTTCTGTCAGCCACTGCAAAGTGTCCCAATCAATCTCTTCACGGACAAAAACTTCATCATATTTAGCTAGGCCGAGAGTGTCCAGCCATCCTAGAACAGGGGAGACATCAACAGCTTGCCGAGGAGACCGAACAGGAGAACCATCAAGCACTTGACCAGGGCATCGAGGTCGTACGTCATCATCAGGAAGCTTCGCCTGCAAGGAATACCCAAAAACAAAACTTTACCATATATCCATACAAAACGATGAATGAATATCTCAATCACCGAGACACCCAAAGGGCCGGCCCTATGTACGTCGGGAGACCCGGCCCATTTAAAGAAAAGACATATGGGGTGCATCTGTAGGGGTAGATTAAAAAACAAAAGAGATCAGGAGGGATTACATTATCTGGAGTTTCCTCTTTGTCAAGGCATTCATTTGTGTGAACCTGTCGAAGTTCATCACTCAAATCCGAGATGTCAACTCCACAGAGAGGACAATAAATGAGACCATCAAACGGATCATATTCTCCGCCTATGTTAGACTTGTCATCCTTCTCATCTGTCTCAGAACATAACTTGAGCAACAAATCAAGCTGCGTACCCGGCTCAAATTCCTCAGATTTACACTCCTCCAAGCATTCATCACTGGCACAAACACTAGGACTGCAATTCATTCTGGACTTGAGTAACCTGGACTCTATTGAATTAGATAAGTAGCCTCCTTTCAGTTTCAATGTCATTTTCACAGTGCTAGTGTTAGGACGACCCTCAGAATCAAAATCCCCAAAATTGACAGGTTCATGAACATGTGTAATATCGTCGGCCTCATATCTATAAGTGCAATCAATGGTTGACTCTATGCAATCTAAACCACTATCTATAGCATCCGACACAAATACCTGCTGACCATTATGGGTATCCTTTGAGGGTGCGGCGTTGTCACCATCTGTGACGAAATAACTCGCTGTTTCAACTCCGGAATCCGAATATAGGGTGTCGTTGGATTCTAACAATGATGATTCTGAACCAGCCGGTGGTCTGTTGGATCGCATTGAATTCTCCTTGCCGGCGACAAGAATGGATTGCTTCTTCGGTTTCTTCAAGGGACGAATGGCGGAATTGGAGAGTTTCAGAGGCTGCAGTGAGCTGAAACTTTTAGGTATTTTGGGTGAATCTTTACAGATTTTGGGGATGGGTAAGCTTGGGATCTGGGTGAGAGGTAGAGAGTGAGAGGAGGGTTCTTGGAATTCGTCGTCGTAATCTGCAGAGAAAGAGGGTCGTAAATCGGTAGATTGGGAGGAAGAGAAACGCATCTTGTTCTTGGACTTGGAAGCCATTTTGGGGGAATGGGTGTCTATGGTATTTGTGAAGGGTTTTGAACGTTCTAGTTTTCAAATTTCTCCCGAGCACGTTGAAACGGAGGGAAATAATTTTGGGTGGGAATAGAAGGGCTGTTTGGTTTGATTCTTCAAAAACTGTTTTTTTTTTTGTGTTCAAATTGAGGGATCGTGAATTATTGTCCAAATAAATTTTTTATTTTTTATTTTTTAAAATTATTTTTAAAAATATATAATCAAATAGATTTTACAATATAAAAATATCAAAACATACTTTCTTAAAACTCTTCTCAAAAATTATTTTTGAATACTATTTTTTAAAATATAAACCAAACATGCCTTAAATATCTATTCTCACCCCATTAAAATCTTTATTATCAAATTATTAAACTTATTCCTTCTATATACACTTTATAAATAAGTAAAAGAGACTTTCAGAAGAAGATGGTACACAAAGTTGGATTGAATTGTTAAAAAGTAGCTAAGAAAAAAAATTTGTAAAAAAGTCCACTTAAAACATAGAAAAAACTTGAATACCTTTTATTGTAAATAAGTTTCCTAAAAAATTTTTAAAATACACACACACACACACACACACATATATATAAGAGTTCTAATCAAACAAAAACCTAAAATTTACGAAAATTAAAACCCATAATAAATTCTCTCCATTTTTTTAGGGATATGTTTTCAATTTTTTGGAAACTTTTAAAATTTGACGATTAAAATTAAGCAATTTTAATTACTTTATCTTAAAAAGTACTAAAACCAAAGAATTTTGATATATATATATAATATAAGAAAGTTTTATCATGTGTTTCTTCCTATACCAGAAAGCCGTAAGAAGGTTAGAATACACTTTTGTTTCCAATTTTGCTTTAAATTCTTCAATCTTCTTAATTAAGATTGGATTTGTTAATTGTTCTTCAATTCTTTTATGATTAATTTCTTCTTTAAGAAATTTCACTTGATTATTTTTTTGGGTTATTAAATTAAGGGACATAGAGATTGACACTCTTTTAGTTGCCTTAATTTTTTAACTTGGGTTTGGTTAAGAATTTGAAAGTTATTTACTGACCAAATGGTTTGACAGTTAGTCCATTAACATTTGTTGTGAAAGAATACGACAACTATATAAATGGTGCGCCAAGAATGACTTTATTGGTCATGTTTTTTACTAAGACAAAATATGTTTTAAAGCATACATTGTCTTGGCAAATATGCACATTTGGTAATTTGTATTTTACTTCTATTGTACTACCATTTGTTACACTAACTCTTACGGTTGTCTTGTGGTAGTATTTGGTTGGTATAAACCCTTTCTGCATGCAATTCAAATTTGCACCAGTATATATATGTGTGTGTGTGTGTGTGTGTTAATATATATATACTATGGATAACCCGTGTCTAAAGGCATGGTGTAATTTAAAAAATATCAAACACTAAATTTTGGAACGAAATAATCAATCACTGAACTCGAACATGTACTAAGCTAAAAGCCTAAACTGTCCCCATAATCCGTGCCTGAAATTGTGCAATTTAAAAAAAAAAAAACTTACATTGTTCTTGAAAATGAAACAATCAAACGCTTAACATAGACACGTTAGAAATAAACAAACACTGAATATTAATGAGCGTAAAAGGCCTCAAGAGAATAGCTAAAATTAGAACTCATTGTCTTTTAACAAAAAATATTTTGTTAGCCTTATACCACCATGAAAAGGTATCAGAATCTGAGTCTCACATCCATTCCGTTCAAGCTGGAAGCTATTAAAAAATCCAACTCGCCCATTCCAATATAAATTCCTCCATTCCATCCATGCTAGTAGTGGAAAATGATCGCCCCTAGACAGCAAAAATTATATTATGGTAGCATCATGCAAAAGATGATTAAAGTATTTTATGATGCATGTGATATAGTTACCATCAAACCAGCCTTAACATTTTCCACCTGGACCCAAATAACAAAATAAAAGCCATCACCATATAAATCAACAAATTCAATCAAGAAGCCACTGAGCCAGTGTAGTCCTCAAACATCATCATATAACCACCAAAAGAACAAAAATTTAGTAGTAGTTTATATTGTGGTGCAAATGCTCCCACTTTCTGCAAGTGTAGTCCTCAAACATCATCATACAAACACCAAAAGAACAAAAAGTTAGCCGTAGTTTTGCCATACTCAACGTATAAAACCTACTTTATATTCAAAAATCATACTCAGAGAACTTTAATCCCAAAAAAAAAAATGTACACATAGAATCCACCCACTGCGAGGAACACACAATGTCGAATGTTACTGCACTTTAACCAAAAAAATGATAAAGAAGAGCAAAAGAAAAAAAATAAGAAAATCCCTCTTGATGTTGGATAGAAGAAATAGAAAAATATCATGTTATGTTGGCGGCAATGTGTCCTTAGCTCTTTATGATACAAATTCAGTCCATAAACTAACAAAGAAATCAAAATCTAGCAAAATCAAACATTTAAAGAAATAAGATGGCAAACTCCTAAATGCAATATAAGTAGTAAAAACTTTCACTATAACTAAGTACACCACATCAAAATATACCAATACGAATAGAGAGATACCGACCTCTAGCAGCAAAGCAAACAACTTTGATACGAATAGAGAGATATCAAGAAAAATAATTGCAACGCAAATCATCAAAAATATCCAATGCCTCCCAAAAACATAAATTTTAATTTACCTTAATGGTTGTGTTTCACTTGCTCCTCTAATGGGTCGGTGAAGATATGGAGGAACCTATATGGCCAAAGCTCACATACCATGTATGCCTTCAAACATGATGCTAAAATCTTGTGTTAGGGATATACGACATAAGTCACACAAAAAATACACCTTTCAAACACCATTAAAAATAATACTAAAGTTTGGGATAGAAAACAGAGAGAGAGAGAGAATTTATTAACCTGTGTTTGGATGTGTACTAGAACCAGAGCCTTGAAAGCAACGTGAAGATGAAAGCCTGAGGAAATGGGTATGCTTGGACAGCAAGTTAAAGATTTAAAACAGAGCAAACCCACTAACCAAATCCTTTCCTTCTTGCAATGCTACCAAATAAACCAACAAAATCCCTAAAAAGAAACTTGTTATACTGAAAGTGCATATGGTCAACAATCATCAACCCAGGTGACCAAATCATCAATAGCCAAACCAAAATTTGCTTTCTTCTCTCCAAATTTCGAGTCAAACAATAAACTCCGTACATCAAAACGATGTCAAAGACAATTACTGAGACTCTCTGGAAGAAAATGGTGAGATAGGACTTGTAATTAAGGCCATTTTGGAGGTGGACCATGGTGGTGTCAAAAAACTGGGCAAAGAGGGAGGGGAAGTGTTCAAAATGAGCAAAGAATGGTGGATAATTTAGAGTCCACGGGGCTGCTACCATTGGGAGAGAGGGAAAGAGTGGGTGAGAACCAACTAATAGCGAGGAATTTTGTGTCGTGGTAGGCTGGAATTAAGAGGAATTTGATACATGATGTGATTAGGAATAACCAGAGGAGCTCTATGAAAGGTTGGTTAGGGTTTGTGATCTAGGTTTGGTTGTTCTTTGGGTCTTTCATTATTCTCAGCAGGTGATGAGATTTGAGCTCTTAGTATTGACTCCCTCTCACTCTTTTCTAAATGAACTTTGAAGGGCATCAATGTCTCCTCAAGAGTTGTCATCGAACTCGAACTGAGTGAGAGAGTGTGGGGGGGGGGGGTTGCGCAAAGGGGGAAGAAAGGTGGGGGGAATACCTGGCAGTAGCGATGGTTGTGGATCTGGCTGCAGTGAAGTCGATGGCTGTAGCTTTCATGATTGTAACAGAGGGGGAGAGAGAGAAAGAGAAATAGGAGTGAAGAAGAAATAAGAGGAAGGTAAAAAAAAAAAAACAAAGGCAAAGGAGTAGATGAAAAAAAGGAAGGTGATGGGTGCAGGTGAGGGGGCAATGATGGGTGTAGGTGATGGATACGTGTGTCAGACAGCTGTGTGCAGGTGAGGGGCAATGTAACGTTAAGAGGGAGGTGATGGGTTGGATGGGATAGTTTTGGGTGGGGGGGGGGAAATATGTTCGGTATAAGATTCAAATTTTCTTCTGTTTTATTATATATATAATAAAGTAGAGTTGAGTTTGAATTTTGAAGACAAAGAGAGGTCCAGATTGTTTTAAGACAAAACATAAACACATTTAATAGGTAACGTAATCCCAACATAAAAGACGGTTCCGATCGTCTCATAAATATTGATCTAACAGTCTACAGTGAGTACTGAATTTTATTTTCCCGCCCAACAACGTTTCCTTTTTTAAGTGAGTACAAATTAATCTCTGAATTTCTTTACCAGCCATCACCTTTCAAAATTTAGTAGGACTCTCCTAATGATTGACTCTCCTAACCAAATAGAAGATGTTGGATGATGTATTTTGAATTTGGCATACCCTTTCCTTTTCTCTCTCTCTCTCACACACACACATACACACAGAAACACAAACACAAACACACACACACACAAACACAAACACAAACACACACCTCCTCTCTCGGTTAATCTTTCTCTCACTCTCCTCCCTCTCTCTACTCTTTTCTTTTCTCTACCTCTCTCTTTGGAAAATCTCCTTCACCATCACAACCACCAGTTTCTACTATTAAACCCTTAGAACCCTATAACTCACACACATACAAATTCACACATCTCCAATCTAGTCCACCCACATCACTATAACTCCCTTTCCACCCCTCTCTACTCCACCCCTTAGTCATCGTTTTTGAAGCCCCTCCACCTCCTAAGCCACTACCACCCTTTGCTGCCCTAGCCACCATGCCAACCACCATTAAATTTAGCATCTACGAAGTGAGTACGTGTGAGATAAAAATAAACTTATTGAGAGCGTGACCTAAAATATTGCTGCTTTAATTCCTTCATCTTCAACTCTCTCCGGTGGACTACGAGCTCTTTTTCTCTATACGTCTCCAAAATCTTGGTGTGCTTCCATGTTATATAGGTGCTTCCATGTGTTTGTTAAATTGCTCCATTGATAAAAAGAGTTCAAGTGCCCATTTGTTTCTATGTTTTATTAACAAGAAACACTATTTTGAATCCATTTTTACCACTTGGGAAAATATAGTGGCACCCAACTATTCGATGTAAATTCTCACAACAATAAATAGGTGTATGTTTGTGTGGGGAGTGTTTGCTTTATGAAGGAAAAAACAAGTTTCACCTTGAGTTTGAAGTTGGTATTACTGAATGTAGTGTTGGTGGTCTGCTATTGTGGTTATTGATTTCATGGTGTCAAACGACCACAAGGCTATTATCATCAATGGGTATTTCTAATTTTGATTCACTCGATATTTTTAGATTAATTTTATTGTGCAGATTTTGTATTCTTGCTTATTTAAATTTGTAGCATACCCTTTAATTGTAATGTTGTCTAATATTGATTAACTTGACATTCTGAGGTTTATTTTACTGGGAAAATTTTCTATTCGTGTTTATATCAATAACAAATCAAATATATTATGCAAAATTCTACAAGAGTATTTTCTTTGTTCCTTCAAGTTGTATTTGTCCATGCTATTTGAAGTATGTTGTTCCTCACTTAAACTATGCACTTGATTTTGCCAGGTCATGGATAGACTTTGCAATTGATTAGGTTGACCGATTTCCAACACATTCTTCTTGGGTCTATTGGTAAATGATGTCACATGTGGTTTGAGGGTGTTGCAGTTTCAACAGACCCAAGGTTTGAATTCTTTGACCTTTGGTTCATTGAACTTTGTTGTTTGGAACTTTCTTGGGTTATTGAACTTGATAATTTGTTAATTGCACTTATTCTCTATAAACCTATGAAAGTTTCCATTGAAGCCCAATGGTTCAATGAGCTCAACTTCAATGGTTTTGTGCAAAGTGTTAATTATTTCACTTCAATTAAAAAAAAACTTAATTACTATTTTGATTTGTTTATAAAAATGCCTATCTATCTTTTTTTTATATAAGAAGTATTGTGCATGAGAAAATTTCCGTGGTAGGGAATTTCAAAATAACAAAACCATCCTTTTTGTTGTAGACCTAATTGTAGGAAAGGATTTGGCTTTCCTTATCTAAAACTCATATGCTGGTTTTTCAGTGTCTTTTTTTGTTGTCTTGGCTGCAATTTAGTTTTTAGTGGTTTGAATGCTCAGTACCACTACATTTGTTGGAATATATAATTGTTTGGATTCCCATCTCTCTCTTATTACTATTTAAAAGAAAACAAAAAATAAAGGTTCTGAAATTGGGGCATGGAAATAGGCATCCAGCAACTGCTTCAATTGAAATCATAGGTAATTAAATGTGTTGTTTGATGCCAATTAAGTTGTAAGTGCATATCATTTACAAATAAGTTGTAGTTTTATGTCTAGATCAAAATTTTATTATGGATTATGGAAGCAACAGAATGGTAGTCCTTTGGAAGGACTTCTGTCAACTAGCTACGACTACGGATTTGGTGGAGTGCAAGAGTTTGATTGGATTGTGCATGGACAATCTCAGATTTTGGGGAGCTAAGAGTGGATCTTGGTCTGCAAGACGTTTTGTATCTGTTTTAGACATAATGTCTATAACGATTGTAGTGGCGAAATTTTGGGAAGAGTAATTTGGCACCGGATTGTAAAGTTTACTGGCATATATGCATTTTCTTGACTCTCTACATCTAGTTGCTTTAGTGGGTGATGATATTCCTTCCTAATGGGCAAGATTCTTGGAATTCAAATAAATGAAGATGTCTATTGTGCAAGAGTAATGTTATTGGGACCTAAAAAATAGATCTAATTTGTTAACTTAATGATATGATAGTGAGGTGATCTAATAGTGTTATTGTGACTATAACTCTTGGACTTTTTCATTGGGATTTCATCACTTGACATGTCATTACGTCAATAGATAAGGTCAATTTTTTAGATCCCAATAATATTACTCATTATGCAATGGATAGAAGATTTGGAAAGTGATCCTCATCCTACAAATTATCCCAATTTATTTTGGAATATTTTTAGTAATTGTATTTTGTTCGAACAAGGGGTAAAGCTCTAATTCCCCCTAACTAGGATTTTAAATTATCCATGAATACATTGTCTTTGTTCCAACTCATGGATAACTCTAGATATATTTGGATGTGCTTCATCATGGAAGAAATTCAAATGCATTTGGTTGTCTATGAGTTGCATAGTCCTAAAACTATAGACAAGTGGCTTTTGTGGAGTGATGGCTGGTGTTAAAACCAATTATTAACTTTTTTTAATGGGATTCTCATATTTTCTTGGTGATGTTTTTTTTTAATATTACATGAATACTAATTACGCTCAAAGAATAACGCGGTAGTTGTAACACAACTTTGAGGTGTCGATTCTATAGAGAGACAAACTAAAAGAATAGTAGAAGGAACAAAGGAACTAAAGAAAAATATTAAATGATTACTAGAGAATACAGATTAATTTTAAATGTAATTTAAAGTAATGCAAAGTGACTAACGAAAAAAGTATTCAAATTTAACAAACAGTAAAGCGTCGGGAATCCTTTTGCACAAATCTGGTATTTTAATTATTCTTAATTCATTAAATAACTCAATTGAGAATTCAATTCCCAAAATTCTCAACTGGAAGATATAGATTTATAAACCAAGATTAAACCACATGTAACCCTTTGAAAAATCATTTACCACTTTGAAAATACGTAAATTATTATCATTATTGAGAAAATCCAACGACGACAATATACTTAAAAAGCGATATTTCAGCAAAGAATTAAATCAATATAGATAAATAATTGATCCAAACATAATTAAAGAACTAATCCATTCAATAGAAAAAACATGACTGAATCTATAAACAGAATAAATTTTATGATTATTCGGAGAAGAAAACATCAACAATGAATTAAAAATGATAAAATAAAAGAGCTTAACTAATTAGAAATCAAATAAATAAATTAAAAATAAATAAAATATCATCTACTGTGCAAGTTCATCCCTCGCCTTATCTTGAAAATTAATTTATCCATAAATATAATGGACAACAAAAATCTCCCAAAAAAATAAAACAAACTAGCGACGATCATCAATTTTTTGCTCTAAACTGCGTCTACCTCTCTCTATCTTTTTCTTCTTTCAGCCGCCACACCAAAAAAGAAAAACCAGCCACCACCAAAGAAAGAAAAGAATAGGTTTTAAAAGTCAAACTCCTTTTTAAAAATAACCTTTTCCTCCCCACGTTATTTTAGCTTTTTTATTTCAATCCCTCTTTATTCCAGCTTTTCTATTTTACCCCTTAAAGTCCAAAAATCTTGTGTAATTTGATAAAGATGAAGTCCAATAAAAATTATAAGTGTTGGGCTCACGTGAGATCAACATCAGTTTCAGCCTTTTTACTCCATGGGCTGCCATAAAACAAAATAAAAACATAAAAGTCCAATAATAAAGTCCCAAAAATGTTAAGTGTAAAGTTCATTTGTAAATTATCTCTCACCAACCAATAATGTAATATTTAAGATTTTAAAAATTATAAAATCATGTTCAAATACATCTTAGTGTGAATAGATATTAAATTCATATAAATTATATTTAATTATTTCTATTCATATTTTAGCATTTTAATCCAATAATTAGGTATTTAGAATGCACTGTCGCGCACTCATTACACCCCCAAATTACTCATTGCTAGTCCCTAGCAATTTTTATGCCAAAACAATGAAAGAAAACAAAGAAAATCACACCCAAAGGCCATTAAGTCACACTTTTCAAATTCACATATCAAAATAATCTTAGGAATTCAATAACCCCATCACAAGCAATCCTCTTGAAGCAATCCACAGAGTGTGCGTATGTTCCAAACTATATCCATCTAACCAGAAACCCTAGCACATGCAACATCAAGAACATCTCAAGCGAAAGGTTCAACTCTATAACTCACAGGTATAAAAGTGTTTCGTGTGTAGATTCTCTCTATGGAGTTGGCAATGGGTGTGCACACACTCTCATGGAGAATTAGGCAATTTTGTACAAGCAACAAGCAAACATTAATCTTATGGTAGGAATACTAACAAATGAGACTTCCACCACGCTTTCCCAAAGGCTTACTTAGGATCAGAACGGTCAACACAAAAGGTTGTAACGTGGCTTAAGTTTTGAGGCTATTAAAAAAAAATGGAAAGGATTCAAAAACTTCCAATTACATTCAAAGGGAATCTTGTTAAATCTCTCAATAAACTATATTTCTCGCTTGATGTACTCTTTAGCCTTTCAAGTCATTGAATAATGCCTTTTTTTTCTTTTTTTTTGAAACAATTTTGTGAACAATTATGTCACCCTAGTATTTTGCTATTTCTACCCAACTTTGGTTTTTTTCTTTTTAATCAACGAAATCACTTGAACACCTTGTAACTCATGGTCTTTCCTTTCCTTTCTCTCTTTTTTTTTTTCAAAAAGAATTCCACATCTAGTACACACTTGGAAGTAACAAGGGTAAGGAAAATTAGTGTATAGGTTATACTCCAATGTGGAGAGGTATGGATAATGTAGGCATATGAAAAGAAAAGGCTACATGTGTTTATTGGCTCAAAGTTGGCTACTAGGGGTCTATGGTGGAAAGGGTTAGCTTGAAAGGCTCAATCGTTGATCCTAAGTTAACCTTCATCATATCCCAAATATATCCACCATCTTACCTCAAACCATGTAATGATATTCTCAAAAGAAGTACCCATTTCAACAGATCAATGAACGCTTATCACAATTTACTGCATTTGTAGGCTCTCAATCCTCTCCAAAACTCACATGAATACTTAAGTAAAAGAGTTCTCTAGCTACATGTGTCAAACCAACATCTTACCACAAAGCTTGGATGAGTGCATTAGGGGTTTTGTGGATGTTTCAGACAAAAAATTGATTATGGTGGGTTTTGAAAACTCACAAAGATAGCTATGAAAGAGAATAAGTACACATGTGAAAAGGATGCATGCGTGACATAAAATTAAAAATATTTGACACATGAAAATATGTCACAAAGTTCCAACACGCATTTTAATATTTGACACATGAAAATATGTCACAGAGTTCCAACAAGCATTTTAAATATTGAATTTGCACCACCAACCCCTAACTTAAATGAAACATTGTCCTCAATGTTTAAGAATCAAATTTGAAGGGGGTGTACTAAAAAGGGTAGAATACGCCTGATAAGTGACGTGGGTAGTTCGTTAAGCATCAAATATGGTAACCCGATATGACAAAGTGAAACTAACCTGCAAATAAAAACAAAGAAAACAACAGCAAACTAAAAGGAAAATAAAATAAAATGAAACAAAACAAATAAAGAAAAACATACCTGCATGGTGGGGTCAAGGTTGATAGACCAGATCCTCAAGGGGAATGTCTTCCACTTTTGGAACTTGCCTATCAACTAATACTTTAAGGCATTGACCACTTACTTTAAAAATCTGACCATCCTTAGGATTCTCTATTTCCACCGCCCCATGTGTAAAAATATTCTTCACTACAAAAGGGCCGGTCCACCTAGACCTAAGTTTTTTGGGGTGCTTATGGAGTCTAGAATCATATAAGAACACTCGATCATTAGGTTTAAACGTTTTTCTCAAAATATTTTTATCACGAAACGCTTTTATTTTAGCCTTATAGATTTTATACTTCTCATAAGTATCATTTCTCAACTCCTCTAACTTGGTCAACTGGAATTTTCTAAGCTTACTTGCTTTTCCCATGTCAAAATTGAAATGCTTGATGGACCAATGGGCTCGATGCTCGAGCTCCACAGGTAAGTGGCAAGGCTTTTCAAAAACAAGCCTATAAGGTGACATGCCTAAAGTAGTCTTGAAAGCTGTACGTTAGACCCAAAGTGCATCAACTAGTCTCAAAGATCAATCCTTGCAGTCAAGGTTAACCATTTTTTTCTAAAATTTGCTTAATTTCCTTGTTTGCAAGTTCTACCTGTCCACTTGTCTGAGGGTGGTAGGTAGTAGAGATCATATGTACCACCCCATATTTTTTCATCAAAGTCTCAAAAGAACAGTTGCAAAAATAAGTACCCCGGTCACTAATGATAGCACGTGGTATACCAAATTGGGATAACACATTCTCTTTGAGAAATTTAATTACCATCTTATTATCATTGCTCCTGCAAGATGCTACCTTTACCCATTTTGGCACATAATTTATTGCCACAATAATATATTGATATCCAAAAGAAGGAGGAAATATTCCCATAAAATCAATGCCCCAACAATCAAAAATTTCAATAACTAAAATTGGGTTTAAGGGCATCATATGACGACGAGACATAACTCCTAACTTTTGACACTTTTTTCCATGAGCGACAATAGATATTTGCATCATTAAATAAAGTGGGCCAATAAAATCCACACTGCAGAATTTTTGCAGTAGTTTTCTTCATTGAAAAGTGGCCCCCCACAAGCTTGGGAGTGGCAAAATTCCAAGACACTGGCAATAACTAGTATAATAATAAAATAGAACGATTTTGAATTTTGTAGACAAAGAGTGGCACATATCATTTCATAATCAAAATATACATCATCCAATGGACAACGTTATCCCAAACTATCCCCAGCTGTTGACTTCTTAAATCGTTTCGATCCGACGTACCACATTTACCATAATGAATTAAAAATTTTACTTTCCAAAATTGATTGCCTAGACTATTTACTTTCATTAACGGATCAGTCTAATTTTTCAAGATTGGTCAGTTAATGAAAGTAAATATTTCCTACTTAATTCACACTTTCTTTCTTTGTAGAGCTACTGTCTCTCCCCTCTCCCCATCTTTCTCCTTGAAATTTCATTCCCTAATTTCCCACCCAATTTATTTCCTAAAGGCTTCCCAAAATCATACTCAAGATCCCCTAAAATTGGCCTTCCAAACTTGATGCAGATCTCTGAAAAAACCCACCCAATTTATGCCACAATGGCTTTCCAAAATCAAATTCAAGAACCCTTAATTCGCTACTTTCTATCTCCTTGCCTGTTCTATTTGATAGGCTTCCCTCCCTAATTTGCGTGGGTCTCTCTCCCTTTAGTCGTTACTGCTGGCTTGATTCGAAATGTGTACACCCAAGTGCAGGCGATCAAGCTATATTGATAATTTGATCAAGTTCGGAGTCGAATCCACAGGAAATTATTGTTGGTGTTTCGAAGTAAGTAGTGACATAGACCAAGTAATTGGAACCCTTGAGATTTGAAGTTATGGGATTTCCTAGATAGAATATAAGATTCTTTCCAAGAGATTTTTCTAGACAAAATATAATAAGTTATCAAATGTAACAGTCACCCTTTAGCTCGAGGATTTGAACATATTATTAATCATCCAGTTTATTATACTTGTGCTTGGGAACTCAATTAATCCCTGTGTCAACATGAAGTTAATCGGAAGATAAAGATGGATTATGAGAATTAAGAGCATGGTTCCGATGTCTTTGTAGAGGTTTACAAGAATTGTCTATGCCGAGACTCAACCCATCTACAAACAAGCAAGTATTTCTATAAGGCATCCAACCATTGCATTATTATTTTATTCTTTAAATGAAGCACAATAATGATGAAGATCGAAATATAGTCATTAAGATCTAGCCGGGGTACTTGCCTAGAACCAATGAGTCTTTCTATGTCATGAGTTATCTATGTCATAGAAAGTACTCACAGTTGTACAAAGTACCATAGCTTTGCTAGATGTATTCAATCATTTAATAAGCAAGTGTAATTAAATCATTAAGCATAAATTAAATGCACAAATATAACTTTCGGATGATTTATACATGTCTATCACTTCTTACTAAAGAGTGAATGAGAAACTACTCACTCTTCATGACTTTGGTAAAGTTAAAAAATTGAATGATGCTCATCCCTCCAAGTAGAGGAGTTATAAGGTAAAACACATTACACAAGAAGCCGATCTTCGACGAAGAATGAGTGAATCACGTTCCACCCTTCACGGCTTTGGTAAAGCTCTAGAAAAGTGGAAGAGTTTCACTCCTCTAAGGGAATAAGGAAGCTCAAACAATGGAAGAAAATGAAACTAATAATGAAAATAGAAGAGAGCTAGTCACTTTTGGAGGGTTTTCTCCTCAACCAAAAGATGATCTATCTCCTTCTATCTCTATCTATCATAGTTGTTAGTATCGTACGATACGCGACACATATTGTATGATACGTCACGATATAGGGCTAAAATGATACGGATTATAGTTTTGTATCATTTTTGTGTTGTATCGTCCGATACACGATACATATTTATGATACGATACGCACGATATGTGCAAAGCCTTTTTTTTTAATGGAACAACGTCATTTTGGGCAAAAAGACTAATTTCTTTTATCCCTAAAGCCACTGAAACGATGTCGTTTCAATGGCTAGGGTTTACAAAAAAAATAAAATCCATCTTTTCCTTCTTCATTCAGCGAATATCTTCGACTCCTCCTGGGTGTTCTTCAGCCTTCGACGACAATGATCACAGAAGCTGCCTCCTGCCTCCTCATTGTTTGCTGGTCTTCAAACTCCAAATCTCTATATCTTCAAATCCTGCCTTCGAATCGCTAGTCTTCGAATCCTGCTGGCCTTCAAATCGTTGTTTGCTGGTCTTCGCTACCTTCGTTGTTTGCTGGTCTTCCATCAATGCAGCCTTGTATTATAATAAGGTGTGAACTTTGTATTATAATATTAGTGAACGATGTTGATGACTTGAATAGTTGGTGGAATTTTAATGAAATGTTATATTTTTATGAGTGTTTTTTTTTTCAAAGGTACATATATTTTATTATTAATTATTTAAAATTGCGCCATATCTTACAATACACGATATGATACACGATTTGATAACTATGTTCTCCATGTAAGTTATGAATGTAAGTCTAAGTCTAAGCCTAACTCCTACAATCTACTCTACTTTTGAAGCTCCTATAATGGGAGTATTTATAGGCAAGGAGGGGGCAAGGAAGTGTGAGAGAATAGTACAAGGTCTTCAAAGTCCAAGTGAAAGCCCCAAGGTCCGAATAGAAAATCAACCACTCTGTAACCTGTCTGGGGACAATGTTCGAATGTTAGTTAGCATTCGAACATTGTCTCTTGTCTTCTTTAATGGGCGTTCGAACACCGGATGGGGTTTGAACTTTCCACTCAAGTGGCCTTTGTTTTTTTGTGAGAGCAACTTCCACACGCCATATGCCATAGCACACTCTTCCAGAAGGTCCTCAATTGATTCAAGCTAGCGTTCAAACGTTAGTTGACATTCAAACGTGGTACTCAAGTACCTCTTTGTTTTTCTTCTTAGTTGCAACATGTCATGTATCATCATCTTAGCAGTATGGTCCTCCAATAATTCAAGAGGAAGTTTGAAAGTGGAATGACGTTCGAACGTTCATGCCTTGTTTCAAACTTCTCCAATCTTCTTCCAGAACATGCGGTTGTTGCATGAAAATTTGATATGCATTGATTTTAGGCCTTTGTACAAATTTTCCCCTGAAATGTCATCATTGAAACTCTATCAAAGCATAATTATTCTTAAAGAGGCATAGTGAGATGTTAATTTTAACTACTAATCACACTTCCCAACCTAAATATTGCTAGTCTCTAGTAATACTACAAAAATTGAATGAAAAATTATTTATCATGCCTTTTTCGTAGGTTATCCAGTTGCATTTAGCATATGCAACAAGCCGTTGGACCCCTAGGTTTTCCTTAGTGGATGAGTGTTGTCTCGTGAGGGTTTTCAGTAAAGCTACCCACAAACTCCAGTCGAACAGATGTGTATCTAAGGTTGTTGGTTAAAGTGAGTTAGCACCATGGTTGTTGGGACACATAACCCTCAATTTTGACTTATATCCCAAACACTTCTCTTTCATAGGTACTTACTTCTATGCAAAAATGAGCATTTGTCACATTGGTATTTGAAATTCCCTGTGTAGTAGGAATAATCATTCTAGCAACAAGAATTGGTATATAAGAAACATTCTACTTTACCACATTCCATGGATAACTTTGATTTCACAAACTTCTCTTAGAATGCTCTTAGCAAAAATTTCTTCGATTATAGTGACGTTTCTTTCAAAGGGCATGTGATCAGAAGAAGACTAATTAAAAATTCACATGCATAATTAGTACGCGAGTGAAGTCTAATGAACAGACTAATCATATTTGGCATAATCTCATGGAAGAATATTGATGCAAATAAATTAATACTATTTTTGGTTGGCGACCTATACATGTATCAAACTTGAGATCAATTAGGGTTTTTATGGTTGTAATATGGCCAGAGGTCAGTGGCTAACGAAATAACGTCAATGGTATTCAAAAGCTAGTCTTTCTTTATGTAGTGTAGCACACCTCTTTTTAGCTTTTCAAAATTTTGCCTATATGGTATTTCTTTCTTTCATTTTTCTCATTTTTCACTTTCTTGGCCATTTTCTGTTTTTCTGTCTCTTTTTTTTTTTCCAGTTGTTTTCATCGACTTTTCTTTCATTCAACAGTAGCAACCATCATCTTTTATTTTTCTCTTGCTTTTCTGTATGATACTGATCTATAAGAGGGTGCAAGATAACTAGATAGCAATGGTATGTCAAATATATTTTCTTGTGGCTCGATTATCATATGGGTTACTTGAAAAAGAATTCAAATATTAAAGGCTCAATCATGGCTAACTAGGGATATAATTTTGTAAAAGAAATGACTAAGACTCAAAATTAAATCAAAGATGACCTAAGATCCTTTCTCAAGTATGTGCACATGTATATGTCGTATGAACAGATTCTTTGTGGGCTATGTCAATAGATTGCTCTATTTGCGTCAATCAAAACAAGTTTAATGAGATTATTCAAGGATAGACAGTGAAAAACCTTACTTGAGTAAATGTTGATATTCTCTCAAAATCATCGCAAGGCTCAAAACTTAGCATGATATTCTTCATTATCTCCACTGGTTATGTCAGGCTTTTCAGGGAATGTTAGTTAAATATCAATTCCATTTTTGAGTCTGGTCATCTAGTACCTTAAGAATAATAAATACCAATGTACATTTGACATTTAAGTATAGAGAAACTACTATATTTCAAAGACATGTGGTTTTTAAGTCTGGATTGTTAGGTGAGGTGTCAAACCGATCATGTGATTTAGTCACTTTTAGCAATCAATCTCAATATTAACATATGTTCTTAACAATTAACAATGTAATGCTAAATTTTAACAATTGCATTTTAAAAGATAAATGTGATAAAAAACTGATTTATTTATTTCACAAAATATTATAGTTTAGCACAAAAGTTTCAAACATCCAAAAACAAACCACAAAAACTCTCAAGTACAGAAATCTCTCTATCACTCTCTTGTCTCTTCAGTTCCTCCAGCTCCACCCCTCAATTAGCTGAGAATCTCCTTCTGCTATCGGAGAATCTCATCCTGCTTGGCCTCGATGCCAAGCATGATCTCTCGCAGCGATCGTCGAGTGCTGGTGCTAGGACCTGCCTTAGTGTGGGTCTACTCATGGCTCTCTCAACCTCTTTCTTCTCCTCCTCATCTAAAATATCATGCACCTTATCGGTACCCTGGGCCGGTGGCACATCCTGTCTAAT
Source organism: Ilex paraguariensis (assembly GCA_963454935.2). NCBI lineage: Eukaryota > Viridiplantae > Streptophyta > Magnoliopsida > Aquifoliales > Aquifoliaceae > Ilex > Ilex paraguariensis. The sequence continues at coordinate 27,333 of CAUOFW020005525.1, forward strand.
CCTCGGGCCACCACTGTGACCTTGGCTCCGTCAAAAGAAAGCCTTATTCAGTGGTCCCATCGACTTCTGTACTCCCATCTGCGGCCTGACTTGGACTTCATGATCTAAGCACATCTCTGTCACGAGTGTACTGAAGGGGAGTGAATTTCTCTTCACATCACACTCCTTCATCATCTCTATCAAGATCAATGTCAAGAGGTCTATGCTATGACCCCTTCCTATTGCGTATAACAAGTGGGCCATCTCCAGGAGTATTTCGTTCTTCTGTCCGATGGGGGCAAGGTTGGAGACGACAATTAAATTCAACATCTTGTACTTGTCCATCAACTCACCTTGCTTGAAAAATCTCCAACCTCCCTAAGCGACTGTGGCCAAGCTTGTCAACTCTGCCCCATAACATCCATCCCAACACTCTTCCTCGGGGGATAGTTCGGCCTTTGTACCTGTGGCACAGCCCGTATCTCCACAATATAATCCACATCAACATTGATGTGGGTCCCCTTTACATAGTTTTTATCGCCCCATTTACAATCTCGGCATTGGAGTAAAACTCCCGCACCAATTCTTTCACCGCCTCCCCTCCATTTCTCATGTACATGCTCCAACTTCTCTCCTCCATATTGGCATGAAGCCCCAACTCCACAAAATTAATCAATTCAATCAATCTTTCACAAACAATAGCTTGAGTTTGGTAGAAATTTTCATACCTATCCGCCTTGAGAGCATTGGGGAAGCGAGTTTTATCGTATCTCCGTACTATAGGTGGCCTCCCTTCTCGCTCCTCAATGACTTCCTCCACCATATTGGGTTATTGGTTGACCGTCTTTCACCTTGTGGGCATTTTCATCCTTGGAGGCATAATTCTCGATTTTGGGGGTTTTAGGGCTTGAAGAGTTTGGGATTTCTTGGTGAAAAGTTGTGAAATGAGGTGGAAATGTGTTTGGGATGGTGGATTTTGGGTAAAAATTAGAAATGGATGAAGTTTTGAGGGCTGGGGAGTGAAGGGTCAACGTTCGAATGTTATTGACTAACGAACTAGGTATTTATAGGCTGGGAGCCAACGTTCGAATGTTATTGACTTTCGAACGTGTGTAGAAGGATTTTAAAATGATGGTTCGATGATGACTCTTGCGTTCGAACATGAAGAGTTCCCAGTACTTTTGAGTTTTGTTAGAGACCAAAGTACTGTAAGCTCCTGGCGTTTGAACGTGGGATTCTAGTTCAAACGTTCTCAAAGTGTTTGAACGTTTGGAGCTCCTAGTACTTTTGATATCCTGCAAAGGCCAAAGTACTGTGAGTAGTTGTCATTCGAATGTTAAATGGCGTTCGAACGCCAAATCAAAAATCACAATTATATGCACAATTATATCCACACATTAAAAGAATGTTATACACACAAATTTGAACTAAAAATTTATGGTTTCTTAGGATAAATCCCTACCCATGCTTTAGGTTGGTATTCTAGGACATTCCTTTGCCCACTTTTTCATTTCAATCAAAAGAGTTTGTAAATTTAACAAAAAGATATTTACACTTTTTACAAGAAAAAGTTCAAACCATTACCCTTCATCTCGAAAAACAAAATGGTTTTCCATAAGTTTGTTAAGAACACTCTAATCTGATTCCTGCCCTGACTCAATGTCATTCGAATAGTCAGTGACTCTCCCAATTTCTTGTTGCACAAATCGTCTAAACATAGGAATGGACTAGCATGTCGTCTCAGGATAATCTTTACTTTGCCCATTCACTATCCAGTCTAATCGATCAAGTGCGCGACCGAAAATCCGTTTAGAACACTGATTATATTCTTTCATGTGAAAGATCCTGTCATATTATTTACAGGCACCAAGTCTTTTGGCATGACGACGTTTAGAAAAAAGTGCTTCTGCCACACGGTGGTTTCGCATGCCCTTTTTGGATTTCAATTTTTCTTACCAATCTTGCTTTTCTCATGATCATAGCATGCACATCACACGGAAAAGTGCGTAAAACTCCCAGATTAAACCAAAAAATATACCATCCATGCTTACTAAGCTTTAAGACTTTCTATCTGGTTCTTTAACGTTTACCAGTCACAAAGACGATTGAAGCTGACTTAAAGACATGATCATCAATTTATATAAAATACGAGACAGGGTTCGCAATATGATCAAAAACAACAACAATAAAAAAAAAAATTTAAGGGCATAAAATATGAACTGGAGTTCTCATCCCCAACCTAAATTGAACATTGTCCCCAATGTTTTGAATTTACCAGTGTATGGAGCTTGGAGATGAGGTTGAAAAGTAGAGATCTATTCATCTACCGAAACCTAGAACAAAATACACAAAGTAATTATCTTTTCACAAATCTAGTTTTCGACTAGACTGGAAACCCTTGTCCATGAGCACAAAGAGAAGTAGAACACCCATAAATAAATACAAAATCAAAATGCAAAACATAAAACAAAGAATTGTGTCTATGGAGTGTGTGGCCACGGGGTTGCAACGGTGGGTTATTTTGCAGAGAACAGAGAAGACGAAGAAGAAGAAGAAGAAAAGGAGGGGAGAGGAACAACAACAAATAGGAAAAAAAAAGGAAAAAAATGGTAGGAGGCCTTATAAAGGCATCCCAACGGGTCGGGTTGGGTTTAATTTTTCTTTACCTGACCCTTTTTTTTGTTGGCAGGCGCGAATCTCATAAGAATATTCTGGATCCATTAAAAAAATAGTTTCCACATGTTTAACAAAATCTTCCAAAAATGATTTCAAATACTAACCATTGATAGTAAAGTTATTCCCATTTGATGAATTTTTTACTTCTACTGCTCCATGTCCAAACACTTGTTTGACAATATAAGGCCCAGTCCACCTTGACCTTAACTTACAAGAAAATAGGCGGAGCCTTGACTTGAAAAACAGGACTTTTTGTGAATGAACAAAGGATTTCCTCACTATATTTTTATCATGAAAGATTTTCATCATTTCATTTGCAATTTTTACATTGTCAGGTGCCTCATTGCCCAGTTCTTCCAATTCATTAATCTGAAGTTTTCTTGAGATTCCAGCCTTGTCTAGGTCAAAGTTCATTGTTTTAATGCCATAGTATGCTCTGTGTTCCAATTCCATAAGTAGGTGATAGGACTTGCCATAGAATAATCGATAAGGAGACATGCCCAAAATTATTTTAAAAGCAGTGTGATATGCCCAAAGTGCATTAGTTAGTCTTGATGACCAATCCTTGTGGTCTGGGTTTATCGTTTTTTCTAAAATCAATTTGATCTCTCAATTAGCTAATTCAGTCTGTCTACTAGTTTGTGGATGATAAGGGGTTATAATTTTGTGAAAAATCAAGCAATTTTTCATCAAATTCCAAAAAAGAACGATTGCAAATATGAGCACCCATCACTTATGATGGATTTCAAAATTCCAAACCAGGACAAAATGTTTTTTTTAGAAATTTGAGCACTATTTGGTGATCATTATTTCGGCATGGAATTGATTTAACCCATTTGTACACATAGTCTACAACCACTAAAATATATAGATAGCCAAAGGAAGGGAAAAATGGTCCCATAAAATTGATGCCCCAGCAGTCAAAAATTTCAATCACCAGAATGGGGTTTAAGGGCATCATGTTTCTTTTAGAAATGCTTCCCAACCTTTGGCATCTATCACACATTAGACAGAAGGCATGAACATCTTTGAAAAGTATGGGCCAATAAAATCCACACTACAAGATTTTTGCAGCACTTTTCTTAGAAAAGAAATGACCACCACATGCTTCAGAATGACAAAATGATATTACCTGTCTGCTCTCATGATTGGGGATGCAACACCTTATGATTTTATTCTTATAGAACTTAAACACGTGTGGATCCTCCAGAAGAAATTACGAACCTCCCTCATAAATTTTTTCTTATCCATCATTGTAAAGGAAGGAGGAAGTGTACTAGTAGCAAGGAAGTTAGCAATATCAGTGTACCATGGTGTCTCCTCAAATGTAAGTAGTTGTTCATTAGGGAAATTCTCATTGATTGGTAGCCCATCCCCTTGAAATTCATATGTTTACTTGGATAGATGATCTACTACCACATTCTCAACACATTTCTTGTCCTTAATGATCAAATCAAACTCTTGTAATAAGAGCATCTATGTTAAGAGCCGTGGCTTGACATCCTTCTTTGTGAGCAAAAATTTCAGTGTTACATGGTCAGTGAATACAATAACAAATGAACCAACAAGGTAAGAATGAAATTTCTCTAGAACAAAAACTACAACAAGCAATTCTTTTTCAGTTGTAGAGTAATTTATTTGAGCATCAAAGTCTTGCTTCCATAGTAAATCACATAGGGTTTCTTATCCTTTCTTTGTCCCAACATAGCGCCTACAACATAATCACTTGCATCACACATTACTTCAAAGGGTAGAGTCCAATTAGGGGGTTGTAGTATTGGGGCAGAAATTAACATGCCCTTAAACTTATCAAAAGCTTTCTGGCATTCGGGTTTGTCCAACCTAATGACATTTCATTTACTTTTCTTCTTCTTTTTCACTCACTTCCTAGGTTTGTGGAGATTTGGGGCGTGACAAAACATGTTTCTTGATTGCATGTGATATTATTTTATTGATTATGGCTATGATATTGTACTAACTAAATATGATAGATAATTATATTATGTAATTGATATGATATAAGAATTATGGAATTGTGGATGATAGATTGAGATTGTAAATGGTATGATAAAAAAAGTTGGATGTACTATATTGATGATGATGGGTCTGTAGACGCCATGGTCCCCGCAAGAATGCACAAAATTCCTACAAAAATAGTTGGTTAGGGTTTGCAAACACTATGGTTTCTTGCAAGGACGCACTTGATTCCTACAAATCCTTGGGAGGCTTCATTAATGGCATTGGATGTCACAACTGCTTGTGTGGTTGTCAAAAAACTCTCAATGAAGTGCTACATGTACTCGAGATTCGCAAGAATCTTTTGTTCGGATCATTGTTGAGTAATAAGGGATTTAAGTTGATTTTTGAGTCCGAAAAATGTATTCTCACCAAGGGTGGGATTTATGTAGTCAAAGGCTATTTTAGCAATGGGCACTTTAAGATGCATGTAATGACTATTGTACCTTTTCTTATAAATAATCAGAAAGCATCTTCTCCTTAGGGCATCTCTAATGTTGATCCAAACTTAAACTCAAATTTGAGTTAAAAATTGAGTAAAAAGTTTGATTTGATACGTGACACTCCAATGAACAAACTCAAAGTTAAAGAAGAAAAAATTTAAATTTAAAGTAGGGCAACTCAAATTTAAAGGAAGGTAAAATATGGATTTTGGATATTTTAAAAGAGTGAAATTTGACCATTGAGGATTTGAGTAAATATTTGAGCCTTTCTTGATTTGAGGATATGGTAGATTAGGATATCTTAGTTTTGATACTATGTGTAGATCGATGAATTAGAATTGTTGCCTAAATTCCATATTGATTCGAATCATTAATATGAAACATATGTGGAATCAAAATTAATTAGAGCATTTTTTCAGACTATTGAAAGTAGTATTGAGCCTCTAGAATTAATTTATAGTTATACAAGTGATTTGAAATATGTTCAAACTAGAGGAGGAAAGAAATATTTTTGTTATTTTTATTGACGATTGCACAAAATACTATTATGTGTATTTTCTATGAAGTAAAGATGAAACCTTAGAAATGGTTATGCATTATAAGAATGACGTTGGGAATTAACTTGGCAAGAAGATTATGACAATAAAAAGTGATCGATGTGGTGAATATGATGCACCTTTTGATAAGTTATGTCAAGAACATGCAATTATTCACCAAAATTTTGTGCTTTATACATCTCAGCAAAATGGGATTGTTGAATGTAAAAATAAAACATTGAAAGAAATAATGAATGTCATGTTGCTAAGTTTAGGATTACCTCAAAACTTGTGGGAGAAAGCATTGCTTTTGGCAAACTATATTCTTAACAGTTACCTCTCAAGAAATTAAACAAGACCATTCCTATAACTACTTAAAAGTGTGGGGGTGTTTGGCTAAGGTGGGAATTCCTATTCCCAAAAAGATTAAAATAAGGCTTGCGACCATTAATTGTATATTCGTTGGCTATGAAAATAAAAGTAGTACATAGCTTTTTCTTGTGCATAAATCTGATTCATGATATACATGTTAATACTATTATTGAATCAAGAAATTAATCTTTCTTTGAAAATATATTTTCTTGTAATAATGCACATGATGCGAGTGCTCTTAAAAGAACTCATGACATTGCAGCTAATAATATAGACCAAGAGATGTAACACCCCAAAACACACCATGGACGACATTACATTCTAAAACCATTCATATCATGAGAGTACTAATATAATCCCTTAAGAAACAAGATTTCATTTGTCATCCACGAATATTTACAACATTATCCAAAAGAATAAGCCCAAGTCATGGCTATTACATTTCAAAAATTAATTAAAGAAGTGCAGCGGAATAAACAAAAGAAGCTAGACTACACAATGTTCCAAAAGAATGTCCTAGTCTAGTATAAAAGGAAATGAGGTCACTCTATGCGTCCACCTCGAGATCCACACTCCCGTCCAGTGGAGTCTCCCAAGTAGCGGGCTCCTCAACCCTTACGTCCTCCTCCTCAAACGGGTAATCTGAAAAATGTTAGCAATAGGGGGTGAGCACGAAGCTCTGTAAAAAAATTCTCCCAAACCCATACAAGGTTTAGAAAAACATTTAAAATGGCCAGTCTCAATTTTAACATAACATAGATACAAAATTTGAAATAAAGTAGTGATATTTAAAAAGGATCTCAAGTTTATTTAAAAACATTACTTAAATGAGTAAACGAGCACTACATACAAATAATAACCATTAATTGCCATAACCAATTTCCAACAATTCTTTCAGTAGGTGACATACTTTGTGGTAACCTTCACCCCCCTTTAGGTCACCTTTGATTCTCAAGCATCCTTACCGGAAACCTCTTGAGAATGAATGAACATCCTTACATGGAACCTCTCACCAATCACTACATTGTTTCCCAAGCATCCTTACCGAGAACCTCTTGGGAAGGGTTGAACATCCTTACAAGGAACCTCTCACTCATGTGCATCACAAACAACTCAACCAAGCATACAATTCCAACATTTATCTCAATTTACAGCATCTATCCAAAATTCTCAAAATATATCATATAACAATTCCACAACCAACTAAGAAAATACATGAGATCACAATAACATCATTTTTCCACCCAACACAAAGAACTAAGGTTTCAAAATCCATAATAAAGAAAGCATTTAGGAAAGAAATACATCACTCTCCAAAAATTAGGATTTTAAAACTAGAAAGGAGATTTCATGGGTATTAAACCCTACTTTGTTCAAAACATGTAATCCTTGCAAAAAAAGCCTAAGAGTGGATGATTCCATGGCATATATATATACCATTGATAGCCAAAACATACATATATAAATACCCTAGCCTTAATGTAAGTGAATGATAGAAAATCCCTACCTTGAATCCTTAGTTTGTAGGAAGAATTTGAGCTTTGATCTTGAATCTACCCTTAAAATCTCTTGTTTTTCCCTTCCTTTCTTCCTATCTAATGCTATCTAGGGTTCCAAGAGGTGTGGGGGTGAGAGTGGAGTGAAAGAAATGAGGGCAAATGGGATGAAAATGGGGTTTAAAACACCTCAGCCCCGAAATTCACTGTTTACAGTATGTTTTGGTTTTCTCAAAAATTATGGTTTTGCCACTAAGCCCTGAGGTTTTTTGACATTCCAGATTGATTTTTAATGTTATTTTAATCTAAAAATATTTATTTTTATGATTTATCTCAAAACCAAAGTCAACGTACACCCGAAACACTAAAGTTTCTATTTTACCCTTCCGAACCGGCTATTAATGAAGTTTTACGTTGTTTGCAAATAAAAGGTGATAAAGGGTGCTTCTTAAAGCCTTTTATACTTATTTGAAGCCTAAATGTACTCATTATTCTTATATTTTGATTTAGGATGCAAATGAAGACGTTAAATGCAAAATAAAGTTAACTGGACTGTTTTGACATTGCTTCGTTATCTGGGCATAACTCTTTCATCCGAGTTTCGATTGAGATGATTCAAGATGATATGGAATGATAAGAAAGAGATATAAAAATTTTATGTTTTTATTTTTGAGAGATATTGACTGCATCAAGGTCTAAATCGGGCTTGAAGTTGCAGCCAGTGCACCGTTCAAGCTAATTGGGCTGTTTTGACATCACTTCGTTATTTGGGCATAACTCTCTCATACGAGCTCCGATGGAGATGATTCAAGATGCCATGGAATGCTAAGAAAGAGCGCTAAAACTTTCATGTTTTGAGTTTTGAGAGCTATTGACTGAATCAAGGTCGAAATCGCGCTTGAAGTTTCAACCAGTGCACTGTTCACGTCCTGTTTTATCCCTTTTCTATTTCCAATCCATTCCTAAGCCAACCAAATCCATCCCAAACCTCTCCAACACATATTTCTACACCAAACCTATTTAATACAAGTTCTAGGACCTAAAATTTTATATTTTCACTTATTAAAACTAAATTTCAATTATTATTTCCACTAACATTTTAAATCTCTACTTTTCCAATCTACCAAATTCAAACACACATCACTACACATATCCACATTTTTACCACAGTTATTTACTATATATCTATATACATATATAAAAGAAAATGCGGGGTGTTACAAGAGACCATGGAGGAAGAAAGTGAACCTAGACGTAGTAAGAAGACAAAGACTACTAAGTTTTTTGTCCTAATTTTCTAAAATATTTATTAGAAAATGAGCCTCAAAGTTTTAAGGAAGCAATGCCCACTCCAGAAGCGTTGTTTTGGAAAGAATCTGTTAATAGAGAAATTAAATCCCTCATGCAAAATGACATCTGAGAATTGGTAGATCTTCCATCAGAAAGTAAACTATTGGGGTGTAAATGGATTTTCAAGAGAAAAATAAAAATAGATGGATCAATTGATAAGTACAAAGGCAGACTTGTTGCTAAAGCCTACACGTAAAAGGAAGGCTTGGACTACTTAGATACTTATTCACCAATTACAAGGATAACATCATTCGTATGTTAATAGCTATTGCAGCATTGCATAAATTTGGGATACATCAAATGAATATTAAAATTGCTTTCTTAAATGGTGAATTAAATGAGAAAATTTATACGGAGCAACTTGAGGGTTCATTGCTCTGTGACAAGAGAAGAACATTTGAAGGCTCGTTAAATCACTTTATGGATTAAAGCAAGCATCACTTATGACAGTGTCATTTATTTTCTCTTTGTTGTTTTTTTCTTCAATATTCTCATCATGATAACCTTCTAGAGGTCCCCCTACATCTCCATAAGTCCACTCAATCTCATCATCGCCTTCTATATTTTATTCTTATTCCCTTTCAAATTTTGGATTCATTGAAGTATTTCAAAAAATGACATTCACTGAGCTAAAACATGAGACTCGAGTCACAAAATAATAATTATCATATGAAAAAGATTACAACTCAATATTAACTCAATCTGATTGTTTGAAATCCCGATTATCTTTTTTGCTTCATAGTGCACAATATTAGCATCCTTCATATTTATAGACATCATAATTTGATGGTGCAAATCTCTCTTTGTAATCATTTCATTTTTTTTGCATGAACGAACTCTAGATTTTTGTTGACTTTCATGTGATAATTGCACATGTTACCACCAATCAAAAGCTCTACCCTTTAGTTTGTGTGCCACCAAATCAACCTTTCTTTCTTTAGGATTTTCATGATAATCAAAGAATCGTTCAACCATTGTTAGCCAATTTAGAAAATCTTCTTTATGAATGTACCATCAACCTGAGTAGGTTAACTTTAATAAACAAATTCCTAGACTCATAACATATACCCTATAATCATAACCACCAAACATACCTATGACATACTCAATATTATCATCACTAGAATTTGCATTATAAATATGTTGTTGTCTGTTGGAGATTGGATTTAGATCTTATGCAGATTGAACATAACCTCTATTGAGAAAACAAGAGAAAGTTCTACTGATTGAATTGATTGATTCAAATGGTTATACAAAGACCCTTTATTTGGGGCTTAAGGAAATCTCCTACCATCTCCCAACTAGCTCATTTAATGCATCAACCAACTACTGATATTAATACCTCTAACATCGTCCAACTATATCTTCTAACCACTCATATTAATATATCTACCCTCTCACAACTACTTAGATTAACACTCACTAGAAACTTATACTACTAGAAATTAAGCTTAGTAAGGCCCATTAACGCTTGGACTTATTACAACATTGGACTAAGATCAAAATAAAGATAAATACCAATTTTTTGTTCTACATCAAACCATAAGAAACTTCAAGATGGTTTGTTTGTATATTTTGTTAGATTATATGCTGTAATTGGCTAATTTCATAGAGTTTATTGTAAATTTTAACCTTTTCCATAGTCATGATGCTATAATGATTGAAGATCCAAAAGCATTATTGAAAGGAAGGGATCAAGTGTCGAAACAACATCATTTGCACTCCAAATGCGCCTTCAAGCTTAGGACAAAGGTAATGATCTAAATACCTAAGATGATCCCTTAGTTTAATAGACTTAGAGGATTAGAGTTAAAATGGAATCGGGACTAATCCATGAGTGGCTCCTTGGTGGTTTACAACAAAAAGATTTTCTATACCGTTTTGTGTTTTGAAAACATAGTCTGAACCATTAGCAAACCCCTCTTTAGCAACACCCTATAGCACTAAAGAGGAATTTTTTTTGCTTGGTTTTAGGATTAAAAAATTATTAGGGACTATCCTATGTTTGCTAGCATTTGTTAGAGCAGTCTCTTCATGACTGACGGAAAAAAAGGGAAAAGGCTAAATGCAAAAGCAGGGACCACCCTTGAGGCCACTCAACCGGTCCCAAGGTTGCTTGAGTGGTCTATTCTTCCTAGGTCGGTTTGAGATCCTTTTTTCATTCTAAAGACCACCACTCTATGACAACGCTCCCACCAATCAAGCGGTCCTTCATGAATCTGAGTTTTCTAGTTGACCAAAATTACCCTTATTTTGAACCTATGAATTGGGAAATCCTTTCCTACACCTAGAGTAAGCCTTTATGAGCTATAAAAGACCCAAACCTTTCTAGAGAGCTTCAAGAACAACCCTAGATCCCTAAGACCAAAAATTCAACCATCTTGATTTTTCCATTCAACATCACACATTGAAGAATAATATCTTGCTTAGCATAAACCAAAACCCATTGAAGAAGTGTGCACTCCAAGAGTCTTGGGTGTGAATCCTTGAAGATTTCTTGAGGCCTAAAGGATCCATTGTGGTGGAGAATTAAAGTGAAGCTATCCATAACGTTGAAGATAGAGTTTCGAAAGTGAGATCTATTGAAGGAAAAGCTTACATAGCATGTCAATTGGTTGAACTATAAGACTAGAGTACTTGTAGATCAACTTTGGGTTTAGTGGATTACATTTTTGGTGAACCAAGAAGGTTCTCTACGATTTTTCTTGAGAAGGGATCTGCGTTAACAATTGCTTGTATCTCTTTATTTCTTTATTTGCTTACACACTTGCAATTGATGCCCACACGCTCACTATGTGTTTGATGAATTGATAGTTTATCTTTCAAGTCATTAAATAGGGTTTTGGTGATTGGGGTTTTGGTTGGGGTTTTATGTCTTTGTGAAATCGAGTGTTAATCTTTTAATTGACTACTTCATACATAAATTCACATGAAAAGTTTGTGTTGTTCATGTTAAAAGGGGTTCTCACTTAAACTGACTTATCACTAAAAGAAGAGGCAATTATGGTTGAATTGGGTCAAAATTGGTATTTGTCTAAGAAAAACTTTTAAAAACCTATTCACCCCTCTAGGTCTAACGTGCAATTCCTCTTATATAATTGAGTTGAAATATCCTACACGTGAAGTATTGTATTTTTCCCACATATTTTTGCAATTGACGATATTATATATCTTATTGCCATTGAAATTAATTTTGGTTGTAAAATGTTATGGTTAGTGTTGGGGGTCATCTTATTGCAATTTTACTATGTATACGTTCATTAAAAACTTCATACGAATGACATAATGTCAAAAAAAGAATATGTTCGTTACCCAAATGCTGACACTGCCCTTAATTCAAGGAAACTTTATTGAGTACAAAAACATTATTACTTAAAAACCATTAAAATAGCCCCCAGTTACAAGGCAACTTTGCCAGTATTTAGTACCTTTACACACTAAGTCCTTGAACTCAATTCGTTGCTTTCTTCTTGGTGTTGGCACCACCTTTCCTTGAACTCCCCTCGGTCATGTTTGACATTTCACCCTTTATTGAATGTGAGTGTTGAGGTATACCTTCTCTTCTGACCCGAAATAACACATTTCATGAGAATTAACTCTCACGTAGTGCATGTAAACTAATTTAACACAAATAATGTAACTTACATAAAACTTATCTCTCTTCTATGTATGTATTCTCACAACAACTTCATTGGTTATCCCTACATTGATTGAGATTGTAGGTCTTTGTTTATTCACCTTACACCTTGTAGCACCTGGGTTGCCTCCATGTCTTATTCTAATAAATCCGGCATTTGAAATTGTAACTCAATGTCCTCTACTAGTAGATCTTGCAACTGCAACTCTAGAGGTGCCTCTATGTCCTCTACCAATGGAACCTGCAATTGTAATTGCCCCTGTTATTGTCTCTACAACCCCAAAGGTGCCTCTATGTCCTACCTCTGTTGTTGCCATTTCTTCAGACCTCACAGTAACCCTACAATGTCTCATATTTGTCCTCTGCCACCACATGTCCCACACCTCAAAGAATTCTAAAACTTCTGTAGTTTATTTTGATTTGGATTAGATTGTTCCTCTAGCTCTTTTCTTCTTACCTTAGTTGGTCTCTCTGATTTTTATGAACAAATGGGGGTAAAGGGAGAATCTCATTGGTTTTGGCCATTACTTTTGCCCATTAATGGGATTAATGGTGTTACCATAAACCTTCATGTATGTATCTTTCTTATACTAGTCATCCACATAACTCTTAGGCTCATTTTCCTTGTACACATTGCCCTATATAACATGAGGCCATGGAATGCGACTATCACATTTTTTGCAAGCGTTTGTGTGTGCATCTAAATCGACTACAAATAGATCCCTATAACAATGTCTAACTTCAAATTTTGAACCAACCCCCATCATAAAAGTTTATGTAAAAAGAAGCCTCTTTTTTGTTCTTCTCTAAAATTTCTCAAATCTTAGGATATATGTTACCTTGCCACTTTGCCATGGCATATCTCTTCACATACAACCTCTTTATTAAGAGACCTCTAATTTTTTGCATAATTGATATGATTGGCTTATTTGTAGCCTCAAATATGTAAGCATCTGGTATCCTCATTGCAAATGTTAGTGTTGACTTCAGACTCTAATAGATTGGCTAAACCACTAACTCAATCCCCAACATCAAATTATTGCCTATACTAGAAACTCTTCTTTTGAGCATCGAGGGGCATAGGCTTTCAAATGTTGCATAGAACACCATTTTCCACTCTGGGTTTTTGTAAACTTTGTTGACTTTGAAGTCTACACAAAATTTTGATCAATACATAGATCAATGCTACTTGGAGATAAAAACAAATGCATGTGGAGCATGGAATTCACATGCAGAGAACTCAAATAGGTTTTTGATATGTAAATATGTATAATGCTTAAAAAATTAGCTCCGTAATAAAGAGCCCTACGTAAGACCTTTGCTGGAAGAGTTGCAGACCTCGGGCATGGAAAATAAGATCTCTAAGCTACGCCTAGCCAATTAATCAGGTCTACCCTATGTGGTTGAATCATGCAAAATAAAAAGGATGAAATATTATGGATAAGAAAACATAAAAAAGATGAGGGCAGATCCTCAACTATAAAAAATAGGTAACACTATCTCTTTGAGAAATACAGAGCCTAGAATCCGCTCTTTTATCTAAGAAAAAAGGAAGCCTAGAGTCCACTCCCAGGAGGAGGCTTATCCTCCCAACCAAATTATAAGGGAGACTAACGTCTAGTCCTAGAGGGAAGCTAATCCCATACGCTAATAAATAGAGCTAAGGGGAAACAAATAAGGTACACCATTCTCATGTCAAAATAACACTCCATTTATTGTAGTTAAATACCAACTTAAGCATCAAAGGGCGACCCCTGGAGCTCCACCTCCGTTCTTCGACTTTTTTTTCAAGTGATCAATGTTCTGACAAATTGATGTGTAGGTCGCCTCAAATTTTGCATCAATAGGTCGATAACGTCTATAGGGATGACATAAATTTCTTTTTCTTTCATATTGCCATTGTGTTGTTAGTCTAGATAGTGACAACAAGATTGATAGAAGGCTCTAGAGAAATGAGACCAGCATGGAGCTGCCAGAAATGGATAACCATGACAAATATCTCCCTGGCCAAACAAGTGACAAGAAGGTCAAAAAATGTTTAATTTAGAGTGAAACTAAGATAAAATGAATCAAAAAAAGGAAGGGTTGGAACATGAAACCCAACTAATCATTCATATGCTTGCTAGCCAACCTCTAGAATAGGTATCCCACTCGATGGAAACCTGACATAGCCATGCAAGGGAAACATGAAATGAGCACAACCATAATGGTACCCCTCATCACCAAGAAGAAAATAAATCACTAGACCAAAAATAGGTAAATGAACGATGGCATTGGAGGTGTACTCAATACTGTGAAGGCTAGAGTCCCTGAAATAAGGGAGACTCTAGTCCAATGAATGGAGTCTCCATTATCTCACAATGCCACACATTTTCCCTTGCCTGCCAAAATCAAACTTCATAAAATAGACAATTTTGATGCATAGAATGACTCATTGGACCACTTAGAGACCTATAATACCTCATTCTCCTCCATAATTTTCCAGACCAAATCATGTGCCTAGCATTCCCACTACATAGAAGCGAGTTGATCACCCATGGTTCAATAGACCCTATCCAAATCTATCAACTCTTTCGTAAAATTGGGTAAGTGTAACACTCGATATCATAAATAAGTAAGAAACATTTGAATATGCAAAGATAGTGGGTTAGATAAGCCACAGTAAGGTAATTGGTTTGAAATCGCATGAAAGAGTGATAGGGGCAAAATCATCTGAAAAAGTCATATCGAATCAATTTAAGAGAGAAATGGATTTTCTTGGATTTGAAAAAGTGTTATTTTCTACAATTAAGTTTTATTTTCTAAAGTAAGTATTAATTTTAGAATTGAAAAATAAAAAATAAAAAAATTTGAAATTAGGGGCTAAACCCTAATTTCAAGATAATATGAGCTTGACACTTCATATACGAAGGTGACTTCTTCTTGTGTAACTTAACCATGCAAAGGGATTATTGACATGATGAAGAATAGGGGATTTAAAGAGGGGGGGGGGGAATCAATTGAGCATTTAGCTGACCAAGAAGAAGGAAACAAATGAGGAGACAAAAAGAGAAATGGAAAGAGAAGCTTAGAGTGAAGAAAATTGAGATCTCTACAACTAGACCACCATTTGCAAAACCAACTCAAAGTGAGTTTCCTTATACTTCATAGATCTTGTGTTTAAAATTTCACAAGATCTATGAAGTGAGTTTCCGTAGGATCTGGTGTGTAATTTGAGCTTCAAACTCAATTTTGGTGGGTTTTTTTTCAAAAACCAAGTTTTAAGGTTAAAGAAGGACCATATCTAATTTCTAGGGTCAACGAGTCTAGTTTTTTTTGTCTTGGTTTGAATTTATTTGGTCATCTATGCATGTCAAACTTGAAATTACGGGTCTCTCCATAGAAATTCTTGATTTGAACCCCAATTTTGAGCTTGATTTTGTGAGCATCTAGAGAGGGGTTGCATAAACCAAGAGATGGGCCTAAACTAGGGGTGAAACTGGAATAGTTTTGCACTTGAATCACTAGATTTTGGTGAGAAACAAGGGAGAATAGTTGGTTAGAAGTTAAGGTAGTCAAAGAAGGAATGAAATGAGGAAGGGAGGGGGAGACCAGCTCACTCCGATGGAACATTAGAGCACATGGGGTGGCAGTTGGTGGTGTGGTTTCTTTCTCTGAACTCTTATCTTCCTCAGCTTTGCAACTATACCTTGTTTACATAAATCCGACACCGTTTGGATATCACACTAGAAATGACTATTTTTCCCTTTATCGGATTCAATTTATGCAACCTATGTAATTTTTGGCAAAAATAAAGTTATATCTTTGTTTATTAGTTCTTAGAACCTATATTTGAGTACACTCCAAAAAGGTTGAATGTTTAATTTTTGATAGTTGTTTGAGCACCCATAACGGTACTCTGGTAGGTTTTCTGGTTTTGTGATATGCTTTGATATTCAAGCTATATATTTGTCAAGTGTATTAAAAATTTTGTCTACTACTAGGAATGGGTGTAATGTTGATGGTTTTGATTTTGGATCCGATTGAGTTTTTCAAAGCTTTGAAACTATTGAGCTGATTTTTGAAATTGAATTCTCATATCCATGTTTATGAAAATTAATGTGCACATGCGATTAAACAAAAAGAGGGGTCTATGAGCCAAGTTTTTAAACTGTAGAGGGTTTGATTGAGTTCATCGATTTTGGTGGCCTAGTGGCTTTTAGGCTTGGGCATTGATATGATGGGGGAGCATATCTTTCTTAGGGTGACCTGCATCATCGTTAGGTTTTTGTTCTCTTGGTGTGCACACTGTATGTACCAGGTTAGTACTAGATGATTTTTTATACTAGTACCTTCAAGTTATTTTGAATAGTGAATACCTAATTTGACCAAAAACATATTTATGATGCTATCTGTCTCTGAAAACTTGTTTAAATCCCAATCACTATGAACTATATTAGTTTCAAACCTCATTTTTCATTAAATTTGGATAATACACTGAACATATGGTCATTCACCTTACAAAATTTATCCCTTTTTTGGTGGTGTGGGACTACAAGGAAAACACCAATTTTGAGGAAATAGTATTGTGTTGAACATGTGTTCCCCATCTAGAAAAAATAAGCTTTACCGTATTTGTAAATTACAAATGCAACTTTTGAGAAACCTCTGAATGAGGTATGTGTTGTAAATGTTATCCCACATATTTTAATGGTTTCCATTTCCTGACTAGCTGGTATTAGAGTGAACAACTAATGTATTTATGAGATGTAGGGCATTAGAGTGAACAACATGCTCGGGCGAATTAGTGCATTACAAGTTGGTATTAGAGTCTTGGTTTAAGATTCTGTAGATTGATCCTAGGTTTTAGGTATGTTAGAGGTATTAATTGCATAGTTTTACGATTGTTTATACATGTATTGTAAGGCCCCAAAATCAACCCTGCATGGCATTAACTATTTATTTAACATTCAACCATGAGAGCATCTAAAATAATCCACAAATGCTAAAAATCAACCAATTCCCAAGTAAAAAGGAAACCAAATCCCAAATCCAATATAAATAAATCATCAGAGTTACAACCTAAATGAAATCTTTCAACTATCTACTTAAAGAAATATTTCAAAATTATTCCAATCAACCACAACTAGTAAATTTAAATTGGGAAGATAACCTGAGACATCAACTCCCAGATCCACATCATGATCCACCTCAGTATCCCAACACACTTGCTCACCTAGGAGAAAATCCTCCTCAAAGCCAAAATCTGAAAAATGGTATATAACGTAGGATGAGCAATAAGCCAAGTGGAGACAACTCTCTCAAACTCAAACAAGGTTTAGAAAATTAATAAAATAGGTAAGCCACAATTGTAAAATAACATATATAATTTTGACATAAAATAATGTAATTAAGCAATCTCAAGTTTACAAAACAAGTACACTAACATTTGCAATAGTAATAAATCCTTTGTAGAAATCAAATTTCTTAAGCAATATCTCATGTACATAGGCTGATTAAACTAGAATCCATAAAATGAATATATCTGGGCCACAAAACTCCATGTTCTCAACAATACACCCCACAAGTTAAGACACTTTAGGAATGGCATACACTGACGCATCAGCAGTGATGAATCTTTTCTAGGATTATGGTATACCAACACTCAGCATCAATCCACCCTGAACAAATAGTGGTTTGGTCCTTGCAAGACACCAACTCTACTACGAGTGATAGGGAACCTTCGAACCCCTCAAGTTAAGAAACACATATAAATACTTTGCGATACAGATTCGAGATATAGATTCCTCCTATTGTGATATCCTATACTATGTCATTGAAGGGAGATCTTACTTCTATACTACTAGGTTTGATGATGCATTTTACCATCTAATGTCAATTCTCTTGGAGTATTCTTGCTACAACAACTATTTGGTGAAATTTTTTTTCAGCCGGGGAGAATTGATAGAAATCGAAAAGAGATTGGATGAGCTTATATTTATGAATTGAATTTTATTATTTGTTTTAGTATTATTTTATTAGTTAGGAAATATTTGTTTGATTAGGAGTAGTAGTTAGTGATTCGCACTTTTTAGTGATCGGATTAATATTATACACCCAAGTATAAGTGGTCGAATTGTAGTTTTCTCGGTTTTAAGTCCAAGTATCGATCCCCCGAAGAGTTTTAATAATTTGGAAATGAAATAAAATAGTTAAGTTGCTAATTCGAATAGGACATCATGTGATAGCTTGTGATGTGAGCTTAGATTGATAATTAGTCTAAGTAAACGTTTATGGGCAGATAGAGTAAGACAATAATAAAAAGTATCCTTCAGTTCAAGGATCTCAGATGCGTTATATTGGTTAAATACTGGAAATGCTACCTTACAACAATTAACTTCCATGTCATTGGCAAGTCAATTGGTAGGTCTGATGTATATAAACCATCACACAACAACTTCTTAGGTTAGCTGGTAGTATCCATGACAACTGATTAATCCAAGCAAACCAGAAGGACAAGCTGTTCATGAGGAATACTTGAATTATTCATTTATCTTCATAATAGTAGATGTATACATAATAAACCATAACACAGGCACTTCTTAGGTCAACTGGTGGTAGTAGTCATAATACAACAACTTCTTAAGTTAGCTGGTTATAGGTGTGTCAATTGACTAATCTAAGCAAACTAGAAGGACAAGTCATTCATAAGGAATACTTGAATTATTCATTTGACTCTATCTGTGATATATATATATACCAATTAAACATCTTCAGCGATCCGGTGGAAGATAAACCATACCGATAGGAATGCCATGGTTGTTAGACTAATAATATTATCATTTATACCAGTTAAACGATTTGAGTAATCCAGAAGGACAAGCCATTTATGAGGATCACTTAGGTCATTCATCTAATAGTTATATATATATATATATATATATATATATATATATATATATATATATATATATATATATATATATATATATATATATATATATATATAAGTTAAACCCTAATAACCCAGAAGGATAAGTCATTCATGAGGATCATTTAGGTTTTGTACCATACATCAGTTAACATCCTCAGCGTTCCGGTGGAGGACAAGCCATACCGATAGGAATGCCGTGGTTGTTTTACTGGCAGGTTGATGATGCACTGATGACATACTTTCAGGCACAATATCGAAAATACGTACATCATCGTATCATGCATGAATCATATGATACATAAATATATAAATATATAAAACATTAGCATTTCTAGAATTTAACTAGTATTATACATATGTTTACCTCTTACTGGAGGATATACGTAACTACTCACGCCCCATTGCCATAGACAAGCAAGGAGTGCAGACAGTTTTCATTATAACTAGAATTTAAATACAAAATCTAAAATGTCTTTCACAAGGAACAACTGAAACACAATCACCTTTATTATCAGATATGATAAAAGGTGATGGTAGTTCAACTATCCGAATAGAAAGATACAACATAAATGTAGATGTACAAAGTTTGGACTGAAGTGCATCACGGACCGGATCGTTTTCTAACTTTTCTTTTTCTCTTTCTCTTTTCTCTTTTCTCTCTTGGATTTCTCTCTTGGTTTTGGCATCCTTCCAAATGCATCAAGGCATGTATATATATAGAGGAGAAGAAACAAGAGCTGGCAGATCAAGTTTAGCCGCCTTTGGAGTACCGTCCGGATGCCACCACCACTGTTCGGACGGTGAAGCTTTGCTGGAATTTCCCACTTGCTTTGTATGCTGACTCCTCTTGTGTTGAAATTACACTTTGGCCTTTGTTCTTTTAAGCTTTTATACTTTGGTCCTTGCATTGTGTAGTAATTCTGCATTAAACCTGAAACTTTTAAACATAACACACATAAAACCCTAATTACGCACAAACCCTAATTGACTTTAATTACTAGTTTAGTTATTTTATCACACTAATTCAACTTTATTAACTATTCTAATTTATATATTGATTAGGGTTAATCACACTCCCCAACTTAAACTTTACTAGTCCCTAGTAAAGTTTTTTTAAAAAAAACTATTAACAAAATATAATACAAACAAAGGTTAAATCAATTTCGTAGATTTTTCACGATTGCATTTAACATATGCAATAAGCCTTTAAACTCCTAGGTGATTCCTAGTGGACGAGTTTTGTCTCGTAAAGGTTTTTAGTGAAGCTACCTACAAACTTCAGTAATTAGGAATTCATAACTCATATTTTTCACAAGTAAAATTAAATCAATATTCCATCTGTCTTGTCAAGATATTTCTTTCTCTGATCGCTATAAGAGTAACACATGTTAGTTGTAATATTATCTATATATTTTTATAAAAACTTGTGTGTGTGTGTGTAATGATTTCTTTATTTTTAAAAATCACTTGAGAAATATTATCCTCTTTCGTGGTAGTCTTCATGTCAATCCTTCCCTGAAATACACTCAGCAAAAAGAACACACCTGTTATAGTGACTATTCTCACAATCTACATGTGATTGGAATATATGTAACAAAGCAAATAATTTCATATGTAATTAAATGAGCGGATAGTTGAATAGCTGGAATTTGACATAATCTCATGAAAGAATATTAACACTATATTAAATCTATTAACATTTTTGTTTTTAGAATTGATAGAACTAATACAAATATATGATTTCTGGAATCAAAAGGACTTTATTAGGGTTGTAATGTGGCCATAGGGTTAAGGTTTACAAAACGATGTCATTGAATTTCAAATGCTATCTTTTAGCATTGTGGCACATCTCATTCTATTTTTCTAGGACTTCACATGTTTCTTTTTTTTCCCATTTTTCACTTTCTTGGGTTTTTTTTTCCCCAGATTTTCCTTTTCTTTGAATTGTGATTTTTTTTTTCTTGTCTTGTTTTCTTCTGCTTTTTCTGTTTTTCTTGCGTTTTTGTATCTTATTGATTTAGAAGAGGGTGCAAGAAATTTAGATAGCAAAGGTAAGTTAATATATTTTTATTTGGTTCGGGTGTTTCTTAGGTTTTAAGAAAAGAATATATTTCAGGTTCAATCATGGCTGACTAAAGATATAATTTTGTAAAAGAAATGGTCAAGGCTTAAGATTTAATCAAACATGGCCTAAGATCATTTTCCAGAAATCATAAATATGTACAATTTCTGCATGAAAGTTAAGGATAATGCTAATAATACAATTTAATAAGTTCTAATCAAAACAAAGTAAATGAGATTATTCAAGGAAAGTTTACTGCTAATCGAAGACTTGTATTTGAGTAGATGTAGAGTATCTCTCTAAGAAAGATTGGTTCAAAATCTGCAATAGGTATTACATCTCCACTATATATGCAAAGAGTGTAATATTTCAAAAGATTTTTAACAATAAAGAAATCTAATTGTGCTTTTAAGACTAAGTTTAAACAAAAATATTAAGATAATACACAACTAAAATATGAAAATCCCACGTGATCAGATAAAGAATGTTTTTACAAAACATAGGAATATTAACCTAATTTTACTATGAATCATATGAACTAGTTTTCCTAACTTTAACAATATAGGTTCTTACTTTAACAAAAAAAAAAAATAAACACACATTAGCTTAAAACAAATAAGTTTAAACACAAAAATTCAAAACAACCAAATTTAAAACACACGAAAGTTCGGAAGCAAAAAGTGCACAACACAAATTAAAGTTCAAATGCATAAGTAAAAGTGCATAATTAAAAAGCTGAGTGAAAGATAGCAGAGTTTTTCAATAGAATCTTCAGTTTTTTCTAGGAAGTGGATGACCTTCCTCCAAAACGTTCTCTCAGTAGCCTCAAGATTTCAGCTTGGTTTTGTTCATAATCCTCCATACGTTTGTTGATATCTGTGATACGGTTACCAAGCTGGGTGACAATGGTCTCTAATCCTAGCAGAATCTGTCTGTTAGTTCTGTTATCCATCGGTATGTATGGTTGATCCTCTTGTGGCTGTTGTTGTTCTGGTGGAATGAATTCTTTAGGGCCTTAGAATGGCTCCTCTTGTGCTGGAGGGGGTACCTATAGTTGTTCTTGTTGTCCTCCATGACTTTTTTTCAATGAATTTTTGTCTAAAGGGCCAAAATGGTCTATAGTCTTTCATGTTGGATTGATAATCACTCCTTTGTTCCTGCAAAGCTGAGAAACTAGCATAGCATAGGGGAGTGAAGATTTCTTTCTATCCATAGCAAGTACCATTTGATTCAGAATTAAATTTGGCATATCGATGGTATGCCCCATTCCGAATGCATATACAAAATAAGCTTTCTCAGTGTAGATTTGATTCTTTTGGGCACGGGGTAATAAACTGTGTACTGTGATCAAGTTCAGAATAGAGTATTTATCCATCAGGTCTCCTTACTATATATTTATTCGATCTACCCCACCCAAATTCTGGATTACCTGTCATTTCTCTTCCTATGGTATCTAAATCAGGTAAATCAGTGTACAAATATTGCGGGTTTTTCAGGTCTTTGCAAGGGTTGAAAAACTTTGGCTATAGTTGTATCACCCCGCATTTTCTTTTATATATGTATATAAATATATAGTAAATAATTGTGGTAAAAATGTGGATATGTGTAGTGATGTGTGTTTGAATTTGGTAGATTGGAAAAATAGAGATTTAAAATGTTAGTGGAAATAATAGTTGAAATTTGGTTTTAATAAGTGAAAATATGAAATTTTAGGTCCTAGAACTTGTATTAAATAGTTTTGGTGTAGAAATATGTGTTAGAGAGGTTTGGGATGGATTTGGTTGGCTTAGGAATGGATTGGAAATGGAAAAGGGATGAAACAGAACGTGAACAGTGCACTGGCTGCAACTTCAAGCACGATTTCGACCTTGATGCAGTCAATAGCTCTCAAACCTCAAAACATGAACGTTTTATATATCTTTCTTAGCATTCCATATCATCTTGAATCATCTCAATCGGAGCTCGGATGAGAGAGTTATGCTCAGATAACGAAGCGATGTCAAAACTGCCCAATTAGCTTGAACAGTGCACTGGTTGCAACTTCAAGCCCGCTCTAGACCTTGATGCAGTCAATATCTCTCAAACTTAAAACATGATAGTTTTATATCTCTTTCTTATCATTCCATATCATCTTGAATCATCTCAATCGGAGCTCGGATGAGAGAGTTATGCCCAGATAACGAAGCGATGTCAAAATAGTCCAATTAGCTTCGTTTTGCATTTAACGTCTTCATTTGCGTCCTAAATCAAAATATAAGAATAATCAGTATATTTAGGCTTCAAATAAGTATAAAGGCTTTAAAAATCACCTTTTATCACCTTTTATTTACAAACAACGCAAAATTTCATTAATAGCCAATTCGGATGGGTAAAATAGAAACTTTAGTGTTTCGGGTGTACGTTGACTTTGATTTTGAGATAAATTATAAAAATAAATATTTTTAGGTTAAAATAACATTAAAAATGAATCCAGAACGTCGAAAAACCTTAGGGTAGTCATATGGATCAAATTGGAGATTTTTAGTGGTAAAACTGTAATTTTGGAGAAAACCAAAACAGGCTGTGAACAGTGAATTTCGGGGCTGAGGTATTTTAAACCCCATTTTCATCCCATTTGCTCTCATTTCTTTCACTCCACTCTCACCCCACACCTCTTGGAACCCTAGAGAGCATTAGAGAGGAACAAAAGAAGGGAAAAACAAGAGATTTAAGGGTAGATTCAAGATTAAAGCTCAAATTCTTCTTACAAACTAAGAATTCAAAGTAGGGGTTTTCTCTCATTCACTTACATTGAGGCTAGCGTATTTATATATGTATGTTTTGGCTATCAATGGTATATATATATATATATATATATGCTATGGAATCATCCTCTCTTAGGCTTTTTTGCAAGGATTACATGTTTTGAACAAAGTAGGGTTTAATACCCATGAAATCTCCTTTCTAGTTTTAAAACCCTAATTTTTGGAGAGTGATGTATTTTCTTCCTAAATGCTTTCTTTATTATGGATTTCGAAACCTTAGTAATTTGTGTTGGGTAGAAAAATGTTGTTATTGTGATTTTATGTATTTTCTTAGTTGGTTGTGGAATTGTTACATGATATATTTTGGAGATTTTGGATAGATGCTTTAAATTGAGATAAATGTTGGAATTGTATGCTTGGTTGGGTTGTTTGTGATGCACATGAGTGAGAGGTTCCTTATAAGGATGCTCACCCCTTTCGAAGAGGTTCCCTGTAAGGATGCTTGGAAAACAACGTAGTGATTGGTGAGAGGTTCCATGTAAAGATGTTCATCCATTCTCAAGAGGTTCCCGGTAAGGATGCTTGAGAATCAAAGGTGACCTAAAAGGAGGTGGAGGTTACCACAAAGTATGCCACCTACCGAAAGAATTGTTAAAAATTGGTTATGACAATTAATGGTTAATATTTATATGTGGTGCTCGTTTATTCATTTAAGTAATATTTTTAAATAAACTTGAGATCTTTTTTAAATGTCACTATTTTATTTCAAATTATGTATCTAAGTTATGTTAAAATTGAGACCAACCGTTTTAAATACCTTTTTAAACCTTGTATGAGTTTGAGAGAATTTTTCTAGAGAGCTTCGTACTCACCCCCTATCGCTAACATTTTTCAGATTATCCGCTTAAAAAGGAGGCCGTAAGGGTCGAGGAGTCCGCTACTTGAGAGACTTCACTGGACGAGAGTGTGGATCCCGAGGTGGACGCATAGAGCGACCTCCTTTCCTTTTGTACTAGAATAGGATATTCTTTTGGAACATTGTGTAGTCTAGGTTCTTTTATTTATTTCGCTGTGCTTCTTTAATTAATTTTTGAGATGTAATAGTCATGACTTGAGCTTATTCTTTTGGATAATGTTGTAAATATTCGTGGATGACAAATGAAGTTTTGTTTCTTAAGGGATTATATTAGTACTCTCATGATATGAATGGTTTTAGAATGTAGTGCCGTCTAGGGTGTGTTTTGAGGTGTTACAAAGTTGGTATCAGAACTTAGGCTTTAGGTCTTACATGGGAGCTATAGGTTATGGAATCACCTCTAGAGCTTTAGGATTAGGGTGAATCAAATCCTTGGGTGAAATTTTATACACGTTCTATGCCTTAACTTAACCTAATATTTAAGATGTCCTATACATCCATGAACTAAGTTATGAATTGATGTGTAGGATGAACGGTGAACAAGGACGGGGACGCAGACGTGGGCATGGCCGTGGAGGTCAAGCGAATCCACCACCACCACCACCACTTCTGGATGCCATGCAAGGCATTTACCAATGCTTAAGGGAGCTCACCACTTTGGTACAAAACCAAAATGGTAACAACAACCACAATGGTGGAGCTCATCCTCTCACTCAAGTATCGGGCAATGGGAAAAGAGACCGAAGGATGATAACTCTTCGGGAATTCTTAAGACAACAACCACCCAATTTTCAAGGGAGCTCCAATCCTTTGGAGGCGGATAGATGGATCCGCCGAGTGAAAAAGATCTGTGACGGCATGGGAGTTGTCGAGGAGTTGAGAGTTGGTTTAGCGACCTACGTGTTTGAGGGGGAGGCCGACTATTGGTGGGATGCCATAAAGAGGAGAAGGGACACTGACACACTTACTTGGGAAGAGTTCGATCAACTTTTCCAAGATAAGTACTTTCCTGAATCGGTCAGAGACCGAATGAAGACGGATTTTCTTGCACTACGACAGGGTAGTATGACCGTGGCTGAGTATGAGAGGCGGTTTGACGAGCTCTCCCATTATGCTACGAGATTTATATCTACTAAGGCCGACAGGGCTAAGCGCTTCGAGTAGGGTCTGAGGCCGATCATTAGGGGGAAGTTGGTGGCTCTCAGGATCCATGATTTTGGGGACTTGGTGGACAGAGCTGCACTGATAGAGAGAGACATAGAGGATAGCCAGCGACAACAGGGCTTCTCGAGAGGAGGTCCGATCCGGATGAGTGCTAGCACTAGTGGGGCACAGAGATCGACACCATATTGTCGCCCAGACCAACAGGTGGACAACAACTTTTGACAGCCCGAGGAGAGGGAGACACTCAGACTAGAGCCGGTATTACCCCATAATCCTGCTTTGCATGCGGAGGTGTGAGATATATTTGGATACATTGCCCAATGTTTCCACCTCAGGGGCCTATCCAGACTGCCAGACAAGTACCAGCAGCCCAACCACCACCACCGAGGCCTGTACTGTAGCGACCGATACAAGCTCAAGCCCTCGGCGGCGCCAACCAAGGGCGAGTATTTGCTTTGACTTAGTCGGAGGAGGACATTGCCAATGCCGCTGTGGAAGGTATCGTCCTTATTTACAATTCTTGGACCTGAATATTATTTGACCTCGGTGCAACACACTCATTTGTACGCATGACATATGCACTTGATTTGCGATTGAGTTACGCGAAGTTAGAGCATGTTATGAACATTAGCTGGCCCACGGAAGAATGTTTAGATACTAGCCGAGTCTGCAAGGGTTGTGTGCTTCGCATTGGGGAACACGAATTGATTTTGGATTTGATTGCTTTAGAGATAAAGGGGTATGATGTGATTTTCGGGGTGAACTTGTTGTTTCACTTTTCGGGCGGTAATGGATTATTTTCGCAAGTGAATTATATTTCAGTTGTTGGGAGGAGTTTTCAGTTTTGTGAATAACCGAGATTCTTTCCATCTATTTTCTACTACGGGTAGTAGATTCTTAAAAACAAAATCGGGAAGTCATTTGAGTTTCTTAGCTAGCTTGATGGTAGATGACAGAGATAAAATCCATACGAATGTGGTGTTAATTGTATTGGAGTTTCTGGATGTTTTTCCCAAGGAATTACTTGGATTATCGCCACATAGGAAAATTGAGTTCAAGATCGATCTCTATCCGAGAGCCGAACCCATATCCATTGCTCCCTACCGAATGACATCTTTGGAGTTGAAGGAGCTAAGGAAGCAGTTGGATCACTTGTTGGCGATTGGGTTTATCCATCTAAGCACTTCACCTTGGGGAGCCCCGGTCCTCTTTGTGAAAAAAACGGTTGAGACTCTACGGTTGTGCACGGATTACCGGAAGTTGAATCGGGTTACTGTGAAGAATAAGTATCCATTGCCGAGAATTGATGACTTATTTGATCAGTTGAAGGGTTCAAAGTATTACTCCAACATTGATTTTCGCACGGGGTATCATCAGTTGTGGATTAAGGAGGAGGATATTCCTAAGACTATTTTTCGTACCCGGTATAGTCATTTTAAGCATACAGTGATGCCGTTCGAATTGACTAATGCCCCCGCAGCCTTCATGGATTTGATGTATAGAGTCTTCCAGCCTTACCTCGATCAATTTGTCATTATGTTTATTGATGACATATTGATTTACTCACAGACTTAGGAGGAACATGCTCGTCATCTCTCTATTGTGCTACAAACATTGAGAGAACATAAGTTATATGCGAAGATGAGCAAGTGTGAGTTTTGGATGAAGGAAGTGAAGTTCCTTGGCCATGTTGTGTCTGAGCAAGGAGTAGCGGTTGATCCCGCAAAGATTGAGGCCATGATGAAATGGGAACCACTGAAGAACGTAACGGAAGTACGGAGTTTCTTGGGGTTAGCCGGCTATTATCGTAGGTTTGTGGAAGGGTTCTCCAAGCTTGAGATGCCGATGACTCGCCTAACAAAGAAGGGGGAGAAATTTTTGTGAACTCAAGCGTGTGAACTAGCTTTTCGCACCTTGAAGGAGAAGTTGACGACTGCACTTATCCTCAATATTCCGAGCAGTGGGAAAGGCTACGATGTCTACACCGATGCTTCACTACGAGGCTTGGGTTGTGTTCTAATGCAAGGAGGAAAGGTAGTGGCTTATGGCTCGTGGTAACTCAAGGTGCATGAGCAGAATTTTCCCACACACGACTTGGAGCTGGCTGCGGTGGTGTTTGCTCTTAAGTTGTGGAGATTTTATTTATATGGGGAGAAATTTCAAGTGTTCTCGGACCATAAAAGCCTTAAGTATATCTTTGCACAGAAATACTTGAATCTCCGACAGAGAAGGTGGATTGAGTACTTGGAAGATTATGAGTTCACGCTCAACTACCATCCGGGGAAGGCCAGTATAGTTGCCGACGCTCTTAGCAGGAAGTCTCGGGGTGAAATCAATTTTCTTGCAGTAAATAGGTGGAAAATGATTGATGCATTGGAGGAGTACGATCTATGGGTGGATGGACCGGAGTATCAACCATATCTATTCAACCTTGTAGCTCAACTACGCTTCGACGACGGGTAGTGGAGTTGCAATGCCTGGATTCGAAACTCGATTGGATTAGAGCCCGATTGGAGAATGGAGAAGCGATTGAAGGATGGTCTTGGAAGAATGGAGAGTTGAGATATGGGGAGAAGCTATGTGTTCCCGATGATTCGTCCCTAAAGGAGGAGATACTGGGAGAGTGTCATTGCTCCAAGTTTGCTATTCACCCCGGTAGCACAAAGATGTATATAGACATGAAGCATCAATACTGGTGGAGGGGAATGAAGCGAGATGTGGCCAAGTATGTGGCAAAATGTGCGGTGTGCCAGTAGGTGAAGATTGAGCATCAAAGGCCAGGAGGAGTCCTACAGTCTTTGCCTATTCCAGAGTGGAAGTGGGATCACATCACCATGGACTTCGCGTCGGGTTTACCACGGACGTCGCTCGGGCATAATGCAGTGTGGGTCATTGGGGATAGACTGACCAAGTCCGCTCACTTTTTGGGTATGAAGACCACAGATACATTCAAGACTTTGAGCCAGCTGTATATCCGTGAGATAGTGAGGTTACACGGCGTTCCGCTCTCGATTGTGTCGGATTGTGACTCTAAGTTTGTGGTGAGATTCTGGCAGAGTCTACAACAAGCGATGGGGACGGAGTTACACTTCAGTACGACTTTTCATCCCCAAACGGATGGCCAATCCGAGAGGGTGATACAAATTGTGGAGTATATATTACGCATTTGCGCATTGGACTTTAAGGGGAGTTGGAGCGACCACTTACCATTGGTGAAGTTTTCTTACAACAATAGCTATCAGAAAAGTATTGGGATGGCACTGTATGAAGCATTGTATGGAAGACCATGCTGATCACCGACATGTTAGTTAGAAGTCGACGAGAGTAGTTTGTTTGGATCGGACATTTTTTGAGAAACTACGGAGAAGATTCAACTCATCTGAGAGAGGCTACAGATGGTGCAAAAGTAGACAAAAGAGATATGTGGACCACAGACGAAGACCCTTAGAATTCAATGTAGGAGACTACGTATTTCTCAAGGTGTCACCCAAGAAGGGCGTGTTTCGATTCGACAAGAAGGGGAAGTTAGCGCCAAGATATACCGGACCGTTTGAGGTAATCAAAGCGGTAGGCAAGGTAGCATATCAACTTCGACTACTAGCCCAGCTATCCGGAGTACATGATGTGTTCCACGTGTCCATGTTGAGAAGGTGTCACTTGGATGCAACTCCAGTCGTGAACTTGGAGGAGATTGCAATTCAAGATGGAGCAACCTATGAAGAACAACCGGTAGAAATTCTTAATGGCTTGGAAAAAGTGCTTTGCAACAAAGTTATCAGATTGGTGAAGGTTTTGTGGCAACACCATCGAGTGGGGGAAGCTACATGGGAACCAGAGCAAGAAATGCGGGAGAAGTATCTATATTTGTTCGCTACTTGAGATAAGTTTTGAGGACGAAACTTTCTTTAAGGGGGGTGGATTGTAACACCCCACATTTTCTTTTATATATGTATATAGATATATAGTAAATAATTGTGGTAAAAATGTGGATATGTGTAGTGATGTGTGTTTGAATTTGATAGATTGGAAAAGTAGAGATGTAAAATGTTAGTGGAAATAATAGTTGAAATTTGGTTTTAATAAGTGAAAATATGAAATTTTAGGTCCTAGAACTTGTATTAAATAGTTTTGGTGTAGAAATATGTGTTGGAGAGGTTTGGGATGGATTTGGTTGGCTTAGGAATGGATTGGAAATGAAAAAGGGATGAAACAGGACGTGAACAGTGCACTGGCTGCCACTTCAAGCACGATTTCGACCTTGATGCAGTCAATAGCTCTCAAACCTCAAAACATGAACGTTTTAGAGATCTTTCTTAGCATTCCATATCATCTTGAATCATCTCAATTGGAGCACGGATGAGAGAGTTATGCTCAGATAACGAAGCGATGTCAAAACTGCCCAATTAGCTTGAACAGTGCACTGGCTGCAACTTCAAGCCCGCTTTAGACCTTGATGCAGTCAATATCTCTCAAAACTTAAAACATGATAGTTTTATATCTCTTTCTTATCATTCCATATCATCTTGAATCATCTCAATCGGAGCTCGGATGAGAGAGTTATGCCTAGATAACGAAGCGATGTCAAAATAGTCCAATTAGCTTCGTTTTGCATTTAACGTCTCCATTTGCATCCTAAATCAAAATATAAGAATAATGAGTATATTTAGGCTTCAAATAAGTATAAAAAACTTTAAGAAGCACCTTTTATCACCTTTTATTTGCAAACAACGCAAAATTTTATTAATAACCAATTCGGATGGGTAAAATAGAAACTTTAGTGTTTCGGGTGTACGTTGACTTTGATTTTGAGATAAATCATAAAAATAAATATTTTTAGGTTAAAATAACATTAAAAATGAATCCATAATGTCAAAAATCTTAGAGTAGTCATATGGATCAAATTGAAGATTTTTAGTGGTAAAACCGTAATTTTGGAGAAAACCAAAACAGGTTGTGAAAAGTGAATTTCGGGGCTGAGGTGTTTTAAACCCCATTTGCCCTCAGTTCGTTCACTCCACTCTCATCCTACACCTCTTGGAACTCTAGATAGCATTAGAGAGAAAGAAAAGAAGGGAAAAACAAGAGATTTAAGGTAGATTCAAGATCAAAGCTCAAGTTCTTCTTACAAACTAAGGATTCAAAGTAGGGGTTTTATCTCATTCACTTATATTGAGGCTAGGGTATTTATATATGTGTGTTTTGGCTATCAATGATATATATATGCTATGTAATCATTCTCTCTTAGGCTTTTTTGCAAGGATTATATGTTTTGAACAAAGTATGGTTTAATACCCATGAAATCTCCTTTCTAGTTTTAAAACTCTAATTTTTGGAGAGTGATGTATTTCTTTCCTAAATGCTTTCTTTATTATGGATTTCGAAACCTTAGTGCTTTGTGTTGGGTAGAAAAATGATGTTATTGTGATCTCATGTATTTTCTTAGTCGGTTGTGGAATTGTTACATGATATATTTTGGAGATTTTGGATAGATGCTTGTAAATTGAGATAAATGTTGGAATTATATGCTTGGTTGGGTTGTTTGTGATGCACATGAGTGAGAGGTTCCTTGTTACGATGCTCACCCTTTCCCAAGAAGTTCCCGGTAAGGATGCTTGGGAAACAATGTAATGATTGGTGAGAGGTTTCTTGTAAAGATGCTCATCCATTCTCAAGAGGTTCCTAGTAAGGATGCTTGAGAGTCAAAGGTGACCTAAAGGGGGGTGGAGGTTATCACAAAGTATGCCACCTACCAAAATAATTATTGGGAATTGGTTATGATAATTAATGGTTATTTTTTGTATGTGGTGCTCGTTTATTCATTTAAGTAATATTTTTAAATAAACTTGAGATCTTTTTTAAATGTCACTGTTTTATTTCAAATTATGTATCTATGTTATGTTAAAATTGAGACCAACCATTTTAAATGCTTCTGGAAACCTTGTATGTGTTTGGGAGAATTTTTCTACAGAGCTTCGTGCTCACCCCTTATTGCTAATATTTTTCAGATTACCAGCTTGAGGAAGAGGACGTAAGGGTCGAGGAGCCCGCTACTTGGGAGACTTCACTGGACGGGAGTTTGGATCCTGAGGTGGACGCATAGAGTGACCTCATTTCCTTTTGTACTAGAGTAGGACATTCTTTTGGAACATTGTGTAGTCTAGTTCTTTTGTTTATTTTGCTGCGCTTCTTTAATTAATCTTTGAGATGTAATAGCCATGACTTTGACTTATTCTTTTGGATAATGTTGTAAATATTCGTGGATGACAAATGAAGTCTTGTTTCTTAAGGGATTATATTAGTGCTCTCATGATATAAATGGTTTTAGAATGTAATGTCATCCAGGGTGTGTTTTGGGGTGTTACAATAGTAGCCGGTGGAACTTGAAAAATAATACCTCACTTAAATACCCGCAATTGTCTTTTCCCAATAATCTCAACATTACTATAGAATTCTCAAACTAAACAGTCATAAGCAGATACAGATAATCTAACATAATGTAACCATCCTCTAGTTGCAAGAATTTGACATACGCCTATGTTCTCAAAATCTTCGTAAATACCAAGCCTTTCAGAAATAGTAGTTTTAGTTAGAAAATTAGCATTGTACCAGGCCTGTTGTTCAAAATTCTCAAACATCACCTCGTTGAAGATATTTTTCGGTCCTGGTTGTTGTGGAGGTGCTTAAGGTTGCTCGGGTTGATCTCTTTGTGCTCGACTTGAAGATCCTCTCGTTCTTCGTCTCGAATCCATTTTTTCTTGATTTCTTCACAAATGCTCGATTTCAATTGATTCCAATTGGTAGTTACCTTCAAAATGTGATGGGTAAGAAGATAATTGGAACAAATTTGACAAAAAATAGCTGAAAATTGCATATTTGAGGAAGTTTTTTGTTGAGAATTTCGGCTATGTTTGAAATTTTGAGTTGATGGAGTGCAACTGATCTGTCATTTGCATGGGGCTGTATATAAATAAAGCACTACCGTTCGAACGCTTGGCTTACCGTTCGGACGATGCTATGTTTCAGATTTTTGGACTTTCAATTGTGTTCTGCCATTTTTATTTTCTGATTTTCTGCAATTCGTTACTTCTAATTCCTGCAGTACACAAAATTAAATAATTTTATAGTCTACAAAACTTTGCTAACCACTTTTTTTTTCTTGTCACAAAAATTGGTGGGTTTTTTATATATTTTATTTGTTATTTCATATTTACTGAGTTTCCTATTTAATTTATAGTTATATACATTTATTTACAAATATTTATAAATATTTACAAGTATGTGCAATTCTTCCAAAAAATCATGATCATACTGATTCAGAGTCGGAACTGTCTAGATTAATATTACCAGTGATATGGTTAACTTTATTTCGTATGTATCTTGTTAATATTGTGGTAGAATAGGATGTCGTCTCAGGGTAGTACTTACTTTGCCCATACCTAATCTACTAGAGACGATCTAATGCTCGACTTGAAATTGGTTTCGCACACTGATTTTATTGTCTTAAATGTTGTAAATATCACATCTTACACAACCACCGAGACGATCTGCTCATCGATTTTTTGCAAATGTACTTTTTCGCATAGGGGTCTTGATTGACTTTCAAAAATTTATAAATTTCTAACTCTTCTGGCTTTTTGTATGATCAATGCATGTATATCTTTTGGAAGATGATGCAGTAGAACTAAACTTAACCAAAATAATTTTTTGTCCATTGTACATAAATTTTTGTTTTTTTATATGAGTCTCTATCCGGTTCTTTAACGTCTGCCAGTCACAAAGACAAAATTAACATTGATATTAAAACAAAATAAATACTTTAAATATAAATACTGAAGTTATATCCTTACCTCCCCAACTTAAATTAAACATTATCTGAAATGTAACAATAGTGATAGTTAATATTGATAGGGAAACCCGACAATCTTTTGTCATTTCACCGATTGAGATATCTGGCTGTACTCAGGAGATACTTTGTCAAGTAAATTACAATTCATTAGTAATTTTATTGAGACTTAAGTAATAATTTAATTTTCAGAGCATATAAACATGATCAAAAAGTTGTACAACAGTTATTTCTTGAAAAAACCATCATAATATGGTTTAAGTCTTTGACCATTGACTTTAAAGATATTTCCAGTTAATGGATTTTCTATTTCAATTGCTCCATAGTCAAAAACTTGTTTGACAATATAAGGACCTGTCCATCTTGATCTTAATTTTTCAGAAAATAAACGAAACTTTGCATTATATAAGGGCACTTTTTGAGATAGTTCAAAAGATTTTTGCATGATATTTTTATCATGAAAAATTTTTGTTCTTGATTTAGCAATATTTGTATCATAAGCTTCATTTCTTAATTCCTCTAATTCACTTATTTGAAGTTTACGAGTTATTCTAGCTTTGTCTATGTCAAAATTCATCATTTTGATTGTCCAATACGTTCGCTCGATGTTCTAATTCTATAGGCAAATGACATGGTTTTACATATACTAACCGATAAGGAGACATCCCTAGAATAGTTTTATATGCAGTACGGTAAGTCCAAAGCACATCAGTCAACCTTAAGGACCAATCTTTATGATCTGGATTTACAGTTTTTTATAAAATATATTTTATCTCTCTATTAGCTAATTTAGTTTGTCTACTTGTTTGTGGATGGTATGAAGTGGATATTTTATGTGAAATTGAGTATTTTTTCATAAGATTTTCAAAAACTTTATTACAAACATGTAATCCACCATTATTTATAATGGTCCGAGGAATTCCAAATCTGGACAAAATATTTTTTTTCAAAAACTTGATTACTGTTCTGTGGTCATTATTTCTACATGGAATTGTCTCTACCCATTTAGAGACATAGTCGACTACAACCAAAGTATACAAATATCCAAAAGATGGGAGAAATGGACCCATAAAATCAATGCCCCAATAATAAAAAATTTCAATGATTAATATAGGGTTTAAAGACAACATATTTTTTTTTGAAATATTTCTCATTCTTTGACATCTGTCACAATTTAAACAAAAGATATGAATATCTTTAAAAAGAGTTGACCAATAAAATTCACACTGCAAAATTTTAGCAGTGGTTTTCTTTGAAGCAAAATGACCTCCACAAGTTTCAGAGTGATAAAACTGAATTACCTGACTTATTTCATGATTAGGTACACAACGCCTTATAATTTGATCTTTACAATATTTAAACAAATAAGGATCTTCCTAGAAAAAGTTACGTACCTCACTAAGAAATTTATTTATATCAGACCAAGTAAAATTAGAGGGCATAGTACTAGTAGCTAGATAATTGGATATATCTGCATACCATGGTAATTCTATTATTGCAAACAGTTGTTCATCTGGAAAGGTTTCTCTAATCGCAGTTGGTTCTTCCTTTATTTCATAGTTTAATCTTGACAAGTGATCTACTACCACATTTTCTACTCCCTTCTTATCTTTTATGATTAAATCAAATTCTTGTAGTAATAATATCTAACGTAACAGACGTGGTTTATCATCTTTTTTAGTAAGTATTTTAAAGATGTATGATCGGTAAATACAACAATTGATAATCCAACTAGATATGAACGAAATTTATCTAATACAAATACGACAGCAAGTAGTTCTTTCTATGTGGTTGAATAGTTCATTTGTGCATCTTTTAGAGTTTTGCTTGCATAGTATATAACATAAGGTTTTTTTCTCTTTTCTTTACCCTAGTATAACACCTATCACATAATCACTTGTATCACACATTATTTCAAAAGGTAATGACTAGTCAGGAGGTTGTATGATAGGTGCAGAAATAATCATATTTTTTAATTTATCAAAAGCTATTTGACATGCTTCATTCCATTCAAATAGTATATCTTGACATAACAAATTACATATAGGCTTGGCTATTAAACTAAAATTTTTTATAAATCTTCTATAAAATCCTACATGACCTAGAAATAAGCGAATATCTTTTATTGTTTCTGGTGAAGGCAGGTTAGCTATTAGATCAATTTTTGATTTATCTACTTCAATTCCTTTTTTAGACACTATATGACCTAAATCAATACCTTGTGTAACCATGAAATGACATTTTTTTCAATTTAAAACAAGGTTTGTTTCTTTACATCGAATGAGCACTTTTTATAGATTTTCTAGAGATATATGAAATGAATCCCCATATATTGAAAAATCATCCATAAAGACTTCTAGATATTGTTCTACCATATCACTGAATGTACTTAACATACAACGTTAAAAGGTAGTTGGTGCATTACATAGTCCAAAAGACATTCTTTTATATACAAAAGTGCCAAAAGGACATGTAAATGTAGTTTTTTCTTGATCATCTATCGCAATTTCAATCTGATTATAACCAAATTATCCATCTAGAAAACAATAATATGCATGACCAGCTATTCTTTCTAAGACTTGGTCAAGAAAAGGCAATGAAAAGTGATCTTTTCTGGTGAGTGAATTTAGCTTCTGATAGTCAATACATACACACCAACCTGTAACTGTGCGCATTGAGACTAATTCATTTTCTTTATTTTGTATTACATTAATACCAGACTTCTTTGGGACTACTTGTGTAGGACT
Organism: Ilex paraguariensis; assembly: GCA_963454935.2. Lineage (NCBI taxonomy): Eukaryota > Viridiplantae > Streptophyta > Magnoliopsida > Aquifoliales > Aquifoliaceae > Ilex > Ilex paraguariensis. The sequence goes on from CAUOFW020005525.1 coordinate 64,227, forward strand.
AACCCATTTACTATCAGATATAGGATAGATAATATTTGCATATAATAGTTTAAGTACTTCATTGCGAACTACCTCTTTCAAGTGTAGATTTAATCTTCTTTGCATTTGACGAGATAGTTTAGCATTTTCTTCTAAATATATACAATGAGTACACAGAAGTAGGCTTATACCTTTTATATCAGCTATTGTTCATCCAAGAACACTTTGATGATTTTTTAATACTTCTGTTAATTCTTTTTCTTAACTTTTAGATAAATTCGATGATATGATTACATGATGAATTTCATTCTTTCTAGAAAAAAATATTCTAGATTGATTGGAAGTGGTTTTAAATCTGGCTTAAAGATTTTAACATCGCAGTTTTTAGGTTTAGATAACAAATTTTCATGTTTTGGATTTTCTAGATTTTTTGATTCATTTTCAGATACAGATTTTACGGTGTATAAATCTTTTTTCAGAAAAACTTTTTCAAAAAACTTTTGAGTTAATGTTTCAACACAATTTATTTCATACACTTCATCTGTGACTCCCCTAAAACATGGGGTCCTGTTGACCTCCCGTTAACCCGCAAAAATACCCGTAATTGTTGCATAACTTGACATCACGTCTATCACATCCCTGTAACCGGGATTACAACCCATGCATGGATTCATGTTTCCTTTAATTCATTTAATCTCATTGAGGTTCAACATACCCCAATGTGTTTCATTTAAAGTCCATTTGAGTCATTGGAACCAAAGAACACATAGCCCAAAAGCATGTCAAAACATTCTTAAAATTTCAGATTTTTAGAAAACCTTATAGAAGGTTTTTCATAGACTTTTCGGAAGGTTTTGCTCACTGGAAAAGTTCTTCCGGGAGGTTTTATAGACCTTCCAGAAGGTTTTGTCTATTGAAATTCAATTTACACTAAACTTCTGGTAGGTTTTGCTTGTTGGACCAAAAGTCTGCATTAACCTTCTGAAGGTTTTGCCCAAAATTTTATGCCTCTTCAGTTTTTCATTTCAAATCCACTCAAAACCTTTCCAAAACCACTCCAAACATTTATAATAACATTTTTTCTATACTATACATGGTTCATAAAAGTCTACTACCACCCGTTCCTTATAATTTACATTCCAAAATGGAAAAAACCAAACGTTTTACATAAAACTCGATTCATGAGCCATAATCCGGCTCTTCTTGTAACGCCCCAAAACACACCCTAGACGGCATTACATTTTAAAACCATTCATATCATGAAAGCACTAATATAATCCTTTAAGAAACAAGACTTCATTTGTCATCCACGAATAGTTACAACATTATCCAAAAGAATAAGCCCAAGTCTTGGCTATTACATTTTAAAAATTAATTAAAGAAGCGCAGTAGAATAAACAAAATAAGCTAGATTACACAATGTTTCAAAAAATGTCCTAGTCTACTATAAAAGGAAAGGAGGTCGCTCTATGGGTCCACCTCGGGATCCACACTCCCGTCCAGTGGAGTCTCCCAAGTAGCGGGCTCCTCAACCCTTACGTCCTCCTCCTCAAGCGGGTAATCTGAAAAATGTTAGCGATAGAGAGTGAGCACGAAACTTTGTAGAAAAATTCTTCCAAACCCATACAAGATTTAGAAAAATATTTAAAACGGTCGGTCTCAATTTTAACATAACATAGATACATAATTTGAAATAAAGTAGTGACATTTAAAAAAGATCTCAAGTTTATTTAAAAATATTACTTAAATGAATAAACGAGCACCACATACAAATAATAACCATTAATTGCCATAACCAATTCCCAACAATTCTTTTGATAGGTGGCATACTTTGTGGTAACTTCCACCCCCCTTTAGGTCACCTTTGATTCTCAAGTATCCTTACCGGGAACCTCTTGGGAAGTGGTGAACATCCTTACAAGGGACCTCTCACTCATGTGCATCACAAACAACCCAACCAAGTATATAATTCCAACATTTATCTCAATTTACATGCATCTATCCAAAATCCCCAAAATATATCATGTAACAATTTCACAACTAACTAAGAAAATACAAGAGATCACAATAACATCATTTTTCTACCCAACACAAAGCACTAAGGTTTCGAAATCCATAATAAAGAAAGCATTTAAGAAGGAAATGCATCACTCTCCAAAAATTAGGGTTTTAAAACTAGCAAGGAGATTTCAAGGGTATTAAATCCTACTTTGTTCAAAATATGTAATCCTTGTAAAATGCCTAAGAGAGGATGATTCCATAGCATATATATACTATTGATAACCAAAACATACATATATAAATACCCTAGCCTCAATGTAAGTGAATGAGAGAAAACCCCTACCTTGAATCCTTAACTTTGTTGTGAAGAACAAGAATATTTGTTCTTGAATCACCCTTGAATCTCTTAATTTTCCTTTTTTTCTTCTTCTCTAATGCTCTCTAGGGTTCCAAGAGGTGTGGGGAGGAGTGAAGAAGAGATGAAAATGAGTTTAAAACATAGCAGCCCCAGAAAACACTGTTCACAGGCTATTTTGGATTTCTCCAAATTTATGGTTTTGCCACTAAGAATCTCCAATTTGATCCATATGAATACCCTAAGGTTTGTCGATGTTCTGGATTCATTTTTAATGTTATTTTAACCTGAAAATATTTATTTTTATGATTTATCTCAAAATCCAAGTCAATGTACACTCGAAACACTAAAATTTCTATTTTACCCATCCGAATCGGCTATTAATAAAGTTTTGAGATGTTTACAAATAAAAGGTGATAAAGGGTGCTTCTTAAAGCCTTTTATACTTATTTGAAGCCTAAAAGTACTCATTATTCTTATATTTTTATTTAGGATACAAATGGAGACATTAAATGCAAAACGAAACTAATTGAACTATTTTGACATCGTTTCGTTATCTGAGCATAACTCTCTCATCCGAGCTTCGATTGCGATGATTCAAGATGCAATGGAATGATAAGAAAGGGCTCTAAAATTTTCGTGTTTTGAGTTTTGAGAGATATTGACTGTATCATGGTTTAAATCTGATTTGAAGTTGCAGCTAGTGCACTGTTCAAGCTAATTGGGCTGTCAAAATAGCCCATCGTTATCTGGGCATAACTGTCTCATCCGAGCTCCGATTGAGATGATTGAAGATGTTATGGAATGATAATAAAGAGCTATAAAACTTTAATGTTTTTAGTTTTGAAAGAGATTGACTGCATCAAGGTCTAAATCGGCCTTGAAGTTGCATCCAGTGCACTGTTCAAGCTAATTGGGCTGTCAAAACAGCCCATCGTTATCTGAGCATAACTCTCTCCTCCGAGATCCAATTGAGATGATTCAAAATGATATGGAATGATAAGAAAGATCTATAAAACTTTCATGTTTTAAGTTTTGAGAGTTATTGACTGCATCAAGGTCGAAATCGCGCTTGAAGTTGCAGCCAGTGCACTGTTTACGTGGACTATTCACAGCCTATCTTCGTCCCTTTTCTATTTCCAATCCATTCCTAAGCCAACCAAATCCATCCCAAACCTCTCCAACACTTATTTCTACACCAAACCTATTTAATACAAGTTCTAGAACCTAAAATTTCATATTTTCACTTATTAAAATCAAATTTCAACTATTATTTTCACTAACATTTTAAATCTCTATTTTTCCAATCTACCAAATTCAAACACACATCACTACATATATCCACATTTTTTTACCATAATTATTTACTATATATCTATATACATATATAAAAGAAAATGTGGGGTGTTACAATCCACCCCCCTTAAAGAAAGTTTCGTCCTCGAAACTTACCTCAAGTAGCGAACAAATATGGATACTTTTCCCGCATTTCTTGCTCCGGTTCCCATGTAGCTTCCTCCACTCCATGGTGTTGCCACAAAATCTTCGCCAATCTGATAACTTTGTTGCGAAGCACTTTTTCCTGGGCATCGAGAATTTCTACCGGTTGTTCTTCGTAGGTTGTTTCGTCTTGAATTTCAATCTGCTCGAAGTTCACGACTGGAGTTGCATCCGAGTGACACCTTCTCAACATGGACACATGGAACACATCATGTACTTCGGATAGCTGGGCTGGTAGTCGAAGTTGATATGCCGCCTTGCCTACTGCTTTGATTACCTCAAACGGTCCGGTATATCTTGGCGCTAACTTCTCCTTCTTGCCGAATCGAAACACGCCTTTCTTGGGTGACACCTTGAGAAATACGTAGTCTCCCACCTTGAATTCTAAGGATCTTCGTCTGTGGTCCGCATAGCTCTTCTGTCTATTTTGCGCCGTCTGTAGCCTCTCTCAGATGAGTTGAATCTTCTCCGTAGTTTCTCGTACAATGTCCGGTCCAAAGAAACTACTCTCGCCAGCTTCTAACCAACACGTCGGTGATCGGCATGGTCTTCCATACAATGCTTCATACGGTGCCATCCCAATACTTTCTTGATAGCTGTTGTTGTAAGCAAACTCCACCAACGGTAAGTGGTCGCTCCAACTCCCCTTGAAGTCCAACGTGCAAGCGCGTAACATATCCTCCACAATCTGTATTACCCTCTCGGATTGGCCATCTGTTTGGGGATGAAAAGTCGTATTGAAATGTAACTCCATCCCCATCGCTTGTTATAGACTCTGCCAGAATCTCGCCACAAACCTAGAGTCACGATCAGACACAATCGAGAGCAAAACACCGTGTAACCTCACTATCTCACGGATATATAGCTGGCTCAAAGTCTTGAATGTATCCATGGTCTTCATACCCAAAAATTGAGCGGACTTGGTGAGTCTATCCACAATGACCCACACTGCATTATGCCCGCGCGACGTCCCTGGTAAACTCTACACGAAGTCTATGGTGATGTGATCCCACTTCCACTCTAGAATAGGCAAAGACTGTAGGACTCCTCCTGGCCTTTGATGCTCAATCTTCACCTGCTGGCACACTGCACGTTTTGCCATATACTTGGCCACATCTTGCTTTATTCCCCTCCACCAGTATTAATGCTTCATGTCCCTATACATCTTTGTGCTACCGGGGTGAATAGCAAACTTGGAGCGATGACACTATCCCAGTATCTCCTCCTTTAGGGACGAATCATGGGGAACACATAGCTTCTCCCCATTTCTTAACTCTCCATTCATCTAAGACCATCCTTCAATCGCTTCTCCATTCTCCAATCGGGCTCTAATCCAATCGAGTTCCGAATCCAAGCATTGCAACTCCACTACCCGTCGCCGAAGCGTCGATTGAGCTACAAGGTTGAATAGATATGGTTGATACTCCGGTCCATCCACCCATAGATCGTACTCCTCCAATGCATCAATCATTTTCTACCTATTTACCACAAGAAAATTGATTTCATCTTGAGACTTCCTGCTAAGGTGTCGGCAACTACATTGCCCTTCCACGGATGGTAGTTGAGCGTGAACTAATAATCTTTCAAGTACTCAATCCACCTTCTCTGTCGGAGATTCAAGTCTTTCTGTGTGAAAATATACTTGAGGTTTTCATGGTCCGAGAACACCTGAAATTTCTTCTCGTATAAATAACATCTCCACAACTTAAGAGCAAACACCACCGCAGCCAGCTCCAAGTCGTGTGTGGGATAATTCTGCTCATGCACCTTGAGTTGCCTTGAGCCATACGCCACTACCTTCCCTCTTTGCATTAGAACGCATCCCAAGCCTCGTAGTGAAGTATCGGTGTAGATATCGTAGCCTTCCCCACTGCTCGGAATAATGAGGATAGGTGCCGTCGTCAACTTCTCCTTCAAGGTGCAAAAAGCTAGATCACACGCTTGAGTCCATAAAAATTTCTCCCCTCTCTTTGTAAGGTGAACCATCGGCATCGCAAGCTTGGAGAACCCTTCCACAAACCTATGATAATAGCCGGCTAACCCCAAGAAACTCCGTACTTCTGTTACGTTCTTTGGTGGTTCCCATTTCATCACGGCCTCAATCTTTGTGGGATCAACTACTACTCCTTGCTCGAACACAACATGGCCAAGGAACTTCACTTCCTTCATCCAAAACTCACACTTGCTCATCTTTGCATATAACTTATTTTCTCTCAATGTTTGTAGCACAATAGAGAGATGACGAGCATGTTCCTCCTAAGTCTGTGAGTAAATCAATATGCTATCAATAAACACAATAACAAATTGATCGAGGTAAGGCCGGAAGACTCTGTGCATCAAATCCATGAAGGCTGCGGGGCATTAGTCAATCTGAACGGCATCACCGTATACTCAAATGACCATACCGGGTACGGAAAGCAGTCTTAGGAATATCCTCCTCCTTCATCCACAGCTGATGATACCTCGTGCGAAGATCAATCTTGGAGTAATACTTCGAACCCTTCAACTGGTCAAATAAGCCATCAATTCTCAGCAACAGATACTTATTCTTCATGGTAACCTGATTCAACCTTCGTTAATCCGTGCACAAGCGTAGGGTCTTATCCGTTTTCTTCACAAAGTGGACCGGGGCTCCCCAAGGTGAAGTGCTTAGATGGATAAACCCAATCGCCAACAAGTGATCCAACTGCTTCCTTAGCTCCTTCAACTCCAAAGGTGCCATCCGGTAGGGAGCAATGGATATGGGTTCGGTTCCCGGATAGAGATCGATCTTGAACTCAATTTTCTATGTGGCGATAATCCGAATAATTCCTCGGGAAAAACATCCAGAAACTCCAATACAATTAACACCACATCCGTATGGATTTTATCCCTGTCATCTCCCATCAAGCTAACTAAGAAACTCAAATGACTTCTCAATTTTGTTTTTAAGAATCTACTATCCGTAGTAGAAAATGGATGGGAAGAATCTCAGTTATTCACAAAACTGAAAATAACTCCTCCTAGCAACTGAAATATAATCCGCTTGCGGAAACAATCCATTATCTCCTGGAAAGCGGACAACAAGTTCATCCCAAAAATTACATCATACCCCTTTATCTCTAAAGTAATCAAATCCACAATCAATTTGTGCTCTCCAATGCGAAGCACGCAACCCTTGCAAACTCGGTTAGTATCTAACCGTTCTCCCGTGGGTAAGCTAATGTTCATAACATGCTCTAGCTTCGTGAAACTCAATCCCAAATCAAGTGCATATGTCGTGCATACAAATGAGTGTGTTGCACCGGGGTCAAATAATATTCGGGCCCAAGAATTATAAATAAGGACAGTACCTTCCACAACGACATTGGCAATGTACTTATCCGGCTGAGTCAAAGCAAATACTTGCCCTTGGTTGGCGCCGCCGGGGGCTTGAGCTTGTATCGATCGCTGAGGTGTAGGCCTCAGTGGTGGTGGTTGGGCTGCTGGTACTTGTCTGGCGGTCTGGATAGGCCCCTGAGGTGGAAAAATTGGGCAATGCATCCGAATATGTCCCACATCTTCGCATGCAATGCAGGATCATGGGATAATACTGGCTCTAGTCTGAGTGTCTCCCTCTCCTCGGGCTGTCAAAAGTCTTTGTCCACCTGTCTGGTCTGGGCGACGGTATGGTGTTGGTCTCTGTGCCCCACTAGTGCTAGCACCCGTCTGAATCGGACCTCCTCTCGAGAAGCCCTGTCGTCGCTGGCTATCCTCTATGTCTCTCTCTACCAGTGCAGCTCTGTCCACCAAGCCCCCAAAATCACGGATCCTGAGAACCACTAACTTCTCCCTAATGATCGCCCTCAGTAGATATAAATCCCGTAGCGTAACGGGAGAGCTCGTCGAACCGCTGCTCATACTCAGCCACGGTCATGCTACCCTGTCGTAGTGCAAGAAAATCTGCCTTCATTCGGTCTCTGACCGATTCAGGAAAGTACTTATCTTAAAAAAGTTGATCGAACTCTTCCCAAGTGAGTGTGTCGGTGTCCCTTCTCCTCTTTATGGCATCCCACCAATAGTCGGCCTCCCCCTCAAACAGGTAGGTTGCCAAACCAACTCTTAACTCCTCGGCAACTTTCATGCCATCACAGATCCTCTTCACTCGGTGGATCCATCTATCCGCCTCCAAAGGATTGGAGCTCCCTTGGAAATTAGGTGGTCGTTGTCTTAAGAATTCCCAAAGAGCTATTATCCTTCGGTCTTCGTTCCCATTGCCCAGTACTTGAGCGAGAGGATGAGCTCCACCATTGTGGTTTTCGTTACCATTTTGGTTTTGTACCAAAGTGGTGAGCTCCCTCAAGCATTGGTAAATGCTTTGCATGGCATCCGGAGGTGGTGATGGTGGTGGATTCACTTGACCTAATCCTAAAGTTCTAGAGGTGATTTCATAATCTACAGCCCTCATATAAGACCTAAAGCCTAAGCTCTGATACCAACTTTGTAACGCCCCAAAACACACTCTGGACGACATAACATTCTAAAATCATTCATATCATGAGAGCACTAATATAATCCCTTAAGAAACAAGACTTCATTTGTCATCCACGAATATTTACAACATTATCCAAAAGAATAAGCCCAAGTCATGGCTATTACATCTCAAAAATTAATTAAAGAAGTGCAGTGGAATAAACAAAAGAAGCTAGACTACACAATTTTCTAAAAGAATGTCCTAGTCTAGTACAAAGGAAAAGGAGGTCACTCTATGCGTCCACCTCGGGATCCACATTACCATCCAGTGGAGTCTCCCAAGTAGCGGGCTCCTCGACCCTTACGTCCTTCTCCTCAAGTGAGTAATCTGAAAAATATTTGCGATAGGGGGTGAGCATGAAGCTCTGTAGAAAAATTCTCCCAAACCCATACAAGGTTTAGAAAAGCATTTAAAATGGTCGATCTCAATTTTAACATAACATAGATACATAATTTGAAATAAAGCAATGACATTTAAAAAAGATCTCAAGTTTATTTAAAAATATTACTGAAATGAATAAACGAGCACCACATACAAATAATAACCATTAATTTCCATAACCAATTCCCAACAATTCTTTCGGTAGGTGACATACTTTGTGGTAACCTCCACCCCCTTTAGGTCACCTTTAATTCTCAAGCATCCTTACTGGGACCTCTTGAAAATGGATGAGCATTCTTACATGGAACCTCTCACCAATCACTATATTATTTTCCAAGCATCCTTATCGGGAACCTCTTGGAAAGGGGTGAGTATCCTTACAAGGAACCTCTCACTCATGTGAATCACAAACAACCCAACCAAGCATACAATTCTAACATTTATCTCAATTTACAAGCATCTATCCAAAATCCCCAAAATATATCATGTAACAATTCCACAACCAACTAAGAAAATACATGAGATCACAATAACATCATTTTTCTACCCAACAGAAAGCACTAAGGTTTCGAAATCCATAATAAAGAAAAAATTTAGGAAGGAAATATATCATTCTCCAAAAATTAGGTTTTTAAAACTAGAAAGGAGATTTCATGGGTATTAAACCCTACTTTGTTTAAAACATGTAATCCTTGCAAAAAGTCTAAGAGAGGATGATTGCATAGCATATATATACCATTGATAGCCAAAACATACATATATAAATACCCTAGCCTCAATATAAGTGAATGAGAGAAAACCCCTACCTTAAATCCTTAGCTTTGGTGTGAAGAATGACAATATTTGATCTTGAATTACCCTTGAATCTCTTATTTTTTTCCTTCCTTTCTTCCTTTCTAATGCTCTCTAGGGTTCCAAGAGGTGTGGGGGTGTGAGGGGAGTGAAGGAAATGAGAGAAAATGAGATAAAAATGAGTTTAAAACATAGCAGCCTCGAAAAACACTGTTCACAAGCTGTTTTGGGTTTCTCCAAATTTACGGTTTTACCACTAAGAATCTCCAATTTGATCCATATGACTACCCTAAGGTTTGTCGACGTTTCGGATTCATTTTTAATGTTATTTTAACCTAAAAATATTTATTTTTATGATTTATCTCAAAACCCAAGTCAACGTACCCCCAAAACACTAAAGTTTCTATTTTACTCATCCAAATCGGCTATTAATGAAGTTTTGCAATGTTTGCAAATAAAAGGTGATAAAGGGTGATTCTTAAAGCCTTTTATACTTATTTGAAGTCTAAAAGTACTCATTATTCTTATATTTTGATTGAAGATGCAAATGGAGATACTAAATGCAAAACAAAGCTAATTGGACTATTTCGACATCGTTTTGTTATCTGAGCATAACTCTCTCATCCGAGCTCCGATTATGATGATTCAAGATGATATGGAATGATAAGAAAGAGCTCTAAAATTTTCATGTTTTAAGTTTTGAGAGATATTGACTGCATCAAGGTTTAAATTGGGCTTGAAGTTGCAGCCAGTGCACTGTTTACGTGCACTGTTCAAGCTAATTGGGCTGTCGAAACAGCCCATCGTTATCTTGGCATAACTCTCTCATCCGAGCTCCGATTGAGATGATTCAAGATGTTATAGAATGATAAGAAAGAGATATAAAATTTTCATGTTTATAGTTTTGAGAGAGATTGACTGTATCAAGGTCTAAATCGGGCTTGAAGTTGCAGCCAGTGCACTGTTTAAGCTAATTGGGCTGTCAAAACAGCTCATTGTTATCTGGGCATAACTCTCTCATCCAAGCTCCGATTGCGATGATTCAAGATGCTATGGAATGATAAGAAAGAGTTATAAAACTTTCATGTTTTTCATTTTGAGATAGATTGACTGGATCAAGGTCGAAATCACGCTTGAAGTTGTAGCCAGTGCACTGTTCACAATCTGTCTTCGTCCCTTTTCCATTTCCAATCCATTCCTACACCAACAAAATCCATCCCAAACCTCTCTAAAACATATTTCTACACCAAACCTATTTAATACAAGTTCTAGGACCTAAAATTTCATTTTTTCACTTATTAAAACCAAATTTCAACTATTATTTTCACTAACATTTTAAATCTCTACTTTTCCAATCTACCAAATTCAAACACACATCACTACATATATTCATATTTTTTTACCACAATTATTTACTATATATCTATATAAATATATAAAAGAAAATGCGGGGTGTTACACTTCTTCTTCACCTTAGAGGCCCCGAATGTGTGTCATCTACCGGAATATGTCCCGCACCTGAAATGTTTTCCGTATAGGGTGAGCCATGCTCAGTAGAAAGTTTCCTATAGAGGCTACTCCCCTCCTAGATGCATATGCAATGGCCTCATGCAACAACACACAACAAATATACATTCCAATACAAGAATTTGCAATTCATGTTGGAATCACCCATGCCATGCCATGAATGAAATGAGATTCACTCACGCACCTCAACCCGAGTCTTCACCGGTCCTCACCACACTATGCAATGCAAGTGTAAAACATTTATTATTGATGAAAAACATCCAATGATCATTTTGAAATAAAATTCATATGCTTTGAAAACCCTTTCCATTGTTGGATGTTTCCCATTCAATGAACATTTTATATAACAAAACCATGTGTCTTTGTTGGGTATCGGATTCTGGAATCACACCGCTGGCTCTATATGCCATTACACTTTTTCAAAATTTCACCTAAGGGAAGTGTATGAACCAAGTGGGCAGGTTTTTCACCCAAAGGAGTGTCTAGCCCTACTTGTTATACCCGACACAAGTTTTTCTTATGCAACATGCGACTCCAAGGGATCTTTGATCCAACATCTCCGAGTCTACATATCAATTACCAAGAGTGGTATTGATTATTTAATGCATACACACCCACACTCATACCTAAGCCCATGAATGTGATGCAACCTCATGCCCAAAATGTAATGAATGTCATATGAGCAATATTAATCATATTCCATGGAATTTCATGTCATATGCACATAACTTCCATAATTCATCATTATGCTCAATATACCAATAAGCATATGTCTACAGATCACAGCTACTCAAACATATTATTTGCATCAAAATAACAACATTCAATTATCTAAGGCATTTAATCAAACACTTTCAAGGTAAGGATATCATGTCATCACGTAATATTGCCCACATACACCAAATATCATCAAGTACTAAGAAATGGTTCACATAACTCCCACAAATCATATTTAAGCTAGAGTTTAATTTAAGTCCTTCCTAGACTCATTTCCCAATTCCATAATCATATATCTATATAATAAAAATGTGTTTGAATTTTATTCCAATCATATTTTCCTCCTCAAAACCATCACCAATCACTTATTTCACCCATCATTCATTTGTCAGACTCAAACATCAAATTACATCATTCATTTATATCACTTATTTAATTATTTATATATTTCCTCTCTAAAAATTTTACACCACTCATTTCTAGTAGTTAATATATTTTGAAAAAATTTAATATAGCGGGATTGATTTTTTGGATGCTCAAATTTTATATTTTATCGTGCCTTCAGGCACGGGTTATGACTAGTATATATATATAGGTCAACACACACACACACACACACACACACACACACACACACATATATATATATAATTACATACTTCCAACCATCCATTCAGAGCATTCTAAGTTGGAAATCAACCCAAGTAGGAGAACCCCTACCTCTTGAAGCTTGAAATAGAAGATAGAAGCTCCCAAAGCCCCAAAAGCCTTGATTTCACAAATCTCCCCCTTTGGATCTTCGGTGAAAGTCTTCATTCTTGGTACGTACGCGTAGCCCTCATCGCGTAGACCAACATTAATTCTTGGATCGACGGATTCCGACCAACGGAACTCCAGGAATCAAAGGAGAAAAGCTTGAGATTTTTGTTTTTCCTCTTTTCTCTCTTAACCGTGTGAACCAGCCAGCTATGGGGTGTAAAAATATCTGGTTTTTCAGATATTAACCCTTTTTTATGCTTTTAATCCCGAGGTCCACATCGCCCCCGCTTGTTTATCACTTCCAGGTCCATTTTTAGTCCTAGAACGATTCATTTTAATCCAGTTTAAGTTCAAATTAATTTTATTAGAAATTTAACTCAATTATAAGGAAAGTTTAAAATTTCCATTTTTGGGGACCTTTAAAAGTCATTCGTCACCCAAATCGTCTCGGAATACGTGCAAATTCCAACTATTTTAGAATTCGACGAAAATTGACAGGACAATTCGATTTTGCGATGCGAATCCAACGGTGAAGTCAATTGCTCCATCCGAGCTCTATAAAAATATGCATTTTAAACCCGCTTAATAGTGGCAAATCACCATTTTTTCCTTTGTCGAAAAATATTTTATTTTATTATTTTTTTTTTTTTGGGGTTTTACATCATCCTTCTTCTCTAGGTTGTTTAGCACTGTTAAAAACATTTAGTTCCAAGGTCATATTACCAAATGAAAGTTTCATGATTCCATTTCTACAATTAATCAAAGCATTTGATGTAGCTAGGAATGGTCAACCTAAAATCAAAGGTATATATGCAGATTCATAATAAATTGGTTCTGTGTCTATAACGGTAAAATCTACTGGAAAATAGAATTGATCAACTTGGACAATAACATCTTCTACAATTCCTCATGGAATTTTTATTGAATGGTCTGCTAATTGTAATGTGATATTGGAAGGTTTTAGTTCACTTAATCCTAATTGTGTATAGATTGAATATGACACTAAATTACAATTGGATCCAAGATCTAGCAGAGGTTCTTTGATTTAGATATTTTCAATGATGCATGAGACTGTAGGACTTCCCAGATCTTTGTACTTAAGAAGAGTATCATGTTGTATTATAGTATTAACTTGTTCAATTAGGAATGCTTTCTTTGGTACATTTGTTCTTTTTTTTATTGTGCAAAGATCTATTAAAAACTTAGCATAAGTTGGAACTCGTTTTATTGCATCCAACAAAGGAATGTTAATTTTGACTTGTTTAAATAACTCAAGAATGTTAGATTGATCTTTTTTAGATGCAAGTTTCTTGACCCTTTGAGGAAAAGGTAACGGAATAGGACATGGAGGATCTTTTAATTTTGATTGCTTTTTGACTAAAGGTTCAGGTTCAAGTGGTTCATTAATAGGAATTTCATTTCGTATTTTCTTTGGAATCTTGGGCTTTTGTGACGCCCCTAAATCCGTGGGTCCCGTTGACCACCGTCAACCTGCAAAAATATTTGTGAGTGCCGCATAATCCGACATCACGTAATAGTATCCCTTTACCTGGGATTTTAACTCACATGTGTAACCCGTGTTCCTTTAATCATTTAATCCAACCGGGGCTCAATACACCCCAATAGATCCCATTTAGGGTCCATTTGTATCATTGGAACTAAGGAACCAAAGTCCAAAGGCATAGCACTTTAGATTTAAAATTTGAAAAATTTGGAAAAGCGTACTGGTACGGTTTGCCCTCTAGACAAACAGTACCGGTACGCTCTATCTTCTAGACCATATGGTACCGATACACAGTACTGGTACACTCTGCCCAGTGTTGTCTGTTTCACCTGTTTTGCATGTCCAATCTATTCCAAATCACCCCAATCTCATTTCAAACATATATAATGATGTTTATTGCATAAAACTTGATATCTACAAGTTCTATTACAAACCATTTACACGATTACATATCAAAATGGAATATAAACCAAAGTTTTACACAAAACTTGTTTTCAAAAGTCACAAACCAGCTTTTCTTCATCCTCGAGGCCCCGAATGAGTATCATCTGCCGGAATATGCCCCACACTTGAAATGTGTTCCCGTATAGGGTGAGCCACACCTAGTAGAGTATTTCTTACAAAGGGTACTCCTCACCTAAGTGCGTATGCAATGGTCTCATGCAACAATCACAAACATAATTCCATTTCATCCAAGAACATGTTATTCAAGATGAAATTCCTCCATGCCATGTCATGATATGAGATGAGACTCACTCATGCATTTCTTTTGCCCAAGCCTACTCCGGCTTGCACAACACTATGCAATGCATGTGTGTAAAATATTTATCTTTGATGAAATACATCCAAAGATCATTTTGAAGCAAAACTCACGTGTTCATAAAAACCAACTCATTTTTAGATGTTTCCCATTAATGAATCATTTATTTTACCAAAATCAGGTGTCTTTATTTGGGTAATGGACTTTTGGTGTTACACTGCCGGCTCCACACACCGATACACATTTTTTGGACTTGCACCGTCGGAAGTATATAAACCAATAGCTGGGCTTTGCACCCGAGGGGGGATCTATCCCTTATTGCTATACCCGACATAAGTTTTTCCATGTATGAAACCGTGCCCACTCATCAAACACCAAGTGTGATGATTGATCCAACCATGCACTCACACACCCGTACTCATGATCATGGATATGTATTCCCCATCCAAATGCAATGTAGTGCACCATTGCAATGTCTATGTCGTACTCATATGCAATGTATGCCAAATGAGCCATTTAACCAAATATCCACATACAACATGGGAATTAATATCAATTGCATCTAATTACCAAAAATCAACATGTTGCGAAAAATAGTAACAACATATTGCATCAATCAACAATTCACAAGCTTGTTATACATAATCCATGCTATAACAACTTAATTTCCATTTAGGCATTCTTTGCAAAATACCATCAAGACACAATATTTCCCACATCATTCGCAAGGCATAATATTAAACATATATCATGCCCATAAAATCACTGTTTCATGGAATTACCAACCAAGTAGTTACCGCACCTCAAATTTAAGTTAGAAAGTCTATTCTAACCCCTTCCAATACTCTTTTTTCACACCCATTTCAACTATTTCATATGCATAGGTGAGTGACATATATATTCCCATTAACCTATATATATTTCATATAACACTATAGGTAGGAAATCAACCAAAGTAGGAGAACCCCTACCTCTTGGAGCGTAAAAGAAAGGAAGAAACTCAAGAATCACTCCCAAGCCCCAAACCTTTGATTTTCCCAAATCCTCCTCTTGAATTTTCGGTGAAACTCTTCGTTCTTGGCACATACGCGTAACCCTCGTCGCGTAGACCAACTTTAAGTCTTGGTTCGATGAATTCCGACTGACGAAACTCCTTGGATCACAAAAGAAAGGTAGAAAAATAGATTTTTTTCCCTCTTCTCTCTCTTTTCTCTCTTTAACACCTGAAGTAGCCGGCCAAATGGGTGAGAAAATATCTAATTTTTCAGATATTAACCCCTATTTATACTCTTAATTGCGCGGTCCACATTGTGCCGCATGTTTATCACTTTTGGGTCCATTTTTAATCCGAAACAACTTAATTAAATTTTGATTTCAGTTCAAATTAATTTTATTTGAAATTTTACTCAATTATAATGAAATTTAATAATTTCTATTTTGGGGACCTTTGAAAGTTCATTCGTCATCCAATTATCTCAAAAAACGTGCAAGATCCGACTATCTCGAAATTCGATAAAATGTGACATGGCAGCTTAACTTCGCGATACAAATCCAACAGTGAAGTCTGTTGCTCCATTCGAGCTCTTTAGAAATATGAATTTTAAACCTGTATAATAGTGGCAAATTATTATTTTGTCCTTTGTCGGAAAAAGTTTAATTTTTCTTGAGTTTTATAGCTTTATAGTTTTATCAATCATTTTACCGCTTCTTAATGTTTTGATTTCTTGTACTTGACTTGGGGAAGCTTCAAATGACATAGCATTAGCTTGACTTTGACTTTGTGGAGATTTAGGTTGAGATGAAAACTTTCTTTTCTCCAAAGTACTCAAAGACTGGGTTAATTTAGCTAGATGACTTTTAATATCTTTAATACTCTGAGAAGTTTGATCTTTAAAATCATTCAAAGCTTGAGTTGTTTGAGTGTTAAAATTCATTTGACTTTGAATAAATTGATTCATAGTATTTTCCAGAGTTCTTTTTTGAGGAGGTTGACATGGATGATAACTTTGTTGATTTTGTGGTTGTGGTGGACCTTGTGTTTGAATTGTAGGTTGTGTATTTCTCCAACTAAAATTCGGATGATTTCTCCATCCTGAATTGTAAGTTTCAAAATATGGATTCAAATAAGGCTTATTATTATAAGTTGAAACAACATTATACTGTTCAATTAACACTTCTTTGAATGCAGGTATAGTTGGACACTTTGCTGCAAGATGTCCTGACAACGCACAAATTTCACAGATTTGATTAGTAGTTGAAATGACCGATACTTGTTTTTTTTTTTCATCTCTAAGGCTTCTAGTTTTCGAGATAAACTTGTCATTTTAGCTCTTAAATCATCGTTTTCTTTTAACACATATTTTCCTCTTTCGGATGTAGATGACTTAGTTTCTATTATGTTTGAAGAAGTTGAGTCCCATATCTGGGAACTCTCAGAAATAGTATCAAAAAAATGAAATGCTTCTTCAGGATTTTTACTCATAAATTCCCCCTGTGCTATCATTTCAACAAATTATCGCATTGCAGGTGGAAGAGCATCATAGCAAAAACCAACTAAGGTCCAGTTTTCAAATGCATGAAGTGGACAAGTTTGGAGAAGATCTTTAAATCTTTCCCAACATTGATAAAAAATTTTCCCTTTTTTTACAGAAAAATTCATTATTTGACGTCTTAATGTATTTGTACGATGTACAAGAAACAACTTTTTAAAGAAATCAGCCTGTAAAGCTTGCCAGTTTATGATTGAATTGACTCTTAAAGAGCTAAGCCACTGTTTTACTTTATCTTTTAAAGAAAAATGAAATAGTTTTAGTCTAACCATTTTAGAATTATCTTGCAATGTTCCACAGATGTCTTCAAATTCTTTTATATGAACATAAGGGTTTTCAATTTCTAGACCATGGAATTGTGCTAATAATTGTATTGTTCCTGACTTAATATTAAGATTTGGAGCATCTGTTGGAAAAGCAAAATATAACAAGACATTAGTTCGTGTAGGGTGTAGATATTCTCTTAATGGTCGAATATTTTGAACTATTTCTTGTTATGTAGGTTGTTCTTCCCTAGGTACGTTTCTAGCCATACTTAGTTCAAATAATTCTTGTGTATATGAAGATGAAGAAGATGAGGGAGATGATGGATTTACATATCCTACGGATGAATGAACAGACATAAACTATTTAAAAAGAAAACACACTTTATATACATATAATACAAATAAACAACTTTTGTATTTTGTTTAATTTTAAATTACCATAACTCACCGACAATGGCGCCAAAAAGCTTAATTCACACTTTTTAGTGATCGGATTAATATTATACACCCAAATATAAGTGGTCGAATTGTAGTTTTCTTGATTTTAAGTTCAAGTATTGATCCCACAAAGAGTTTTAACTATTTAGAAATGAAATAAAATAGTTAAGTTGCTAATTCGAATAGGACAATATGTGATAGCTTGTGATGTGAGCTTAGATTGATAACTAGTCTAAGTAAACGTTTATGGGCAGATAGAGTAAGACAACAATAAAAAGTATCCTTCAGTTCAAGGATCCCATATGCGTTATATTGGTTAAATACTAAAAATGCTACCTTACAGCAATTGACTTCCATGTCACTGGCAAGTCAATTGGTAGGTCTGATGTATATAAACCATCACACAACAACTTCTTAGGTTAGCTGGTGGTATCCATGACAACTGATTAATCCAAGCAAACCAGAAGGACAAGCTGTTCATGAGGAATACTTGAATTATTCATTTGTCTTCATAATAGTAGATGCATACATAATAAACCATAACACAACCACTTCTTATGTCAACTGGTGGTAGTAGTCAAAACATAACAACTTCTTAGGTTAGCTGGTTATAGATGTGTCAATTGACTAATCCAAGCAAACCAGAAGGACAAACCATTCATGAGGAATACTTGAATTATTCATTCGACTCTATTTGTGATATATATATATATATATATATATATATACCAATTAAACATCCTCAACGTTCCGGTGGAGGATAAAACATACTGATAGGAATGCCGTGGTTGTTAAACTGATAATATTATCATTTATACCAGTTAAACGATCTGAGTAATCCAGAAGGACAAGCCATTCATGAGGATCACTTAGGTAATTCATCTGATAGTTATATATATATATAAGTTAAACTCTAACAACCCAGAAGGACAAGCCATTCGTGAGGATCATTTAGGTTTTGTATCATGCATCAGTTAACATCCTCAGCGTTCCAGCAGAGGACAAGCCATACCGATAGGAATGCTGTGGTTGTTTTACCGGCAGGTTGATGATGCATTGATGACATACTTTCAAGCACAACACCGAAAGTACGTACATCATCGTATCATGTATGAAGCATATAATACATAAATATATAAATATATAAAACATCAACATTTCCAGAATTTAACTAGTATTATACATATGTTTACCTCTTACTAGAGGATATACGAAACTACTCACACCCAATTGCTACAGACAAGCAAGGAGTGCAGACAGTTTTCATTATAACTAGAATTTAAATACAAAATCTAAAATGTCTTTCACAAGGAACAACTGAAACACAATCACCTTTATTATCAGTTATGACAAAAGGGTGACGGCAGTTCAACTATCTGAATAGAAAGATACAAAAGAAATGTAGAAGTACAAAGTTTGGACTGAAGTGCATTACGGACCGGATCGTTTTGCAATTTTTCTTTTTCTCTTTTCTCTCTTGGATTTCTCTCTTGGTTCCGGCCTCCTTCCAAATGCATCAAGACATGTATATATATAGAGGAGAAAAAGCAAGAGTTGGCAGATCAAGTTCAGCCACCTTTGGAGTACCGTCCGGACAGTGAAGCTTTGCTTGAATTTCCCACTTGCTTTGTATGCTGACTCCTGTTTTGTTGAAATTAAACTGTGGCCTTTGTTCTTTTAAGATTTTATAATTTGTTCCTTGCATTGTGTAGTAATTCTGCATTAAACTTGTTTTAAACGTAATACACATAAAACTCTAATTACGCACAAACCCTAATTGACTTTAATTACTAGTTTTTAGTTATTTTATCACACTAATTTAACTTTATTAACTGTTCTAATTTATATATTGAATAAGGTAAATCAGTTAGAATTTGACAAGGAAATTTTTAAAGAGTTTTAGTAGGATAGGGATTTGAGAGTTTGGTTATGAAACTCTTTTAGTATGTTAATAGGAGAGTAGTTTTTATTTTGGTTAGGAACTTGGCCTACAAAAAATAGTGTAATCCCAACTATTTTTATTAGAGAGATTATAAATAAGAATTGAGTATTCTTTGCAAAGATTTATGTGTTTCCTGATTGTTTTCTTGCGAGGATGAGGTTAATCTCTTCCACCTCCACTTCCTTCTTATTCTCTTTCTATTCTTTAATTTTTAGTCCTTCCCGTCCTACTTCAGAAGCCCTGCATTCAGTCTCATTCATCTCGCTCTTTCTACAATAGTTCTATTTGCCCTTTTTGAGACACCATTCTGCTGTGGTGTCTTCCAGATTGTGAAATATCGCTGAATACCCTGCTCCTCACAATATTTCAAAAACTCTAAATCTGTGTACTATATACCATTAGTTGACCTAAGATATTTAATCTTCCTCCCTATTTGATTCTGTACTTCAGCTTTCCATAACCTGAACTTGGCAAATTTCATATTTATGCTTCTTGAAGTAAACCGAAATTTTTCAAGAGAAGTTGTCTATGCAACTAACGAAGTTTTGAGATCCACCCTTTGACTACTCCCTAACTGGCCCCCAAACATCATAATGCACATAATCATCCTCTATCTTGTGTTGACCTGTCTTGAATTACACCCTGCACTGTTTCCTGAGGATATAATACTTGTAGAAATTTAGCTTACATGATTTTACACCCTTCAACAAATTCCTCTTGTGAAGTTCCATCATGCCCTGCTCACCTATATGCCCCAAACGCATATGCTATAAGAGTGTATCATCTGTCTCAAACTCTACTACAACAACTCCACCTACCACTGTACTCCCTAATATCCTATAGATGTTACTGGTAATTTTTTGACCCTTCATCACAACCATAGCTCTCTTCGTGACCCTTATGACTCCACCTTCTGACCTATAACTATGGCCATTTGAGTCTAGAGTACCTAAGGAGACTAGGTTATTCTTCAATTATGGTACATGCTTAACATCACATAAAGTTCTCACAATACCATCAAACATTTTAATTCTAACAATGCATATCCCGATGACTTTGCATAACACATCATTACCCATCAAAACATACCCAAAATTAACTGACTGATAAGTGTAAAACCAGTCCTTGTGAGAACACATATGATATGAACAAGCAGAATCTAGTATCTATGAATCAACTAAATGGTCAGAAATACCTAATAAAAAAGATAACATATCACCATCATCATAATCTGAACTGCCCTTTACAACGCTTGCTGAGTTTGAACTCCTTTCATTTTTCTTATCATCTCCCTATTTCAACTTGGGACACTCCTCCTTGTAATGTTTCATCTGATGGTAGTTGAAGCACTTGATGTTCTTCTTTTTATTTCCCTTAGACTCCGACCTTGAATTCTTTTTGTTTGAACCCCTTTCCTTCTTTCTACCATGATCCTGGTTACCCTTCACGATTAGCCCTTCACCTTGAGAACCATCACTGTTTCTCAATCTCCGGTATTTGTATCCCAACAAGGCCGCCGTGACTTCCTCTAATTTTAGGATTTCTTTATCCCATAATAGAGTGGTTACCATGTGTTCGTATGAAAGAGGGAGAGACACTAATAACTTAAATGCCATATCTTCATCTTCAAACTTCACATCAAGCTTTAATAAATCGCTGATAATTTGATTACAAAAATTGATGTGTTGAATCAAATCTGTACCTTCCATCATTGTTGGCCCATATAGCTTTTGTTTTAGGAATAGCTTATTCGTTAGGGATTTTGATATACCGGCTCTCCAATTTTAGCCATATAACGTCGTCTTCCAAACAATGCTGAATCGATCCAACAGCTCGAGCCTCAAGTTCTTTTCAGTCGAAATCGGTCATACCCACTAGTTTCTTCCCGATTAACGCCTTCTTCATCCCTTGCTGTGCCAACAGTTCCTTCACTCTTTGTTGCCATAATCCAAAATTCCCAAAATTGTCAAAGTTAATGACATCGAATTTTCCAACCGAAGAATTCACTGCTATTATTAAACAAGGGTTTGATACCAATTGTTGTGATTCATGTGTGAGATGAACAATCAATGAAACATAATAATAGAATAAGAATACAAGAATTTACGTGGTTTGAAAAATTGCCTATGTCCACTATCTTAGAGCGGCTGCCTTGTTTTTTTATTTCACACTAAATTAGGGTTACAACTTAACTTGTATATGTTACAGCTCCAGCAACTGACCCATTATTCCCTTAGGCCTGGTTTAACTCTCCATACTCTAAATATAAGTCATCTATCCCAACAAAAAACCTATAGCAACAAATAAATTGTTAGTTGCACGCCTAAAGCATGAACGGTCCATAGGTTTGAAAGATTTAGCTCCCTGAAAGAGGAAAACAAAGTATCAATTATATTGAACTCCTGAAGAAGTTGTTGAGTTAGAAAACCAAGATGCACCCTCATTATCTCAAATAAAATTCCATGAAGAGGAAAAATTCAATGAAGAAACACAAACTCTTGAAGAGATGTAGATATCTGTGAATAAAAAAAATCCTATTAACTATGCATGCACAAGAAAATTGTGAGATCAAAGTGAAAAGAAACAATTCAAGTAGAATTGAATTCTCTAGAAAAGCGTTGAGTGTTTAGACCTGCAATCCTAATACCTGATAGTATACCAATAGGTTATAAATGAGTATTTTTTAGAAAATGAAATGATAGGAACGAGATCACAAGATATAAGCCAGGCTTAGTGGCACAAGGGTTTCTACAAAGCCCTGAGATTAGTTCTGAATAAATATAATCACTGGTAATGGATGCCATTACATTTCGGCATGGACAAAGCCACCCTTGGCCCAAGATGGTCACTTGCCCACCCTCAAATATTAAGTATATATATATATACACACACACACACATACTTATACTACTTCTAATTGTCAACAAAAGTGAAAAACATTTGTTAGACCAAAATAACCTTAGCAAACTAACTAATGTCTATCCTACTTTTTTTGTAATTGGTAACATTATTATATCATAATAATTGTCACAATTATTTTATTATTGGCTACTATTTAAGTTTTGGATAAATAATCTTGACTGTTGGGTTACTATGATTTTAATATTATAATGAATCTATCTATTCTATACTACTTCTAAAAGTACCTTACAAAGAAAATCATTTATTTTTCTCTTCTATCCTCAAACAATTATATAAAGACAAGCATATCCTATTTTCTATTTCAATGTTTAGACCATTCCTATTCTAGGAATAAATATTCAATTACAAGTATAATGAATAAATCTATATATATTCTATATCTATATCTATACTATAAACTTATACCTCAAACATTACCCCTTTGTCTGTTTCTCTCTTCTTTAATACATTTATTATCCACTAATACATTTATCTTCTCTCTTTCGTGCACAACAAAAAATTAAATATGCAATCGGTTGAGGATGTCCTCTCCCTCCTCCAAAAATCGAACGTTAATTGGTCTTCATTCTCCACTTACACCCTTTCGTCTCTTTGTATATTATGTTGTAATTGTGAAGGTTTCAAGAAATTGAGACCTTCCACTTTTTGCCTTTATTCATAGACAAGTGATAATCAAAGCAAAAAACTATTGGGTTTCTGTCTTAAAAACTGAGATGGTTCACTCGATAGAATTCTTCCCCTTCTCTCTCTCTCCTCTTTTAGGCACACACAAAGTTTTCTGCACAATGCAAAACCAATAGTTCTTATTCCATAGGTAGCATTTTTTTTATTTTTTTTTATATGTGTGTATAATTTCTAATGTCTTATCTATAATCCTGTATTAACTGGCGATTTTATATATGGGTGGAACTTATGGATATTTTGTTGGTGTTGTGCACAGAAAGTCGAAGGTTTTGGTTAATTTTCATCAATTGTTAATTTTATCCTAATATTTGGTCATTAAATCGAAAAAGGATGCTGAAAATATGTTTAATTCGCTTTCCACGGTAGGTACCTATTGATTCATGTGTTATAGGTTCTCAACATTTTGCTTTCTTGCTTCAGTTACCATGTATTTTTTCGTGGTGGAAATTCCTATTGCAAAATTTGATACATCTTTGGCAGGAGCTCCTTCTTGTCAATTTACACCTCTTTGTTTCCATCAATGCTTAACTTAGGTATTCCATTCTTTTCCCTTCTTCATAGATCACACACCTCTCTCTCTAAATAAGTCATGCACACATCTCTTTCATTCTTCACCATTATTTTGGATCTGTTGGGTTGTGATAGAAACTTGTTGTCTTTTTTTTTTTTGGTTTGGAGTTATGTGTTTGAATTGATTTAATTATTTTCTTTCTCTGAAATTCTTGAATTCCTGAGACATGGTTGGTGGGTTTGGGGGTTAGTCAGTGTATAGTGGTTTTGAGGATTAGCTGTGTCATCAAGTTGATCCAATTTTTTTTTGGTCATATCAACTTGATCTAATTGATCGAATAGTTTCTCTAGTTATCTCTGCAATTCCCAATCAATTATAAGCCTTTTAAATCAACCACATTCTATGCAAATATCTAAGGGTAAATTATTCTTTATGTTAAGCGTAAAGCTCAACTATAGTAGCACTCTTTCAAAATCTCTTCCCTTTTTGTTTATTTTCTCTTTACGTTCCAAGCTCTCCACTTTTGTATTATTAAACCAAGTAGTAATTTTTTTCCCAAAGGTTATTAAAACATATGCAAGTATATGTTCATCGTGGTATTTTGTCTTTTTGTTCTGCCCACTAAGGGGTGTGGGTCTACTTATATTGTTCTTCTCAATGATCGTTACTTCATATTTTTCAATATAATTTGTTTGATCGCCATAAAAATCCAATGACAATGTTCCATTGCAACACAAAAATCACAATGTTTATTTGCTTTTCAAATTCTAATACAAAAAAGAATGAGGAAGAATACTATTGAGACTATGCGATTAAGTATCAAAAAGTAGTGAAAAAGCAAGGTTCTCCAGTAACTAAGCTTCAGCCATTATTTAATCCCTAATCCAAAATTTGCATTATTGCGGTTATTTTAATTCTTTAAGTCCATATTTTCCTCTATTATTGTGGTAGATTCACGTAGTTACTATGATGCTATGCTATAAGAAATATAGTTATTCATTTGCTTTTTTAATCTTAAGAAGAGGAACAAACTATTTCAGCACCATTAGTTTTTGTTGCCAAATTTCTTAGATAGGCTGAAGGGTAATGAGTTAGACGTGTTTGGAATACTCGCCCAAATTCTTTTGAGAATTTATGTTTGGGAAAAAAGTAAGTTATGTGACGCCCCTAAAATCGGGGTCCTTTATCAACCGTTGACCATCCGTCAACCCGCAAAAATACCCATGTTTTTCGCGCAACTCGACGTCACAACAATAACATCCCCTTCCTGGGATTATAACCCACACGTGTCACCCATGTACATTTTATCCTTTGATCCAACCGTGGTCTAATGTACCACATTTCACGCTCCATTATAGTCCATTTATATTTTGGGAACCAAAAAATCCATAGCCCAAAAGCTTGGCAAAGTAATTTTAAAAATTTTAAAATTTTGGAAAATGTACCTGTAGGCTATACCGGTACAGGTTGCCCACTAGAAAAGCTGTACCGATACGAGTAACCCACCGGAAAAATCTATACTAGTACGGGTAACCCACTGAAAAATCTGTACCGGTACGAGTAACTCACTAGAAAATCTATACCGGTACGGGTAACCTACTGGACCTTGTCGTACCGGTACGGTTTGCCGGCTTTTGCCTATTTCACATGTTTTTCATTTCCAATTCATTCCAACCTATTCTAATACCATCAAACATCAATTTTCATTCCAAACAAGAATATGTCATTCAATGTTGAAATTCTACTATGTTATGTCATCATATAAGACGACACTCACTTATGCACTTTAACTCGAGTCCTCACCGACTCCCGTAACACAATGCAATGCTAATATGTAGCAAATTTATCATTGATGAATTTCATCCAATGATCATTTTGAAATAAAGGTCATGTGTTTATAAAACCGAATTTTTGTTGGATGATACACATCGAATGACCATTTATAAAAAAAAAATCATGCGTCTTTGTTGGGTATCAGATTTTGGAATCACACCATTGCCTCCGTACGCCATTACACTTTTATGGAATTTCACCATAGGAGAGTGTATAAACTAAGTAACTGGGTTTTGCACCCGAGGAGGAGTCTAGCCCTGTTTGTTATACCCGACACAAGTTTTTCTTTCATGCAACCATGCGACTCAGTCAGAACTTCGATCCAACTTTCCCGAGCTCACTCATCAATCATCAAGTATGATGATTGATCCAACCATGCACACACACACACACCCATACTCATGTCTATGGATGTATTTCCCCCGTGAAAATGCAATGTAATAATACACTATTGCAATATCAATGTCATGCTCCATATGTAATGAATGCCATATGAGTTAATTTAACCACATACTTCGATATATGTCATGACAATTTATATCAATTGTATAAAATTACCATAATCCATCACAATGTCAATACACTAACTAGCACATATTAAAATTTATATCCAACACAACCCACAAGCATGTTATACATAACTCATGCCATAACAAACTCAATTCTCACATAGGCACTTAGCAAAATACCTTCAAGGCACAATTCATGTTATCACACAAGATTCCCCACATAATATCATGTTCTAAGGAAATTACACAAGTACTTTTCTTATACCAAACTTAACTAGGAATTGGTCTAAGCCAGTTCCATACCCCTTTCCTCATTTCCATAACCATAGTCAAGTGACCTATGTTATTTTATACACTTACCCATTCCATAGAACATTCTAAATAAGAAATAAACCAAAGTAGGAGGGAGCCCTACCTCTTGAAGCGTAATATGAAGGGTAGAACCTTCAAGAACAACAACACAACCCCAAAACTCTTAATTTTTTGAAATCTCTTATTTGGATCTTCGGTTAAATCCTTCATTCTTGATATGGTTGCATAGCCCTCGTCACGGTGATCAACTTTAACTCTTGTCTCGACAAATTCAGACCATCGGAACTCCGTAGATCATAGAGAGTAGGTGGAGTTTTTGATTTTTCTTCTCCTCTTCCCCTCTTCTCCTCTTTAACGTGAGAACCCAGCTGATCAAGGGGGAAAAATCAGATATTTTCCCCTATTTATAGTCTTTAATTGCACGATCCATGTTGCGCCACACGTTTCTTATTTCTAGGTCCGTTTTTGTTTCTAAACGACTTAATTTCATCCCGGTTTAAGTTTAAATTATTTTTATTTGAAATTTCCTTCAATTATAAGGAAATTTTATAAATTTTATTTTTGGAGATGTTTGTGAGGTCACCCGACACCTAGTTGTCTCATAAAACACGAAAATTTTGACTATCTCGAAATTCGATAAAACTTGATAGGATAACTAGATTTCGTGAGACGAATCCAATAGTGAGGTCCATTGCATCATCCGAACTCTAGAAAAATATGGATTGTTAATCCTCATTATAGTGGCAAATTATAGTTTTACCCTTTTGATAAGTGCGCAAAAGTGTATTTTAAATACTCTATTATTGGATTAAATTGCTGAAATATGAATATAAATAATTAGATATAATTTATATTATTGAATTTAATATCTATTCACACTGAGATATAATTGAGCATGATTTTATAACATTTTAAATCTTAAATATTGCATTATTGGTTAGTGAGAAATAATTTACAATTGGGCTTTACGTTTAATATTTTTGGAACTTTATTATTGGGCTTTTATATTTGTTTTTTTTATGGCAGTCCATGGAATAAAAAGACTGAAATTGATGTTGCTGTCACGTGGGCCCGACACTTATAATTTGTATTGGACTTTATCTTCTTCAAATTACACAAAAGTTGGGCTTTGGGGCTGAAACAGAGAAATT
This sequence comes from Ilex paraguariensis, assembly GCA_963454935.2. Classification (NCBI taxonomy): domain Eukaryota; kingdom Viridiplantae; phylum Streptophyta; class Magnoliopsida; order Aquifoliales; family Aquifoliaceae; genus Ilex; species Ilex paraguariensis. Next base: position 92,111 of record CAUOFW020005525.1, read on the forward strand.
GGAATAAAGAGGGACTAAAGTGAAAAGGGCTAGAAAAATAAAGGAAGGAAATGTAATTTTTAAAAAGACTTTTGACTTTTAAGAAACCCTTGTTTCTTCCTTGGTGGGTGGGGGCTGAAAAGGATATAAAGAAAAGAAAAGGAGGAGGCGGTGTGTTGGGCAGTAGTCACTTGTTTCACTTATTTGCATTTAAAATTAATCTTTATTATCTAGTAGTCATTTAATATTCTTCTTTAGTTTCTTTGTTCATTCTATTATTTTTTTAATTTGTCTCTCTGTGGAATCGACACCCCAAATCTGTGCTACAATTACCGCGTTATTCTTTGGGCGTAAACAAAAATTTGGCGCCGTTGCCGGGGAGAAGGTAGAAGAATTGGTAGATAGTTTTTCTTTTCAACAGTCTGCAAAAGTGGTAACTTCGTTCCTTCTCATTATTATTATTATTATTATTATTATTATTCTTTCTTTTTATAGTATTTTTATTCTTTTAGTATTCCATTGCCTCGCATGCACAGATATAGGGACACTTTAGGTAGATTTGCTAGTAGGCCTTTGGTAGAATTAGAATCAGATTTTATAAATCCTTTATTTGAAAATCCATCAAGTCCCGAAAAAATGGGTGAACACAAAAATCAATCCATTAGAACTCTTTATGATTACCTCTACCCTACATGCACAACCACACCATCATGCATCATGTTTCCAGCTAATACTCGCAAACTGGATTTTAAAATAGGGATGATACAGTTACTCCCTAATTTTCATGGCTTGGAAAATGAAAATTCATATGTGCACATTAGGGAGTTTGAGGAAGTAGTTGCAACTTTTCATAATCAAATTGCACTTGATGATGTTGTGAAACTTAAGTTCTTTCCTTTTCTTTGAAGGATAGAGCTAAGAGTTGGCTATATTCACTGAGACCATGATCTATTAGGTCATGGAGTGAGATGACTTAGGTCTTCTTTAATAATGAGGAGATTGCCAGCGTCTTGGAATTTTGTCACTCCCAAGCTTGTGGGGGCCACTTTTCAATGAAGAAAACCGCTGCAAAATTCTGCAGTGTGGATTTTATTGGCCCACCTTGTTTAAGGATGCAAACATCTATTGTCGCTCATGTGAAAAGTGTCAAAAATTAGGAGTTATGTCCCGTCGCAATATGATGATGCCCTTAAACCCAATTTTAGTGATTGAAATTTTTGATTGTTGGGGCATTGATTTTATGGGACCATTTCCTCATTCTTTTGGATATCAATATATTATTGTGGCAATAGATTATGTGTCAAAATGGGTAGAGGCAGCATCTTGCAGGAGCAATGATAATAAGACGGTAATTAAATTTCTCAAATAGAATGTGTTATATCGATTTGGTATACCACATGTTATCATTAGTGACCGAGGTACTCATTTTTGCAACTGTTCTTTTGAGGCTTTAATGAAAAAAATATGGGGTGGTACATAAGATCTCTACTACCTACCACCCTCAGACGAGTGGACAGGTAGAACTTGTAAATAGGGAAATTAAGCAAATTTTAGAAAAAAACGGTAAACCCGGATCGCAAGGATTGGTCTTTGAGACTAGTTGATGTGCTTTGGGCCTACCGTACAGCTTTCAAAACTACCTTAAGCATGTCACCTTATAGGCTTATTTTTGGAAAGCCTTGTCACTTACTTGTGGAGCTCGAACATCGAGCCTATTGGGCCATCAAGCATTTCAATTTTGACATGGGAGAAACAGATAAACTTAGAAAATTTTAGCTGACCGAATTAGAGGAGTTGAGAAATGATGCTTATGAGAACTCTAAAATCTATAAGGCTAAAACGAAAGCGTTTCATGATAAAAGTATTTTGAGAAAAATGTTTAAGCCTAATGATCGAGTGTTTTTATATGATTCTAGACTTCATAAGTACCCTGGAAAACTTAGGTCTAGGTGGACCGGCCCTTTTATAGTAAAAAATATTTTTGCACATGGGGCGGTGGAAATAGAGAATCGTAAGGATGGTCAGATTTTTAAAGTAAATGGTCAACGACTTAAAATATTAATTGATAGGCAAGTTCCAGAAGTGGAAGATATTCCACTTGAGGATCCGGTCTATCAACCTTGACCACACCACGCAGGTATGTTTTTCTTTATTTGTTTTGTTTGTTTTATTTTATTTTTTCTTTTAGTTTGCTGTTGTTTTCTTTGTTTTTATTAGCAGGTTAGTTTCATTTTGACATGTCAGGTTATCATCTTTGGTGCTTAACGAACTACCCACATTACTCATCAGGTGTATTCTACCCTTTTTAGTTACTTCTTATTCAAATTGATTGTTAAACATTGAGGACAATGTTTTATTTAAGTTGGGGGGTGGATGGTGGTGCAAATTCAATATTTAAAATGCTTGTTGTTACTCTGTGACATATTTTCATGTGTGAAATATTTTTAATTCACACGTGCATCATTTTCACATGTGTACTTATTCTCATTCATAGCTATCTTTGTGAATTCTCCAAAACCATCATAATCAACTTTTTTTCTAAAGCATTCACAGAACCTCTAATGCACTCATCCAAGCTTTGTGGTAAGATGGTGGTTTGACACATGTAGCTAGATAGCTCTTTTGCTTAAGTATTCATATGAGTTTTGGAGAGGATTGAGAGCCTACAACTATAGTAAATTGTGATAAGCGTTCATTGATCTATTGAACTGGGTACTTCTTTTGAGAATATCATTACATGGTTTGTGGTAAGATGGTGGATATACTTGGGATATGATGAAGGTCAACTTAGGATCAACATTTGAGCCTTTTAAGCTAACCCTTTCCACATTAAACCCCTAGTAGCCAACTTTGAGCCAATAAACACATGTAGCCTTTTCTTTTCATATGCCTACATTATCTATACCTTTCCACATTGGAGTGTAACCTATACACTAATTTTTCCTACCCTTGTTACTTTCAAGTGTGTATTAGATGTGGAAGTCTTTTTTTAAAAACAAAAAGGAGATAGAGAGAGAAAAAGGGAAGAACATGAGTTACAAGGTGTTCAAGTGAGTGAGTTTAAAAAAAAAAAAAAAAACAAAAGCCAAGGCTGGGTAAAAATAGCAAAATGCCAGGGTGATATAATTGTTCACCAAATTTCTTCTAAAAAAAAAAGAGGCATTATTCGATAACTTGAAAGGTTGAAGAGTACATCAAGTGAGAAATATAGTTTATTGAGAGATTTAACAAGATTCCCTCTGTATGTACTTGGAAGTTTTTGAATCCTTTCCATTTTTTTATATAGCCTCAAAACCTAAGCCACATTACAACCTTTTGTGTTGACCGTTATGATCCTAAGTAAGATTTTGGGAAAGCATGGTGGAAGTCTCATTTGTTAGTATTTCTATCATAAGATCAATGTCTGTTTGTTGCTTGTACAAAATTGCCTAATTCCCCATGAGAGTGTGTGCACACCCATTGTCAACTCCGTAGAGAGAATCTCCACACGAAACACTTTTATACCCATGAGTTATGGAGTTGAACCTTTTGCTTGAGATGTTCTTGATGTTGCCTGTGTCAGGGTTTCTGGTTAGATGGATATAGTTTGGAACACACACACACACTCTGTGGATTGCTTCAGGTGGATTGCTTGTGATGGGGTTACTGAATTCGTAAGATTGTTTTGATATGTGAATCTGGAAAGTGTGACTTGGTAGCCTTTGTGTGTGATATTCTTTAGTTTCTTTCATTATTTCGGCATGAAAATTTGTTAGGGACTAGCAATGAGTAAGCTGGGGGGTGTGATAATTGAGCTTTACGTTTAATATTTTTGGAACTTTATTATTGGGTTTTTATATTTATTTTTTAATGGCAGTCCATGGAATAAAAAGACTGAAATTGATGTTGATGTCACGTGGGCCCGACACTTATAATTTTTATTGGACTTTATCTTCTTCAAATTACACAAAAGTTAGGCTTTGGGGCTGAAACAGAGAAGCTGGAATAAAGAGGGACTAAAGTGAAAAGGGCTAGAAAAATAAAGGAAGGAAATGTAATTTTTAAAAGGACTTTGACTTTTAAGAAACCCTTGTTTCTTCCATGGTGGGTGGCGGCTGAAAAGGATATAAAGAAAAGAAAAGGAGGAGGCGGTGTGCTGGGTAGTAGGCGGATGCAGTGGAGGATCAGAAAAAATGCCGATGCGTGCTATTTTGCTCTGTTTCTTTGGGAGATTTTTGTTGTCCATCATATTTATGGGTAACTAATTTCTCAAGTAAGGTTATGGATGAACTTGCACAGTAGATAGTAATTTATTTATTTTTAATTTATGCAGTTGATTTTTAATTACTAAAACTCTTTTGTTTTATCATTCTCAATTTATTGTTGATATTTTCTTCTACAAATAATCATAGAATTTATTCTGTTTATGAATTCAGTCATGCTTTTTCTATTGAATGGATTAATTCTTTGATTATGTTTGGACCAATTATTTATCTATGTTGATTTAATTCTTTGCTACAACATTGCTTTCTTGAGTATATTGTTGTCGTTGGATTTTCTTAATAGTGATAATAATTTACGTATTTTAAAAGTGGTGAATGATTTTTCAAAGGGTTATATTGGGTTTAATCTTGGTTTATAAATCTATATCTTCCGGTTGGGAATTTTGGGAATTAAATTCTTAATTGAGTTATTCAATGAATTAAGAATAATTAAAATATTATATTTGTGCAAGGGATTCCCGACGTTTTACTGTTTGTCAAATTTGAATACTTTTTCCGTTAGTCACTTGTTTCAATTTAATTTGCATTTAAAATTAATCTTTATTATCTAGTAGTCATTTAATATTATTCTTTAGTTTTTTTGTTCATTCTATTATTCTTTTAATTTGTCTCTCTGTGGAATCGACACCCCAAAGCTATTCTACAATTACCGCGTTATTCTTTGGGCGTAAACACCTTTTTCAGAAAAAGTTCAAATTTACCCGAGTTTTACATTCTTCCCCCCTTAAAAGAATTTTGTCCTCGAAATTCACACACACATGCACATTCAAACACATGCATGTGCAACAGTAATATCATAATTATGATTATAAAATTGTACCTCCATCTTCGAACAGGAACAAAAAGTTGATACGTATGGTATTCTCATGCTCCCATGTCGCCTCTTCCACAACACAGTGTTGCCACAGCACCTTTACTAGCCTCATGATTTTACCTCACAAAATATGATTCCGGTTATCCATGATGTGCATCGGTCCTTCCTCGAAGGTCCCATCCACATCAACAACAAGCTCGCCCCAATCCACCACATGCGTCGGATCTGGGGTGTATTTTCGAAGCATAGAGACATGGAATACCGCCTGAACACCTGATAAATTTGGCAGTAATGCTAACCGGTAAGCAACTGTACCAACCCTTTCAAGTACTTCAAAGGGCCCGATATATCTCGACGACAACTTTTTCCGCTTGTTGAACCTGACTACTCCTCTCTTAGGTATCACCTTCAAGAAGACATAATCTCCCACCTCAAACTCTAGAGGTCGCTGCCATTTGTCGGCGTAGCTCTTCTGTTAGCTCTGAGCCATGAGAAGATGCTTCCGTATTAAATTCACCTTCTCCGAGGTGTCTTTAACCAATTTCGGGCCCGTAGAGGGTCTTTTTCCTACCTCTGTCTAACAAATTGGAGATCGACAAGGCCTCCCATAAAGTACCTCATAAGGTACCATCTGTATGCTCGTCCGATAACTTTTATTGTAGGCGAACTCCACTAAGGATAGGTGCTCTATCTAGCTACCCTTGAGATCTAGGACGCATGCCCGTAACATGTCCTCTATAGTCTGGATGGTCCTCTCCGACTGACTGTCAGACAGAAGATGAAAAGTAGTACTCATCATCAATTGTGTCCCCATGGCTCGCTAGAAACTCTCCTAAAAATGAGCTGTAAATCTGGAATCTCGATCCGATACTATAGATACGGGCACCCTAGCAACTAGACAATCTCCCATATATACAGCCTGCAGAATTCCTCCAGCGTGAAGGTCATCCGCACAGCCAAAAAGTGTGCCGACTTTGTAAGCTGGTCTACTATCACCCATAACGCGTCATGTCCTCGTGGTGTCCGTGGCAAGTGGGTCACAAAATCCATCGTGATATGCTCCCATTTCCACTCAGCTACCTCTAAAGGTTAGAGTAACCTGCTGGCCTCTAGTGCTTAGCCTTGACCTGTTGACACGTGAGACATCGTCTGACAAAGTCCCCAACGTCTCTCTTCATTCCACTCCAATAATACTGACGACAAAGATCATGGTAGCAAATCAAGAGCAATGGAACTCCCTAAGGATCTCCTCCCTCAGATCCACTAACTGGGGAGCCATAACCCTTCCCCTGTACCAAAGACTGCCATTCGAGTGAATGACCCAGCCCTCATCACCGATATCCACTTGCACTCGGTCCCTAATGGATGATAATTCTGGGTCCTGCCCCTGGAACTCAATCACTTTGCTTAGTAGGGAAGGCGTAGCCACCAATCTCCCTACAACACCCTAAGCCTATCCTCAATAATGCAGCCCAAACTATCCCACAGTCTTGAGCATCAGCCATTCACGAGAAGCCACAACTCTCCTTGACTTCTAGCTAAGTGCATCAGCCACCACATTTGTCTTATCAGGATGGTAATGCAAAGTGAAGTCGTAGTTCTCTAGATACTCCATCACCTGCGTTGCCTCATGTTGAGGTCTCGTTGTGCAAAGATATACTTTAGACTCTTGTAGTCCAAAAACACTTCAAACTACTCATCATACAGATAGTGGTGCCAAGCCTTCAGGGTAAAGACAATGACAACTAACTCCATGTCATGCGTGGGGTAGTTCTGCTCGTAGTTCTTTAATTGTCGAGAACCATAAGCCACCACCTTCTCGGATTAGATTAACACGCATCCTAACCTGTCTCTGGAGGCATCACAATACACTATATACCTCTGTTCCCTTTTTGGAACTATCAAAATAGGGGCGGAAGTAAGCCTTCTCTTCAACTCTTGGAATGCCTTCTCACAAGAATCATTCCACTCAAACTTGATCTTTTTTTGGGTCAACTTGGTCATAGGTGTAGCTAATCTAGATAAGTCCTCAATAAACCTCCGATAATACCCTGCCAATCCCAAGAAACTGCATATCTCAAAGATTGATTTCGGCCTCTCCCAATTCATGACTGCCTCAACCTTCTCCAGGTCCACGGATACACCCGAAGTTGACACCACATGTCCCAAAAATTTCACCTCGACTAATCTGAAAGGCATCACAGTGAACTTGAAATGCCCATACCGCATTCTGAACTTCGTCTTAGGGATATTTACCTCCCTAATCCTCAACTAATGGTAGCTGGTACAAAGATTTATCTTGGAGTAGACCTGCGCTCCTCTCAACTGATCAAGCAAATCATCAACTATTGGCAAAGGGTACCTATTCTTGATAATAACCCTATTTAACTATCGGTAGTCTATGAATAGTCGAAGGTCTTGTCCTTCTTCTTGGCAAATAGCACCAGAGCACCCTACGGTGAAGTGCTCGATCTAATGAATACCTTGTCCAACAATTCTTGCAATTGGACCTTGAGTTTTTGCAATTCGGCTGGCGCCATCCTATGTAGAGTCATAAAAACAGGTGATGTACCAGAATGCAACTCAATACTGAAGTCAACATCCCTATGGGGAGGTAATCCTGGTAGTTCATCTGAAAAAAACGTCCTCATACTCACAAACCACCCCAGGTAGACCTAACTCCTATCTAGTCTCGTCCTCCAGGGTAAGGCTTCTTAGTGAACCCATTAATTGTCCGTGCCAATATGAGTTATACACTACTTCGGGTAAGGCATCATGCTTTTGCCCTTGGAACTTGAAACAAACCCCCTCCGGTGTATAGACGGTGACCCTTTTCCGATCACAATCAATGACGACTCGGTGTGCCGCCAACCAATCTATCCTAAGGATGACATCAAACTCCGACATGTCCATGACCCTAAAGTCTACGGTGAGTAAAATTTCTGAGATCTCTAACTTACATCCCTGACATATCTGATCAACACTTACCCTAGTTCTTAGGGGAGAACTCATATGCAGAGACTCTTCCAAGGTCTCAACCTCTAAGTCCAAATCTTTCACACATGATGCAATAATAAAAGAATTAGATGCACCAGAGTCAAATAATACCCTTGCCCATAAGTGAGAGAGTAGAAATGTACCCTGAATGATCAATTGATCCACCAACTCAGTTTAAGGTGTGATGACGTAGACACACCCTTGGGTCCCTGAAGTCCCAGCCTGCATGCTTTGTCTTCGGCCTCGACCCATGCCCTGGGCCATCTGGCCTGATTGCGGAGTCCCCGCACGTGAAGTGGTAGGGACCTGAATAGCACCTTGAAACTGATACTGGGTTCCCTGGCCCATGGTGGGGCATAGAGGAATAAAATATGTTTGTGCATGCCCCCACCGACGATTAGGACTAAGATGACCCATAGCTTTGGGATCCCTGTATCTGAGGGCAATCCCGCTTCATATGACCCGGTTGGTGGCAATGGAAAGATGTCCGTTGATCAGCCTGATAAGTTGTCCTAGGGTTTCCCCCACCTTGGGAGAATCGACCTTGGTCATGGCCTTAATGGCTACGGCCCTGTCCTTGTGGAGCAGAAGTCCTTTATCTCTTTTCTGAACTAGAAGAAGAGGATTGACCCTCTTTCTTCTTTTCTTTAGTACCCGCTTCCTGAATGTTCCGTGCATCCTCAACTTCTCTCTCAATGGCCATAGCCGTCATGACCATCGAATCTAAGTTTTGCAAGCAATAACCCAAAATTTTACCCCGGATGGACAATTTTAGACCATCCTCAAACTTCCTTATCTTTGCCACGTCTGTGGCCACATAGTCATCGGCGAAATGGGCTAACTTAGTGAACTTAGCCACGTATACCAGCACCGTCATTGTCCCTTGCCTCAAATATAAGAATTCCTAGGGCTTTGCATGTCGAGCAGTCGCTGGAAAGTATTTACCCATGAGAGCTCCCGGAACTCTCCCCATGTCATTAACTCTAAGTTCCTTGAGTCCTTTACCCAATCTCACCACAATTGGGATTCTCCCTCTATCTGGAATGTAAATAGCATTATTTTAGTGGCATCAGAGGTGATCTCCATAGCCCCTAAGATCTTGTCAACTTGTCAGAACCAACAGTCAACCACCATCGAATCCGCTCCTCCCATAAAAGTTGGCAGTTGGTGTGCCTTAAACTTCTGAAGGTTACTTAAGCCTCCTTAGCCCATATTTGTACTAGTCTATGCAATGGTCGCAGCTGTAGCACTAGCCTGTGCAATAGTAGCAGCCGCAACACCAATAGCCTCCACAAAGGCTTGATGGTGAAAGGTTGGTAGTGGTTGATTGTTGTTCCACCCACCGCCTCGACGTCCTCTCCAACGATTTGCCATCTACACACATGTAAGATAACAATAGAGCCTCACTTACTATCCCAAGATAGAGATCAAGTTTAAACTTTGAGATTTCTCTCCTTGTCTCCCTAGTAGTGCGTATGCCACCTACTAGTAGACATCTACACCTTAAACTATCATGTTTATCCCTTTTTCAAAACCCCAAGGTTTTGTTTTCTAACCCTAGTGTTTCTCCTTTCCATATACACTTCACCATGCATATAATCCATATAACACATAACACATAACATGTAGCAATTTAAGCATATAACATGAAATGTACAATGAATGCAATAGTCTAAACCCATGCCCAACAGCCTTAGGTAAATCGTATACCTATGCTCTGATACCAAGTTGTGACACCCCTAAAATCGGGGGTCCTTTATCAACCGTTGACCATCCGTCAATCCGTAGAAATACCCGTGTTTGTTGCGTAACTCGAAGTCACAACAATAACATCCCCTTCCTAGGATTATAACCCACACGTGTCACCCGTGTACATTTTATCCTTTAATCCAACCGTGGTCCAATGTACCACTTTTCATGCTCTATTATAGTTCATTTATATTTTGGGAACCAAATAACCCATAGTCCAAAAGCTTGGCAAAGTAATTTTAAAAATTTCAAAATTTTGGAAAGTGTACTGGTAGGCTATACCGGTACGAGTTGCCCACTGGAAAAGCTATACCGGTACGGGTTGCCCACTAAAAAATTTGTAACGGTATGGGTAACCCACTGGAAAAATCTATACCAGTACGGGTAACCCACTGAAAAATCTGTATCGGTACGGGTAACCCACTAGACCTCATCATACCGGTACGATTTGCCGACTTTTGCCTATTTCACCTGTTTTTCATTTTCAATTCATTACAACCTATTCCAATACCATCCAAAACATGCTTAATAAGGTTTTTCACATAAAACCTATTATATACAAGTTCTATTACAGATAATTCCATACGATTACATACCCAAAAAATAATCTTCACAAAAATTATACAGAATGAGCTATCACAAGCCACAAGTCGGCTCTCTTCATCTTTGAGACTTGAAATGAGAGTCCTCCGCCAGTGTGAACCTTGCACCTGAAATATTTTACCGTATAGGATGAGCTACGCTCAATAGAGTATCTCCTAGAGAGACTGCTCCCCCCTAGGTGCATATGAAATGTGCACATGAAACAATCAAACATCAATTTCCATTCCAAACAAGAATATGTCATTCAATGTTGAAATTCTACTATGTTATGTCATGATGTGAGGTGACACTCACTCATGCACTTTAACCTGAGTCCTCACCGACTCCCGCCACACAATTCAATGCTAATGTGTAGCAAATCTATCATTGATGAATTTTATCCAATGATCATTTTGAAATAAAGGTCATGTGTTTATAAAACTAAATTTTTATTGGATGATACACGTCGAATGACCATTTATAAAACAAAATCATATGTCTTTGTTGGGTATCGAATTTTGGAATCACACTGCTGGCTCTGTATGCCATTACACTTTTTTGAAATTTTACCACAGGGGAGTGTATGAACCAAGTAACCGAGTCTTGCACCCGAGGAAAAGTCTAGCCCTGCTTGCTATACTCAACATAAGTTTTTCTTTCATGCAACCATATGACTCAGTTAGATCTTTGATCCAAATTTTTTGAACTCACTCATCAATCACCAAAAATGATGATTGATCCAACCATACACACACACACCCATACTCATGTCCATGGATGTATTTCCCGGTGCAAATGCAATGTAATACACCATTGCAATATCAATGTCATGCTCCATATGTAATGAATGCCATATGAGCTAATTTAATCACATACTTTGACATACGTCATGACAATTTATATCAATTGCATATAACTACCATAATCCATCACAATGTCAATACACCAACTAGCACATATTAACATTTATATCCAACACAACCCAGAAGCATGTTATACATAAGTCATGCCATAACAAACTCAATTCTCACATAGGAATTTAGCAAAATACCTTCAAGGCACAATGCATGTTATCACACAAGATTCCCCATATAATATCATGTTCTAAGGAAATTACACAAATACTTTCCCTATACCAAACTTAACTAGGAACTGGTCTAAGCCATTTCCATACCCCTTTCCTCATTTCCATAACCATAGTCAAGTGACCTATGTTATTTTATAAACTTACCTATTCCATAGAACATTCCAAGTAAGAAATAAACCAAAGTAGGAGGGAACCCTACCTCTTGAAGCGTAATATGAAAGGTAGAACCTTCAAGAACACCAACACAATCCCAAAGCTCTTGATTTTCCAAAATCTCTTCTTTAGATCTTCGATGAAATCCTTCATTCTTGGTATGGTTGTGTAGCCCTCCTAGCGGTGATCGACTTTAACTCTTGGCTCGACAAATTTCGACCACCGAAACTCTGTAGATCATAGAGAGTAGGTGGAGTTTTTGATTTTTCTTCTCCTTTCCCTCTCTTCTCCTCTTCAATGTGAGAACCCAGCTGATCAAGTGAGGAAAATCAGATATTTTTCCCTATTTATATTCTTTAATTGCGCGGTCCACGTCGCACCGCACGTTTCTTATTTCTGGGTCCGTTTTTGTCTCGAAATGACTTAATTTCATCCCGATTTAAGTTGAAATTATTTTTATTTGAAATTTCCTTCAATTATAAAGAAATTTTATAAATTTTATTTTTAGGGATGTTTGTTAGGTCACCCGACACTCAGTTATCTCGTAAAATGTAAAAAATTTAACTATCTCAGAATTCGATAAAAATTGACAGAGTAACTAGATTTCGTAAGATGAATCCAATGGTGAGATCCATTGCATCATCTGAGCTCTAGAAAAATATGAATTTTCAATCCTCATTATAGTGACAAATTATTGTTTTGCCCTTTTTAAGAAAAAGTTCAAATTTACCCGGATTTTACAAGTTAACTAATGGCAACAGCTTATATTCTTTTGAGAATTTTTAAATTCACATATTGAACATTTGAACTTGATTATTCAGCTATTTTACTAAATTAAATGGTATCTAATATTGATTTGTAGCTTTGTTAATGCATTATGTGGAATGTTTAGCACAACATAGTTATTAGTAACAAACGAACTCATACGAGTAGAATAAGATTAGTGGCTTCCATTAATGGTAGTTGTACATAGTTGACTTAAAACATTGCAAATATTGTCAAAATGAATATTTTACTTGAAACTGTTGAGCCTCAAAACTTTCATTAAGAGCATGCCTTCATGGTGACTTGTTAAGCTAGAGACTATTCATTTTGTTTAGGTATGGGTCAATATTCTAGAGCAGGATTACTGGTAGGCCAATTGCAATATCAACCAACCCCCAAATTCAACTATTCAATTTTATTGCAAGAAGCGACGTCGATTGAGATGAAGTACTTGACCCATTCTCAAGAATATTAAATCAAAAAGGCAAATCCAGGACAACTGCAGCTATTAGTATTCATACATACTGAAGAAGTATCTATGAACAACAAATAGAGGCAATGGTTAATAAAACTCTGAATAGTTGGTCAAGCAAGATATATATTGAAGTGAAAGAGGTCATTGCAGCACGAATTCTTAGTGTTTTTGCTTGCTTATTTATTTATGGGTTACATGATTCTACCTTGCTATTTGATACGCAGTACAAACTCCTTTACTCTCAGAATTTGCTCTTTTGTTATCAAGTCATATTCTGTCATTGCAAAGGATTTTTGACTACACTGTGAAGTATGATTTTTGGCGATAATCATAGAACACATCAAGGAAGATAAAGTAAGGAATTCACTCATCTTCTAAAAGATCTCATGTGTTTTCCTTTGCATATATTCCCAGTGCTGCATTCCATAGATAACATATGATAATTTTAAAAAAATGAAAGAAATGAAATTCATCAAAAAAAATTATTTTAATGATACAGGGAGTTGTTATCAAATGGTTCAATATTTATTGAGGAGAAAAAGAAGACAATAAATATGATGTAGGATAAGCTAAAAGAATTACACAGGTTACCCAAGTCATGCCAAGGAGACCTTCTAGATGAGGCCATCAAATACTTGAAAATGAGAGTTTCTTGGTAGAAGAATTAAAGTTACTGAAGATTCTAAAAATTGAAGATACTAAAGGTTCATGGACATTCATTCTCCTCACATACTAATTTTTCCAAGAATTCTTATTCATCTAGAGATATTGGTGGTTAATGTTGATATTAAATATGTAAAACTCGGGTAACTTTGAATTTTTATGTAAAGGGCAAAACCATAATTTGTCGCTATGATACGAATTGAAAATCCATTTTTTTTAAAACTTGGATGACGAAACAGACCTCACAATTGAATTCGTTTCACAAAATCTAGTTACTCAGTCAATTTTTGTTGAATTTCAAGACAATCAAATTTTTTACATTTTACGTGCTGATCGGGTGGCGCGTGACCAAAATAAACGTTATTGGGAATTAAATTGTGAAAATTAGAAAATAATTTAAATTTAATTAAAAAAAATTATATTGAACTTGAGTCATGATGAAATTTAATTAATTCAGGGTGGAATCGGACCCAGAAAGGGCGGACGTGTGGCGCAACGAGGGCCAAGTGTTTGGAAAGTATAAAAGGGGAAGAAAAATCAAATTTTTTCCCTAATCTCAGCTGGGTTTTCCATTGGAAAGAGAGAGGGAAGAAGAGAGGAAAATTGTAACACTCCGCATTTTATTTTATATATATGCATATAGATATATATTAAATAATTTTTGTAAAAATGGGGATAGGTGTAGCGATGTGTGTTTGAATTTGGTAGATTGAAAATGGAAAAAGGGATGAAATAGTGAACAGTGCTCGTGAACTGTGCACTGGCTGCAACTTCAAGCCCAATTTAGACCTTGATGCAGTCAATATCTCTTAAAACTCAAAACATGAAAGTTGTAGAGTTCTTTCTTAGCTTTCCATAGCATCTTGAATCATCTCAATCGGAGCTCGGATGAGAGAGTTATGCCCCGATAACGAAGTAATATCGAAGCAGCCCATGAACAGTAAAAGAAAAAAAATTCGGGATTTCTGTGTTTAAAAACACAGATTTCAGCCTTTACTCTCATTTCTCTCATTCCACTCTCAACCCACTTCTCTTAGGACTCTAGAGGAAGAGAGAAGGATAAAACACAAGATCAAGAGGAGATCTATACTTCAAAGAAGATCAAATCTTCATCTTCTTCACACTAAACCTAGGTTTTTAAGAACATTGAAGTAGGGTTTTCTTCCATCCTTGTCCATTGATGTTAGGGTTATTATACATGTAGAATTTGGCTCTTAATAGTATGTATTTGTTATGGGTTCCTTGTTCCTTGGTATGTTTACAAACATTCCCATGATTTGAACAAAATGATGGTTGGAAATCCATCAAACTCTAGTTTTTGGGGGAAATATGGATTTTTCTCTATATCTTCACATCATCTTGATTTCAAAAATTCTAGAACTTTGTGTTGGGTAGTAAAATGATTGATGATCTCATGCTTATTTCCTTTAAACTTGTCTCTTGTTACATGATTTGCGAAATGGGTATATTTTCTTAAATTGTTCTATTATGTATCTTGCTTGTGAAAATTTGGGGAAACATCATGGAATTTGCTTGTATATGAGGTTGAGTATATTGTTGGTATGTCACTCTTGTGTATGGTGTTGTGAGGGACTTGGATTACCTTCGAAAATTGTCGTAGAGCGTTAGAGGTTAGTCTATCCCAATGGGGGGTGAGATGGCTGCCTAATGCTCGTAGTGGATCACTGTGGTGACAGTGACCACTATTGTTCACGGATACCGGGGAAAAGGGTTAGTATACTAGACACCTTGGGAGGATCTCGTCAAGGCCGTATGAGACGGTACACGCCCTTCCTAAATTGGTCTGTGATTGTTAGTGGAAATGGGTGAACGAGGTAGAATCGTCGGGTAGATTCATGAGAAGCGACAACCTACTTGAGTGGTACCAAATAGAAATTTTTGTTCATTGTACCAAATATTATTTTTCCAAGAGTTTCGGGTAGTATGGGATGTCGCGATACCTTGTGGAAATGGTGTATGGTGGAGTGGATTATGTTGGAAATTGTTTGTCAATTAAACGTGGTTTTATTCTCGTTCAAGTCCTTATTATTGTACAAACTTGAGATCTCCTTTAAAATGTCCTTACTTTACTTTAAAATTCATTTATATGTATGTGCGAAACGTGACCTACCTGTTTTACTTGATTTCAAAACCTTGAATGGGTTTGGAAGGATCCTCCTACAGAGCCTTGTGCTCACCCCCCTACTTCCCCACCTTTCAGATTTTGCCTTTGACGAGGAGCTGGGAGTCGAGGGGCCGACATATTTGGAGACTCCGATAGAAGGGAGCGTGGATCCCGAGGTGGATGCTTAGAGCGACCCCCCTTTCTTTTGTTATAGACTTGGATAATCTTTTGGGAGAATTGTATAGCCTAGTTTTTATTTTATAAATTCCGCTGTGTATTATAGTACTTTTGTGGGAATGTAACTTGGCCTATTCTTTTGGGATAAAATGTAAATTGGATGGATTGATTTTATGGTAGTTAAATGGACCCGGTGTGGTCATTACAGTAGAATTGCACAGGTTGTGTTTTGGGTAGAGCTCCCCGAACAGAGGAGACTCTGCCCAAATTTTGTTAAAATATGAATGGTGGATGAATGAAACTTTCGTCGTGATGGATTTACTTAATGCTCTCATGCGGTGAATGGTTTTTAGAATGTAATGTCACCCAAGGGGTTTTTGGGGCGTTACAGATTTGGTATCAGAGCCTAGGCTTTAGGTCTTACATGGGAGCTGTAGGTTATGGATTACCACTCGGGAAGTAGGATTAAGTTGAAGGAAATTGTTGGTCTAATTTTATATGAACCTTATGCTGTAGATTAAAGTGATATTTAGGATGTCTTGTACATCAATGAAACTAAATTGTGAATTGATATGCAGGATGGACGGCGAACGGGTACGTGGACGTGGACGTGGGCGTGGTCGTGGGCGTGGTCAAGCAAATCCACCACCTCTCGACGCCATACAGGGTATTTACCAATGTTTAAGGGAATTCACCACCCTAGTGCAACAACCAGGTGGGAACAACCACCACAACGGTGGAGTTCGTCCTTTAGTCCAAGTACCAGGCAACGGCGATGAGAACCGAAGGATGGTGGCTCTTCGAGAATTTCTACGGCAACACCCACCCACCTTCCAAGGGAGCTCCAATCCCTTAGATGCGGATAGATGGATCCGCCGGGTGAAAAAAATTTGTGATGGTATGGGGATCGCCGGGGACCTTCGGGTTGGCTTGGCTACCTATTTGTTGGAAGGGGAGGCCGATTACTGGTGGGAGTCAGTGAAGAAAAGGAGGGACACTAATACGCTCACTTGGGAGGAGTTTGAGCAAAGCTTCAACGACAAGTATTTTCCAGAGTCTGTCAGAGATAAGATGAGTGTAGACTTTCTAGCCTTGCGGCAGGGCAGTATGACCGTGGCTGAGTATGAGAGGAGGTTCGATGAGCTATCCCGTTATGCTTCAGAGTTCATATCCACCGAGGATAGGAGGGCCAAGCGCTTCGAGCAGGGTTTGAGACCGACCATCAGAGAGAAGCTTGTGGCACTCAGAATTCGGGACTACAGAGATTTGGTTGACAGAGCGGCATTGGTGGAGAGAGACATTGATGACTCTCAGAGGAGACAGAGCTATGCTAGAGGAGGCCCGATCCATACAGGTGCCAGTAGCAGTGGAGCACCGAGGGTGTTACCATATCGTCGCCCCGATCAAGCGGTGGGGCAGAGACCTCTTACAGTCCGAGGAGAGGGGTCTGCCCCGACTAGACCAAGCACTGACCCTCGTCAATGCTTTGCTTGTGGAGGTGTAGGGCACTTTCGAAACAACTGCCCGTCACTTCCACCCAAGACCAATCAATCAGCCGGGCCATCAAATGCAAATAGGCCCCCTCCACCACCGAGACCATTGAGAGCTCAAGCCCCCGGTGATGCCAATCTGGGGAGGGTATTTGCCTTAATCCAACCGGAGGAGGATGTCCCAATGCCGTTGTGGAAGGTATCATTCTTCTCTACAATTCTTGGGCCCGAATCTTATTCGATCCTGGTGCTACTCATTCTTTTATACGTACTGCATATGCTATGAATTTGGGATTGGATTTCGAGAAGTTAGAACATGCTTTGACTGTTGACTTGCCTACGGGAGAACAGTTGGGTACTAGCCGAGTCTGCAAGGGTTGTGTGCTTCGTATTGGGGAGCACGAATTGATTGTGAATTTCAATTGCCGGGAGGTGTAATTTTCAGTTTTGTGAATAACCGAGATTCTTTCCATCCATTTCCTACTACGGGAAGTAAATTCTTAAAAGCTAAGGCAGGGAGCCACTTGAGTTTCTTGGCTAGCTTGATGGGAGATGATCGGGATAGATCCCACTCGGGTATGGTGTTGATTATATCGATTTTCCGGATGTCTTCCCAGATGAATTACCCGGGTTACCGCCACAGAGAGAGATTGAGTTTGCAATCGATCTTTATCTGGGAACCGAACCTATTTCTATTGCTCCTTATCGGATGGCGCCTTTGGAGTTGAAGGAGCTAAGGAAGCAATTGGACCACTTGCTGGCAATTGGATTCATCCGTCTGAGCACTTCACCTTGGGGAGCCCCGGTCCTCTTTGTGAAGAAGACGGATGAAACACTTCGGTTATGCACAGATTACCGACGGTTGAATCGGGTGACGGTGAAGAACAAGTATCCATTGCCGCGCATTGATGATTTATTTGATCAATTGAGGGGTTCTAAGTTCTACTCCAAGATTGATCTCCGCACCGGGTACCATCAACTGCGTATCAAGGAGGAGGATATTCCTAAGATTGCTTTTCGTACTCGGTATGGTCACTTCGAGTATACGGTGATGCCGTTCGGATTGACTAATGCTCCAGCAGCCTTCATGGATTTGATGCACAGGGTATTCCGGCCATATCTAGATCAATTTGTCATTGTGTTTATTGATGACATATTGATTTATTCCCGGACACAAGAAGAACATGCACATCATCTCTCGGTTGTGCTACAAACATTGAGAGAACATAAGTTATATGCGAAGATGAGCAAGTGTGAGTTTTGGATGAAGGAAGTGAAGTTCCTTGGCCATGTTGTGTCCGAGCAAGGGGTAGCGGTTGATTCCTCGAAGATTGAGGCCGTGATGCAATGGGAACCACCAAAGAATGTGACAGAAATACGTAGTTTCTTGGGGTTAGCCGGTTACTATCGTAGGTTTGTGGAAGGTTTTTCCAAGCTTGCGATGCCGATGACTCGCCTTACCAAGAAGGGGGAGAAATTTGTGTGGACTCAAGCGTGTGAATTAGCTTTTCGCACCTTGAAAGAAAAGTTGACGACGACACCGATCCTCATTATTCCGAACAGTGGGGAAGGTTACGATGTTTACACCGATGCTTCACTACGAGGCTTGGGATGTGTGTTGATGCAAGGAGGCAAGGTGGTTGCTTATGGCTCGAGGCAACTCAAGATTCATGAGCAGAACTATCCCACTCACGACTTGGAGCTAGCCGCTGTGGTTTTTGCTCTTAAGTTGTGGAGGTGTTACTTGTATGGAGAGAAATTTCAAGTGTTCTCGGATCATAAAAGCCTCAAGTATGTGTTCACACAGAAAGAATTGAATCTCCGACAGAGAAGGTGGATTGAGTACTTAGAAGATTACGACTTCACTCTCAACTATCATCCGGGGAAGGCTAATGTAGTAGCGGATGCATTGAGTAGGAAGTCTCAGGGTGAAATCAATGTCCTTGCGGCTAAACGGTGGAAAATGATTGATACGTTGGAGGAGTTTGATCTATGGGTTAATGGACCGGAGGATCGACCATGTTTGTTTAACCTAGTAGCTCAACCAATCCTCCGACAAAGGATTGTGGAGTTGCAACGGTTAGATCTCGAGTTGACAGAAATTCGGGATAAATTGGAGAGGAATGAGATTGTTGAGGATTGGTCTATAAAGAATGAGGAGTTACAGTTTCGGGGAAGATTATGCGTGCCAAACGACGACCAAGTGAGGGAAGAAGTGTTGGGAGAGTGTCACCGATCGAAGTTCTCTATACATCCAGGGATTACAAAAATGTATAGAGATATGAAACGACAATATTGGTGGAGTGGAATGAAGAAGGATGTAACAAAGTTCATTTCAAGGTGTGCCGTATGTCAGCAAGTGAAGATTGAGCACCAACGACCTGGAGGATTATTACAGTCTCTGCCTATCCCGGAGTGGAAGTGGGATCATATCACCATGGACTTCGTGTCGGGTTTTCCACGGACTTCAAGAGGGCATAACGCCGTATGGGTTATCGTAGATCGACTTACCAAGTCAGCTCACTTTTTGGGGATGAAGACCACAGACTCATTAGAGATCTTGAGCCGACTGTACATTCGAGAGATTGTTCGATTGCATGGAGTTCCACTTTCTATCGTGTCGGATCGCGATTCTCATTTTGTGGCTCGTTTTTGGCAAAGTCTACAACAAGCTATGGGGACAGAGTTACATTTCAGCACAGCCTTTCACCCTCAAACAGATGGTCAATCCGAGAGAGTGATACAGATTTTGGAAGACATGCTACGGGCTTGCGCGTTGGACTTCAAAGGGAGTTGGAGCGATCACTTACCGTTGGTGGAATTTGCGTACAACAACAGTTACCAAGCGAGTATCGGAATGGCACCGTATGAAGCTTTGTATGGAAAACCATGTAGATCCCCGACGTGTTGGTTGGAAGCCGAAGAGAGTAGTATGTTTGGGCCCGAGATTGTACGGGAGACAACGGAGAAGATTCAGCTCATTCGGGAGAGATTACGCACAGCACAGAGTCGACAAAAGAGCTATGCGGATAGGAGAAGAAGGCCTTTGGAATTCAAGGAGGGAGATTTTGTATTTCTTAAAGTGTCACCCAAGAAGGGCGTACTTAGATTCGGTAAGAAAGGAAAACTCGCTCCAAGGTACATCGGTCCATTTGAAGTGATCAAGACAGTGGGCAAAGTAGCATACCAACTTCGGCTACCAGTATCGTTGTCAGGAGTTCATGACGTGTTCCACGTTTCGATGTTGAGGAAGTGTCAACCAGATACGTCGCATGTCGTGGATTTGGAGGATATTGAAGTGCAAGATGGAGTCACCTATGAAGAGCAGCCGGTGAAAATTCTTGATATCCAGGAGAAAGTGCTTCGCAACAAGGTAATCCAGCTGGTGAAAGTCCTATGACAACATCATGGCATAGAGGAAGCAACTTGGGAACCGGAGTGGGAGATGCGAGAGAAATATCCATATTTGTTCGCTACTTGAGGTAAGTTTCGAGGACGAAACTTTCTTTAAGGGGGGTGGATTGTAACACTCCGCATTTTATTTTATATATATGCATATAGATATATATTAAATAATTGTTGTAAAAATGGGGATAGGTGTAGCGATGTGTGTTTGAATTTGGTAGATTGGAAATGGAAAAAGGGATGAAATAGTAAACAGTGCACGTGAACTGTGCACTGGCTGCAACTTCAAGCCCAATTTAGACCTTGATGCAGTCAATATCTCTTAAAACTCAAAACATGAAAGTTGTAGAGTTCTTTCTTAGCTTTCTATAGCATCTTGAATCATCTCAATCGGAGCTCGGATGAGAGAGTTATGCCCCGATAACGAAGTAATATCGAAGCAGCCCATGAACAGTAAAAGAAAAAAAAAATCGGGATTTCTGTGTTTAAAAACACAGATTTCAGCCTTTACTCTCATTTCTCTCATTCCACTCTCAACCCACTTCTCTTAGGACTCTAGAGGAAGAGAGAAGGATAAAACACAAGATCAAGAGGAGATCTATACTTCAAAGAAGATCAAATCTTCATCTTCTTCACACTAAACCTAGGTTTTTAAGAACATTGAAGTAGGGTTTTCTTCCATCCTTGTCCATTGATGTTAGGGTTATTATACATATAGAATTTGGCTCTTAATAGTATTTATTTGTTATGGGTTCCTTGTTCCTTGGTATGTTTACAAACATTCCCATGATTTGAACAAAATGATGGTTGGAAATCCATCAAACTCTAGTTTTTGGGGGAAATATGGATTTTTCTCTATATCTTCACATCATCTTGATTTCAAAAATTCTAGAACTTTGTGTTGGGTAGTAAAATGATTGTATTGATGATCTCATGCTTATTTCCTTTAAACTTGTCTCTTGTTACATGATTTGCGAAATGGGTATATTTTCTTAAATTGTTCTATTATGTATCTTGCTTGTGAAAATTTGGGGAAACATCATGGAATTTGCTTGTATATGAGGTTGAGTATATTGTTGGTATGTCACTCTTGTGTATGGTGTTGTGAGGGACTTGGATTACCTTCGAAAACTGTCGTAGAGCGTTAGAGGTTAGTCTATCCCAATGGGGGGTGAGATGGCTGCCTAATGCTCGTAGTGGATCACTGTGGTGACAGTGACCACTATTGTTCACGGATACCGAGGAAAAGGGTTAGTATACTAGACACCTTGGGAGGATCTCGTCAAGGCCGTATGAGACGGTACACGCCCTTCCTAAATTGGTCTGTGATTGTTAGTGGAAATGGGTGAACGAGGTAGAATCGTCGGGTAGATTCATGAGAAGCGACAACCTACTTGAGTGGTACCAAATAGAAATTTTTGTTCATTGTACCAAATATTATTTTTCCAAGAGTTTCGGGTAGTATGGGATGTCGCGATACCTTGTGGAAATGGTGTATGGTGGAGTGGATTATGTTGGAAATTGTTTGTCAATTAAACGTGGTTTTATTCTCGTTCAAGTCCTTATTATTGTACAAACTTGAGATCTCCTTTAAAATGTCCTTACTTTACTTTAAAATTCATTTATATGTATGTGCGAAACGTGACCTACCTGTTTTACTTGATTTCAAAACCTTGAATGGGTTTGGAAGGATCCTCCTAAGAGCCTTGTCCCCACCCCCCTACTTCCCCACCTTTCAGATTTTGCCTTTGACGAGGAGCTAGGAGTCGAGGGGCCGACAGATTTGGAGACTCCGATAGAAGGGAGCGTGGATCCCTAGGTGGATGCTTAGAGCGACCCCCCTTTCTTTTGTTATAGACTTGGATAATCTTTTGGGAGAATTGTATAGCCTAGTTTTTATTTTATAAATTCCGCTGTGTATTATAGTACTTTTGTGGGAATGTAACTTGGCCTATTCTTTTGGGATAAAATGTAAATTGGATGGATTGATTTTATGGTAGTTAAATGGACCCGGTGTGGTCATTACAGTAGAATTGCACAGGTTATGTTTTGGGTAGAGCTCCCCGAACAGAGGAGACTCTGCCCAAATTTTGTTAAAATATGAATGGTGGATGAATGAAACTTTCGTCGTGATGGATTTACTTAATGCTCTCATGCAGTGAATGGTTTTTAGAATGTAATGTCACCCAAGGGGGTTTTTGGGGCGTTACAAAAATCAAGAGATTCTTCATGCTTCTTTCTACGATCTAGGGTCAACCTTTGGTCGAATCAACTCGGGCCAAGAACCAAAGTTCATCTACCCGAAGAGGGCTACGTCTACGTACCAAAAATTAAGAATTTTACTAAAATTTTAAAGAGGGGATTTTTGAAAATCACGGGTTAAAGCTTGATTTGGGTCTTGGGAGCTTTCTACCACTTGTTTTACGCTTCAAGAGGTGGGGTTCCTTTCTTAATTAAGTTTATTTCCAACCTAGGGTTGAAATATGAAATGGGTAGGGTATTAGAGATGTAATATCATGTATAGCACATACTTATGGTAGTTGAAATGTGAGAAATAAGTATTTCTCACAAAATACTTTTGGTAATTTTATGAGAAATATATTGATTGGACATGTTATGTGTTTACATTTATGCCTTGGAGGTGTTTGATGAAATACCTATGTGGATTAAGTATGTTATTTACATTGATTATGTTATAACATGCTTGGGATTGATGTTGGGAAATGTTGGTATCTGCAATATGATATATTGACATTGAGGGCTTGAAAATGTTGAAAGAATATTGTTCATATTGTGCTCATGACATGTTGAACATGGAATTGTAATTTTAATTGAAACCTTGGTTGCATAAGTATATGAAATGCACTGGTTCATTACATTTGCATATTGAACGGGAAACATCGCATTCATGGGCATTTGACATGAGTGTGGGTGTGTGTGCATGTTTTTGGATTAAACATCATTCTTGGTGGTTGAGGCGTGGACTCGGGAAGGTCGGATCTAGGTTCGATTGAGTCGCACATGTTACATTGAAAATAGGGTTGGGGCTAGTAAGAAAGGCTAGATTGTCCCTCGGGTGCAAGACCCGATGAATTTAGATACGTACTCCATTAGTATCGAGTCCATAAAGTGTGTCGGTGTATGTGGAGCCTTTGGTGAATCCATGAATGACGTTTCGGTTGGGTGCCCATTGGTGTAAGTCCATAAATACCCACCCCAAAAAAGGACTTGGGAATTATAATGGTCATTGAATGTGTAACATCAATGGCGGGGATTTGAATGTCCGGATTTATTAGCATGATATTGCATATGTTATGGGAACCAGTGACGGCTCTGGTTGAGTTGTATGTGTGAATCTCAACTCATAACATGACATGGCATAGAGAATTCCATCATGAATTGCATATTCTTAAATGGAGTGTTTGTTGATTGTTGACTTGCAAGTGAGTATTTCATATGCATCTAGGTTGAAAAATAACCTCTTTAGGAGATACCCTATTGAGCGTGGCTCACCCTTTATAGGGACAATATTTCATGTGCGGGACATGTGCCGGTAGATGGCTCTCACTCGAGGCCTCATTGATGAAGAAAATTCGAGATGTAGCTTTAAATTATGTTTTTGTAAAACTAGTATGTAATTTAGTTTTGGACATATAATAGTATGTAAAGAACTGTAAAGCAAGCTCATATGAACTATGTTTTGAGTAAATTGTATGTTATATGAGTTTGGGTTGTTGTTATATGAGATTGGAAGTGTTGGAATTGAAAAAGGATTGAATTGGGAAAAAATTGAGCACTTCTACCAGTAGAACGTCGAGTATCTACGGTAGAAAAATTATAGTAGACACTTCTAATGGTAGAATGTCAAGTACCTATCGGTAGAATAATTCTAGAAATTATTTCTACCAGTAGAACAAGGACTTTTCAACCGGTAGATCCCCTTCAGTTCTAAAAAATTTAAGATGATTTTGACGAACTTTAGGGCATTGAGTCCTTTTGCTCCAAGGAGATAAATGGAGTAATTTTAAGAGACAATTGATGTATATTGGACCTTGGAAGAGTCAGGTGATTGAAATATACACAGGTTATGCATTTGGGAGTGCCCGATACAAGGGAGACTCTAGTCAAATGCTGTGTTGTTTATGATCTCAGTGAAGGGGATGTTATTGATGTGGTATCGGGTTGTGCATCATTCACAGGTACTTCCGTGGGTTGATGGATGATCAATGGGTTGACAAAGCATCCCTGGTTTTAGGGGCGTCACAAAGTATATGAATTACAGTGAACAGATAAACTATTTGGGTTAAATCTTACTATTTTTTTTTGCGAACATAAAACAAGTCATATTTTGTTTGTGAAAGTGGAGATGACAATGTTAGTGATGCAATATGAAATCATTGCCTATTAACTTTATCCTATCTTTAATGAATCTTACCAGAGGAGGCAGGAGACCAATGTTACTAAAACATACCTAGGCGCAAGGTGAGGTCAGGCAAGCCCATGTTGCCTCAAGTATCTAAGGCAAGGCGTGCCTTTTCGAAGCGACGATTAAGTGCCAAATGCGAGCGCTTCATGCTTAATTAAAAAGTGACGAGGGGAACACTTTTGTGATTTTTTTTATTTTGCTTGGCAATGAAGATGATTTCTAAGTCCTCAAAATTTGTGAAAGTATTGATTAAATATTTAGTTGCCTGATTTGTGTATTTCTTATTTTTAAATGTTAGGACTTGGGGTATTTTTGATTTTAAATGTTTATTTTTGTTATTGTCAAGATTTTAGATATTATTAGTGTCTGTTTAAATTTAAATGGTTATGCTTTTTGGTGGCCATAAAAATTTGATATATTATCACTATTTGTTTTAATTTCAATGTTTATGCTTTTTGTTTGCATTTGAACCTTACTTGCTTATTTATCAGTAACCAAGTTAAAATACTTGTCTAATTTTTATACTATTCGTCTCGCTTTGATGGAACTCCCGATTTGCCTCACACCTTTCCCCAGGCCTCAGGAGATTTGAGTGACTCGATTCGCTTTACGCCTTAAATAGCACTGGATTAGATGGATTGTTTTTTATTATCTAGAAATAACAAATTTCAAGTGACATATTGCAATTTCATTCCATTTCCAAAAAACTTCTAAAAAAAAAATATTTGATAATATTTATAGCAATACATGTTAGAGATATTGCAGAATCCTTTGCCAAATCCTTTGCCACATTTGATGTTGATTCTCTGGATCCTCCAGACAATACTTGACTAATTTAGGATTCCTTTGTATGGTAATTTAGGATGCCTTAGTTGGACATAACTGGCAAATTTGTACAACTAGTTTTCTATACTTAAATGTACTAAATCTCTCTATATAATGAAATTAATCAAAGGGCCTGGTATGATATTGTACCGCTTTTTATCTTACATGGTGTTAGAGCCTTCACAAACACCAAGTTTTGTCATTAACATTCCTATGACGCACTCTGATTCTTCTTCCAAGAAACAACCTAATTTTTATACTTTGAATGTTAGACTGTCTAGCCCTAATGACTATCTTGGATGGGTGGCTACGTTTCTGCCACTACTTTGATGCCATGACTTTATTGGTTTTGTTGATGGATCTAAACCAGCTCTTATGCAGTCTGTTGATGAAGCTGAAAGGACTGTGGGCACTATCAATCTAGAACATGTCAAGTGGAATAAATTAGATCAAACTGTGCTCATTTGGATATTATCTACTTTGGCACCATCCTTACTTTCTTCTATGTATGGATTGAACATCTCACAGGCATCTTGTAGTGAGATTTGCATCCCAATCTTGGTCTTGGATAACTCACCTCAAGAAGTAGTTGCAGACCTTGTAGTAAGGTAACCTTCGATGTTATGAGTATCTTATTTAGGCTAAGCTTTTTGCAGATCAACTCTCGACTGTGGGATAACCAGTCTCAGATGATGATCTTATTTCCTATGCCACAAATGGTCTTAATCCTCATTTTTCTACCTTTATCACTCCATTCAAATTCTCTCTGAGACATCAAGCCATGACCTTCGCTGATTTTTAGTCTGAATTACTCAACTATGAGATGATGCTTGATCAACTCAATTGGTTGACAATTACCCCAAAAACTAGCCCTGCTGCATTCTACTCAAACAGGCTCAGTTCTTCAATGGCTTCACGTAGGCCCCGTTTTCCACTAGCACCTCATGCAAAGCCTAACTATGGTAG
Organism: Ilex paraguariensis; assembly: GCA_963454935.2. Lineage (NCBI taxonomy): Eukaryota > Viridiplantae > Streptophyta > Magnoliopsida > Aquifoliales > Aquifoliaceae > Ilex > Ilex paraguariensis. Next base: position 119,051 of record CAUOFW020005525.1, read on the forward strand.
GTCAAATAATCTCGGGCTGGGTAATATACCCCTCTCTACACCTGTATCTTCTCGTTGCTAGTGTGAACAATGTGCTTGTCAAATTTGTGGTAAATTCAATCACAAAGCACTAGACTGCTACAAGCGATTTGATTATGCTTTCCAAGGAAGAAATCTATCTCACCATAACCGCATATTGCTCCTCGCTCTTGTTGCTCATAAACAGAATGATTAGTGGTATATGGACACATGTGCTAACATCCATGTTACACCAAATCTGTCTCGAACATCCTCAGGTTCCAGAAGGTAATACATCCATCGATGGTGGAGGTATTGCCACTTTCCTACCTGTTGAACACATTGGCTCCACATCCCTACACACACCACATAAGACCTTTATCCTTAAAGACGTTGCTAACTATCCAAATGCCTCTACAAATTTAATCTCAATTAATAAATTATGTGTTGATAATAATGTCATGTTTGAGTTTACTCATCATGGTCATGCAATTAAGGACATGTAGACGGGGGTTGTGTTGCTGAAGGGACACAGTAAACAAGGACTTTATCCTCTTCATCAACAATAAATCTCTCAGAACAAAGCTAAGTGCCTCACTGCTCTATTTGGAGTTAACACTTCATGAACAGTGTGGCACAAATACCTTGGCCACCCTTCCTCCTCCAATCTCAATTGACTGTTACAATTTCAATGTCTTCCAGGTCAAAGTACTTCTACTTTAGATAATATTTGTAATTCTTGTCAATTGGGAAAGCATCATCAACTTCCATTTTCATATTCAACAAGAAAGTTTACTACTCCCTTGGATCTCATTCACTCATATGTGTGGACATTTCTAGTTCTCTCTTAGTGGATGCAAATACTATGTATTATTCATAGATGACTACAGTAGATTTTGCTGGTTGTATCCTTTTTTCAATAAACATAACTTGTTTTCATGTTTTGTCAAATTCAAAGCGTTAGTTGAAAATCAATTCTCTAATACCATCAAGCAATTCCAAAGTGACAATGGTGGTGCATACTGATTAGTGCTCAAAGTTAACATTTTACTATGCCTTTTTGGGACTAATTGTGCTTTGATGGAGTTTAAGTGATTATATTTCAGGACCTAAAGTGAACAAAAGCTCAAGAACAACAAATATCACACTTGAGTGTAACACCAGTGCATTAGGGAACAAAATTAGAGAAAGTTGGAATAAAGCAAGAACGTTCAAATGACAACTCATGTTCGAACATCCACTCGAACTATAAGGAGACCAGACTGCTGAAACTTGGCATGTTGCAGTCAAGAAGGTAGGCCCTGATGTACTTGAGTACCACATTCGAATGCCAACTACCGTTCGAACGTCCATATGATTTGACTGAAGACCAAAGTAATGAGTGCAAAACACCAAGTCCTGTATGGAGTGTGGAAGTGGGTTTCCACAGAAGACCAAGACCACTTGAGTGATGGGGTCACATCCCATCTGGCGTTCGAATGCCCCTAAAGTAAAAATAGAAGACACGTTCGAACGCCCCTAAAGCAAAAACATAAGACAACGTTTGAACATCAACTCACGTTCGAACGTCCTCCACAGACTGCCAGCAAAGTAGTTAGGTTTCATGGGCGACAAACACTATTCCTTCACCCTCCCTCCTATTCCTTGCCTATAAATACCCCCATTGTGGGAGCTTCAAGGGTGTGCAATATTTCTCTTGTAAAGTATAGTAGAGAGCTAGTTCTTGTACATTTCTTGTTTATGTTTTCATTTTGCATTGGTATCAACCATGATGGAGGCTTAGAATCCTCTTGTAGTTGAAGCCTTTTATTTATTTGTGCTAAGTTTTTACATTCATGTTGTGACAACCATAATGGAGGCTTAGACTCCCCTTGTAGTTGTACTTGCTTTTATTTACAAGTATCAAGAGAGATAGCTCATCTTTTAGTTGTGGTGGAAACCCTCCAAAAGTAACTAGCTTTCTTCTATTTTCTTTATTTCTTTCACTTCCATTGCTTGGGCTTCTTTCTTCCATAGAGGAGTGAAACTCTTCCACTTTTCTAGAGCTTTACCAAAGCCATGAAGGGTGGAACGTGATTCACTTATTCTTTGGCGAAGATCGGCTCTTCGTTTATTGCTCTTTATCTTGTAAGTCTCTACTTGGAGGGATGAGTATCACTCACTTTTCTAGCTTTACTCAAGCCATGAAGAGTGAGTAGTTCCTTATTCACTCTTTATTAAGAGGGGATGGACATGTATTGATTAACTGGAAGTTATATTCGAGCAATCCATTTATGCTTTAATGCTTTATATTTCACTTGTTCATTGAATGGTTGAATGTATCTAGCAAAATTAAGGTACTTTGTATAACCATGGGTTCTTTCTATGTCACGAATGACTCTTGCATGGAAAGACCCGTTGGTTCAAGGCAAGTACCCCAGCTAGATCTTCATGACAACATTTCAATTTTCACCGTTATTGAGCTTTATCTAAAGAATGGAACATAATGCCATGGTTGGATGCCTTGTAGAAACACTTGCTTGTTTGTAGACGGGTTAGATTTTGGCATAGGCAATTCTTGTCAACTTCTAGAAAGGCATCAGAATCATGTGCTTAATTCTTACAGTCTATCTTTACATTCCAATTAACTTGCTGTTGATACCGAAGTTAATTGAGTTATAAAACACAAGTATAATAAACCGGATGATCAACTACATGTTCGGATCCTCAAGCTAAAGGGTGACTGTTTTACATTTGAATTTATCTTATATTTTGTCTAGAAAACTCTTGAACAAAATCTTCTATTCTATTCAAGAAATCCCACCACTTCAAACTCTCAATATTTCCAGTTACTTGGTTTCTGTTATTGCTTACTTTAAAGCACCAATCATAGTTCCTTGTGGATTCGACTCCGAACTTAACCAGATTATTACTATAACTTGAGCGTCTGCACTTGGATGTACACATTTCAGATCAAGTCACATACCTACCTAATCAGTTTAAAGAATTTCTTGCAAATCATTGTATTCATCATCATTTAACATGCCCTCGCACATCTCAGCAAAATGGTATTGCTGAGCGTAAACATAGACATATTGTTGATACTGGATTAACATTTCTTGTTGAATCAGGTTTACCTGAATCATTTTGGGTTGATTCTTTTCTCATTGTTGTCTACCTTATAAATCATCTTCCCTCTGTCACTCTTAATCATGATACACTATACTTTAAGTTGTTCAAATATCATCCTGATTATCGATCTCTACGAGTGTTTGGATGCAAATGTTTTCCTCTCTTAAGACTATACATGCCAAATAAACTCTCCTTTCATAGCACTTTATGTATTTTTGTTGGATATTGCTCTCAACAAAAAGATACAGATACTATGACCTCCAATCTCGCAAAGTTTACATCTCTCACAGTGTAATATTTGATGAAACTTGTCTTTCTATTTGCGAGTCCAACTTACTTGTGTTTGAAGCATCAACGCAACCCTCTAAAGATGGTCCTTTGAATGACAATCAGTCAAGTCAAGCAAGTTTGTTTCCTACTTATTCATTACCTCTTAGCACATATATCTTTTTACCAAATACTATAGACACTAGTTCATCCCCTCAACGTATAACTAACCCCAATAATCCCGTCGCTCCATCACCCGCACTTGACCCAACAACATCAACCATTGTCAATATCCATGAGCCTGATAACTTACCTGAACAATCACATCCTCCTGCAACCAATACATCTGAACCTATCAACCTTAATGAGCCACCAATTCCTCCACCTTGCCCAATAGTCACTCGATCACGCACTGGAAATCTTAAGCAAAATCATTCACTGACTATCAAACCTATTATTCCACACGATACCTCCTCATTCCACACGACAACGCTAGCATCCTAGTCCTTGATCACCTTAATAACTCTTTAATCCTAGTACTCTCAAATAATTAAAAATTCACATGATACTCACAGTACTTTTTTAAAAAGACTAGGAGCATAAATACCATCTATAATACTCACATAAGAAAAAAAAAACTATAGAAAATAAAAAGATAACTAAAACAATTTGCTAACTAGAGCTTAAGCTAAGCCTCTTAGTGGATCCACTTGGTCTCAATAAGCCTCTTGGATGCTCTCGCATATGGAATAACATATCTATGAATGTGGACAACATATTCATATCTGGCTAAGGTTCATTTTTCGAAAAAGAAGAGGACAAATCTAACCATTGTTTTCAACTCTCCAATGAGATAGACAAACAAATGAAGAGTTTTTGATAACAAAGAGAGTTTTCTGTAGCTTTTTTTGATCTGCCGAAATTCCCAAATGGATTTGTAAGCGTATGAGACAACCACATTTAGATTGAGTCTTTAAATATCAAAGCAATAGATATGGATTATAGTAGCTCAATAACTAAAGAGGCCTAACAAACAAACAAACCCAATATCTTGGATCCGTAAAATTGCAAGTGGAATCATGATCCTATGATCTTATAAGATCCAAATAACGATTCATTAAGGTCCTATGAATTTGGGATTTTTCAAGAGACTCGAATCGATTTGCATGTTGTACCAGATTGGGAATCTGGTAACCATACTTATACTATTTTTCAAATATACTCATTTGGAAATCTATCCATACTAGTTTTATCACACATATATCTTGAGTTTGTATTTCATCTTCTAAGCATATTTGTAGTTTCTCTCAAGATGAATATTAGAAGTTAGCTGAAAATCTACTATTTCTTGTTGATTATGTGTGTATTATATCCATTTATGTTATTTATGTCTCAATTTATATATACTAGCAGGCATCTCCCGAGAAAGCCAAGAAAATTCGAACAAAATCAAATTCTGACGATGGTGACATACAACGTTCCAACAAAGAAGATATTAAATTGAAGGGCCCTTTTGAAGATTCAGGGGTTACTGAAGCAGCATACATTAGTGATATGTATTTAGACAATATAGAAGGTTATGATTGTGATGACAGTTATGATTATTATGATAAGTATTGAATAATGAGTTGCTCCTTTAAGTTATCTTGGGAGGGAATGTATGTGTTTGAATTGCATGTTGTAATGTTGATAATAATTTATCTCAAGAGCAGCTATCGGTTTTTGGATATCATAGCACATCTATTTCTGCGATGTCTTTAGAAGTCTCCTTGTGACACGTGATTATATAAATCTTTAAACATGTAGTTTAACTTTCGTTAGTGCCTTTTCTTTTATTCTTTTTCTACCTAATTAGATATGTTTAGAAGCTATTATACATCCATACGATTGCTTTCACCCAACATTTTTTTTTTTGGTAGTACTAGCAATGGACGACCTGTGTTGCACGTGAATATATTTAAATAATAATTTTTTCATATAAAAATTAAATTGTATGTGTAATTACCTTGAATAATAAATTATATAATTTTTATTTTAATTATTGTCAAACTTAATTATTGATTTATATTACTCCTCTTCGAATATCTAAACTGTTATTTGTTTAGGTATCTCTCCGACCCCTTATATTTCCTCTTTTGTTTATAATGAATCTTTATTATAAGATTTTTATCATTGGGTATTTGTACATCTAATTAAATTATAATTTTTGTCAAATAAATTGATTAAATTGTAATACCATTGTTTGTATTATAATAATATGATATTGTTGTATATTAAAAAATCAACTATAACATGTATTGTGATGTAAATAATAGAATATAGATTGGACTTTATCTCTTCATATAAATTTAGACATAGATATAAAAAATTGTATACAAGTGTACTACTAATAAATGACTTTAAAAATAAAATACAATTAATAAAAAAGTCTAAAAGAACTTAGAAGTCAAATAGATATAGGAAATAAAAATTGAACTAAAGTAACAAAGAATTTAGAATTGAAGTATAGTTCAAAAGAACTTAGAAGTCAAATGGGGTATAGAAAATAAAAATTAGAGAAAATTAATTTATGCGTAACAATGATTTTATAATAAAAATTAGGGCTAAAATAGAAAATCAAAAAAATTTCACGGATATTGATATTTATAAGTAGTATAGATTCAGAGGTAGATTACATAATCATAACAAATTGAAATTTTCTAATTTAAATTTATACTTGTTCACACCCGAATAATAAAAAATTTGGGATCACACATGACAAGATTCAACGGTTAGGTTAAGTCAAAAAAGGCCCATGGAAGAAAAGAGGGTTAAGAGACAGGTTTTTCATAAATCTCAAACAACAAAGAGGCATGACAAACGTGACATCATGAATCGATGGTTGCAGACGATTCAATGTATGATTGATGACAATGGAAGGAGAGGCTTTGAGTACAAGTCTCGTGCCTAAAAAAGACAGGTCCAACGGTTAAGAGACACCACTTATAAATACAGAGGCATAGACTATAAAGAAACGATTACACACATACACATATAGTATATCAGAGTTTTCCTATGCACTATTTAGTTTATTTTACTTGTTTTTACTATGTAATAGTTTCGTCGGTGACCTTTCTGTTTAATTTCAAGTACAATAATTCATACAACAAATTCCTCTTTGTCATTTACATTATTGTCCTTTGTTTCCAATTCCAAGCTATTTTCAATTCCTAGTTCTTTTGCTTACAATGAAGGAAATTATTTTAAGTCCTTATCTTTAATGCAAAGAAAAGATTTTAGAAGTAGTGTTAAGCTTTATTTCAATCACCAGAACAATCACCATTTTAGAATCTCACACTGGTTCGAGTAGGTAAGGTAGCAAGTATTTGGAATCTAAGTCCATTTGCACTTTGACACACCCGCAATCTAAAATATGTCAGACATAACTTTTGGCATGCCCGGTGGGACCCATGGTAGCAACATAGTTCATACTCATGGAAAAGCCAAGTCTGACTCGGTATATGCCTCCAAGGCTTGAGATAGTTCAAGAAAATGGGTTTGGCATTCCCACCCTGCTAGGAGAATTACATTAACCTAGGGGCAAGAAAATCGAGAGTCTGACTCAAAGCCAAAGGCTTCGATTAAGACATTTTCCCAAGAAATTTCCTAGCAGGTATCAGGGTTCAACAATAGCCAGGGATATTTGATAAGAGAGAAATCTAGCTGCACCAAACAAGCTTTGGAATGACTATTCGAGGCATTGAATCGGCTAGGGGTTGCAAGGCAATAACCGTTACCCCCAGTAGAAGCACCCCAACCAGTGTTTCTTCTATATATGCAGCCACCAAGGGCAAAGCATGCCATAAATGACCCATGCAGAAACAATAATCCTCTTTTCTAGGAAGACGTGTTTCCCATTCCAGAAAATGGTTGGGGGGCAAAGAAGGCAGCCACAAATAATCTTCCAAGCGGCACAACTAGTGGTGAATAGAGATCATTTGGATAAGATTATCATTAGGCCAACTGGATGAGATTATCCAAGAGCATGTCAGCCCTGCTATGAGGCAGATCACTAGGCTAACATACCGAAAACCATACCCTGATTGGGTGGATAGATAACATGAATATCAATGTGACTACAAAGTCCCCGTATTTACCATTTTCTCTAGAGAGGATGACCCACAATTTTTTAATTTCAAAATATATTCAATAATCTCATTATGCTTGCTTTGGTTAGAGTTCTTGTGGATAGTTGATTGACTTTGTCTTGAAATGCCAACATGCCTCCCCCATGCTTATCTAGAAATGATCTTAGACCATCTTTGAAATGCTTTGAGCCTTAGCCAATTTTCTTGGAAAATTTATCCCTAGTGTCGTTATTGAGCTTTAAATGAAAAATGCATTTCCATGCCACACAAGTGACCAAGCCAATGCAAAATGACAAAAAAATTCCACACCTTGGTTGTTCAAAGAACTGATTGTGATTAATCATAAAGGGAAGAAAATGTGGTGAGGAAACCCAACAAAAAAGGGATAAATGGTGCTGAATTCAAAATTTGAATAAAAAAGAGAAAGAAAGCCCAAGAAAAAGGAGAAAAAAGGATTGAAAATGAAAAGAAAAACAAGGAATAAAGAAGAAAAGAAGAAACAAAAAGTGAAGTAAAGGTGTAAATTTGAAAAAAAATTCAAAAAGGAGATTTTGGTAATAGAGGACAATGCCCTCGGAATAATCCTTTTTGTCTTCTTTGACCCTTCATTTCACTCAGCCCAAAATATCAGCCCCAATGCCTCATTACAACCTGTGAAAGCCCTAAATGATCTAGAGAAAGCATGGTGAGAGCACACTTTAAATGAAAAGAAAAGTTGGTTTTTCTATCTAGTGCCCTAACATTCCATTCATGAGATTATGTCAAGTTTGTTTCAATTGTTATGCATGTGCATCATTTTGGGATTATATATGAGGTTTTTGGTTTGTGCACAAGATTTCATCTCACATATACACTTGGAGAGCATGCTCGAATAATCATTGAGTTATTCAATTTTGAGAGAAACCCTTGGCGAGTTTTGCATCGAAGCTGAATTTGGATAGCCAAGTGAATGTAAATTCCGTTGTGTAAATGCTTAAATTACATGTCCATTTCACACACACACGAGTTTAAAGGAAAATGTGTAAGTGCATACTCTAGAATAACATTTAAAGCCATGGTGTTGTTCATGTGTATTTAGTTCAGCTATTTTGAATTATGTGTCAAGCACCCCTATGCTTGTAGGATGGGGGCCTTTTGATATTGGAAAGAAATAGGAATGCATTTACCATTTAAATCTATGCTTTACATATTGGGTATTCATTTTGCTATTTGAATTTAGAAATCCATGTTTTGTGCTTTGAAAGTATCAAAATTTTAAATCACACTGCAATTTCGTAAATGACTTTGGGCATGGTCATTCAATTGTGGTTCACAAGCATAGTTTAGTTTTTTGGTGAAGTAGAGGTTGTAAATAGGTTTTTAGAATGTGTGGAGGTCGAATAAATTTGAAATGGAGATGAAAATAGGAGTACATGGAAATTTTTGGAAAAAGCTAAAAACTACCGTTAGAAGTTGATCAAAAACTACCAGTAGAAATTTTCCAGTGCACAAAACCTACCAGTAGGTTTTGATCGTTCTACAAGTAGGATTTGCCCAAAAAACCTGGAAACGAGGGAGTCCATTTTTTTGGAAAAACTCTTCACTTTCTCCATTGCTCTCCATCCTTGAAGCCTTCTCCTGTCCCTCAAAACGTCTCTTACCTTAAAAGATCCCTCACCCATCCATCAAATCCCCCTATATTCATCACTAGAGTTGATTTTTACTTGGATTTCACTAAAATTTGTTTGGATTTCTCCACAAAACCCTAGTTTTCTCAATTTTTCCTCCAAATCCATTGCACCTAGGTTTTCACCCGAAGCTCAGATTCCATTGTCATGGCTCACATTGGTAAGCTTTCTCATGTTCCTTTTGATCTTTTTGAACAACTTTGGATGTGGATTTTGTCGTTCATGGCCCTTGGGGCATTTTTGATATTCATGGCTTGTACAAAACAAACGGGGTCGAGTTCTCCACAACTTGCGGGCATGAGTTCTCATAGGCAGATGGGTGTAGGACCTAGTGGAGAGAGTGGGTAAAGGAGAAAGAAGCAAAAGAATGATGCCCGCACAAAGAGCATTGACAAAAAGAATGTGACGTGTGAGTGACACGTGGACAAGCCCACCCTCGGGCTGAATGACAAAGTTGTGCGGGTGATTGAGGGGCATGGGATTGATATATGGTTTAAACCAGTTGTAGGGTATAGCCTTCCGATGTGCAAGGAGTTTTACAAAAGTTTGAAGGTAGAGGACGAGGACCTTTTCATACTCGAGATGAATGTGAGAGGGGGAATGTCTTTGAGACTACTCCAGGTTTGATTGCGGATTTGATGAAGTACCAGAGGCTAGCCCCCAACATCCCAGTCTATCCCTATAACACCTAAGGGAGGAAATCACTCTTGGAGTACATACAGTTGATGTATGGGGACCCAACACAATTCAAGGGAAAAAACAACGTCGGAGTCCTCAAACATTCATACGAGGTGATGAACAAGGTGTTGCACTACAACTTGATTCCCCGGGGTGCAAAGAAGACCCTAGGGGAAGAGAAGCTTACCCTCCTCCATGCATTTATGATGGGGAAGAGGATGGATATGGCCTTGATGATATGGGAATTTATGAAGGAGTTCGCCCAAATTAGCAAGCTGAAGGCAAATCTCCCTTTCGCCAATTTGGTTACGAGGATGTGCTACCACTCCAAGGTCAAGGCCTACGTCTCGGATGTGTTGCGACCCCTAGAGTTCGGAGCCATTGGGAAGTCCATTAGCAACAAGATGACAACAATGACCGAAGGTGAGAGAGTAAGGGCACCGATACCTAAGTTATCCACAACCAGACCATCTACTGCCAAGCCATCCACCATTGCACCACCCTACACAGTTTCTCAATGCTTATATGCTATAGAGGGGAGGATGGATGACCTCAATGGCACTATGCATCAATTCTCTTTGATGATCATGAGGATGTATGAGCACACTTTCCCGGGAGAGTCAATCCCCGGTGGACCTCTGACTCCTTCTGCTAGAACTTCTACCTCTGCCCCCATGGCTTCTACAGTGGTCGAGGCAGAGGGTTTCGACGATAAGGACTTTGGTCATGAGGAGGGCAGCGGCTATGAGACTGACAAGGAGGGGACTAGAGATGAGGATGAGGTGTGTGGAGATCTTTTGTCTTTATTGTTTTGGTAGTTGCACAGATAGGTTTAGTATTGTCGGCCTAGTAGAAAAGTCTCAAGGATTTTAGGCAGTTTTGTTTTGGCTTCTACTCATTGTACTTAACCTTTTGGAGAAATTAATGAAAGAACCATAGTTGTTTTGTTCCATCTTGCTCAAGTTTATTTATTTAATTGCATTGTGATTTTTTCATTTTGATTATTTGGTGAATTGCTTTGCATGAATGGATTGTTTTAAGTTTTATGCTTTATGGTTTGGAAATAATGTTTGCAAGGGACTAGTAAAACTCAAGATGGGAGGTGTGATGAGTATAGAATATTGCACATCATGTATCTCTTTGCACCCATTTTATACTTGCTTTTGTGGAGAAAATGGTGGAAATTGCGTTTAATCTACCGCTGCCCTTGCCAAAACCTACCGGTAGGTTTTGCCTACTGGAAAAAACCTATTGGTAGGTTTTATGACATTCTACTGGTAGGTTTTGCTCTGAAATGCCAGAAGCCTGGACTTTCAACTCCAACTATATTTTGGGTCCACCTCTGCTTCTCCCACACATGCCCTGACACATTTTACATACAATGAGGCTCTCTTACACCAAAAGCCTGACTTTGGAAGAAAAAGCATGGAAGAGAGAGAGTGGTTGGGGGAAGCATGGAAGATGCAATATAGGGCATGTGGTTGCTTTTAGCAGTACCCATAATCCTTCCAATCATAGCAATTTAGGTCTCACACTCCAAGAGAGGGTAATGGACGAATTTTGACTATGTCTTACATAATTATTCGGCTACACACAAGCTTTTAGGGAGAGAAGCTCAAGGAAGAAGATGAAGTTTTAGGGAGAAAAAATAAGGTTTTTGCATTTTTCTCCTCCATTTCAGTTGTAGTAAGCTTCAAATCACTTGTAATCTTTACTTCTTGCACTTTAATCTCAATTATTTCAAGTGTATTCAAGTCTAGCTACATGTTCTTGTATTTTCCATGTTTACATTTGGGTTTTTACTTTCCAAGCTTTCTATTTGGGTATGAAATGAACTTGTCTTTGTAATTTAACTTATTTTTGCATTAATACAAGTTTTAATCTTTATTTCATCACCATGTCTCTTTACATTATGTATGTGTTTGTTTTGACTATGGGTGGCTAAGCTTTTAGTTGGCTAATCCAAGGGAGACTTCCTCTTGGATATGCTAAATCAACTCCCCTCCATTCTTCCTTGTAGTGTAAAGTATTTTGTTTGACTAGGTTGAGTGGGGACGTGGTTGTGAGCTCTTGATACACCATAGACTTGTCACGGGGTATGTTTGAGCCTTCACTTCCACATTAATCCCTCACTTCCTACGAATCAACCAAGCATCGAGACACCATTGGTAGAATGAATTGAGTTGATTTGGCATTCCCATTGGAATGACCTCTTTGGATTAGCCAACCTTGTTTTCTTGCATTTTTATCAAAATCTCCACTCACCAAAACACAAACTCACAAGATTTTACACTTTTCATTTCTTACAAAATCACTTTCACCACAATTCAACCTTCTTTCTCTAAGGAGACGACCTTGGAATGCTCAATTCAAAATAAAAAATGACATTGCAAGTCTCTCTACGCTTGGGAAGCACTTTTGCACACACATGTTTTCATTTGGACACATGATTTGTCCCATTTTTAGCATTGAACGCGAGGGAGAGTGACACTCACCTACTCATATAAACCATATACACAACTGGGATCATGTTTGGAGATTAGGGTAAACGCCTATCAAGCATTTGTCAAAAACAACTTTCCAAACACCCAAATTAATCACACATGAATTTCATTATAGCTCTAAATGCTATTCTAGACTACACATTTCCCTTCAAACTTATGTGTGTGTGGAATGAATATGCAATTTAAACCTTTACTCAACAGGATCTACATTCACTTGGCTATCCAAATTCGGTTTTGATGCAAAACTCACCAAGGATTTCCCTAAAAAATGAATAACTCAATGATTATCCTGGTATTCTCTTAATGTGTATATGTGAGATAGAATATTGTGCACAAACTAAAATATACTCACATATAATTTGAAAATGACACGCATGCAAAACAATTGAAACAACCTTGGCATAATTTCATGAATGGAATGTTAGGGCACTAGATAGCAAAACCAACTTTTCTTTTCATGTAAAGTGTGCTTTCACCATGCTTTCTCTAAATCATTTAGGACTTTCATGAGTTGTAATAAGGCCTTGGGATGATAATTGGGCACAGTGAAATGAAGGATAGAGGGAGACAAAAAAGATTATTCTGAGGACATGACCTTTATTATAAAAAATTTCCTTTTTGTGGAATTTTCAACTTTACACCTTTACTTAAGTTTTATGTATCTTTTCCTTCTCCCTTCAATATTTTTCTTCTTCTTTTTTTTCATTTCTTTTCTTTTTAACCCCTTTTTCTCCCCTTTCTTGAATTTTTTTTTCTTTTTAATTCAAAATTTGAATTATGCGCCATTAATCCCTTTTGGGTTTCCTCACCACATTTCCCTTCTTGATGATTAATCACAGTTAGTCTCAAAACAACCAAGGTGTGGTTATCATTTTGCACTGGTTCAGTAAAAATTGTGGCATGGAAACAAATTTCAATTAAGGCTCAATCACGACACTAGGGATAAATTTTTCACAAGAAAAGGCTAAGACTCAACGCAACTCAAAAATGGCCTAAGATCATCTCCTAATAAGCATGGGGAGGTATATTAGCATTTTAAGACAAAGTCAATCAACTATCCATATGCACTCAAACTAAAACAAGCATAATGAGATTATTGAAAAATTTTGAATTTGAAAATTTGTTCCTTTAAGTAAATGTAAGTTCCCTCCAACAAAGATTGGCAATAAAACTCACATAGGTATTTACTTCATCTCCACTATGTATGTCAAGCTCTAAAATGTGGATCCACTTAGTAAATTGCCAAAATTACACATTCAATGTGCATTATGGTTGAGTTCGAATGAAAACATGTATGTGCTACTTAGATATTAGATAAACTTCTATGGTGTGCTCATGTATTCAAAGTTCAAAGTGATGATCAAGCAATTGCAGATTCCATAACAACTTGAATAGGGGAATATAGTTCAACATTTATATATTTTCCACAAAATATTTTTTAAAAATTTCCACATTTCCAGCTATTCTATACAAAAAATTGGTAGAGTATATGATTTGTGCTTCTCACCACAAAATGGTATTATCAATAAAAATTGGTGCTATCCTGACAATGGTGCACCTCACCTTCCAAATTGAACTACACATTGTCCTCAATGCAATATAAAGACATGCAATGAGATGATAGAATTTAAAAGACAGGAAGGGTAAGAGAACACCTCGCAATGAGTTTTAACAAAAATACTACTATTTGCACACATGAAGAAAGAACACTATGTACAAGTGAAAGTAAGTAAACAATTTAACTTAGAAAGTAAAGGACAAAGGAAAACAATTGTACACTAATATCTAGTTGAATAGTTATGCCTCAACAACATCCGGATATACCGGATCCACCAACTCCTCCCTCCTCTTGAACTTCAAAAACCTCGAAGAATGGTTTAAGTCTTTGGCCATTGACTTTGAATGTTTTACCACCCTCGGGGTTTTCTATATCCACAGCTCCATGGGGTAGGCCACCTTGACAATGTAGGGGCCATCCCATCTCGATCGAAATTTTCCTTAGAAAATTGAGCGGCAAGAATTATACAAGAACACTTTTTGTCCAGGCTCTAATGTTTTTCTCAAAATGGATTTGTCTTGGAAAATTTTGGCCCTTTCTTTTTGAATTCTAGAGCTCTCATATGCATCTCTACAAATTTTCTTCAATTTATTTAACTCCAACTTCCTATGGTCCCCACCTAAGCTCATGTTGCAATTCAAGGTCTTTATGGCCCAATGTGCCTTGTGCTCCATCTGCACTAGCAAGTGATAGGCCTTGCCATAGACTAGCTGATATGGAGACATACCAAGAATGATCTTATAAGTGGTGTGGTAAGCCCACAAGACATCGGTCCACCTAAGTGACCAATCCTTTCGAATCGGGTTAACCATTTTCTCAAGTATGTTCTTTATCTCCTTATTAGTCAACTTAGCTTGGCCGTTAATCTATGGGTGATAATCGGTGGACACCTTATGTGTTACGCCATATTTATACATCAAAGAAGCAAATGGTCTATTAAAAAAATGTCCGCCACCGTCACTTATCATTACACGAGACATCTCAAACCTTGAAAAAATATTTTATTTTCAAAATTTGACCACAACTCGGTGGTTATTGGTCTTGGTTGGGATTGCCTCTACCCACTTAGATACGTAGTCCACTGCCAAGGGTATATAAAGGTACCTAAAAGACATAGGAAATGGACCCATGAAATCAATGCCCCAACAATCAAAATTTCCAATGACAAGAATGGGAGGGGGGCATCATGTTTTTATGGGTCACACTTCCCAACCTTTGACACCTATCACATTGCTTACAAAATGAGACATAATCTTTAATCAGTGTTGGCTAATAAAAACCACTTTGTAAAATTTTAGTTAAGGTTTTCTTGGAAGAGAAGTGGCCACAACACGCTTCAGAATGACAGAAAGAGAGGATATTCTGCTATTCATTTTCTGGTACACACTTCATCATGACTTGATTAGGGCAATACTTGAACAGGTACAGATTGTCAAAGTAGAAGTACTTCACATCCATCATGAATCTTTTCTTATCTTCTAGGCTCCAATGTGGGGGTATTTTTCATGTGGCAAGAAAATTGCAAATGTCAGCATACTATGAACAAGTTGAATGGATAGAAAATAGATGCTCATAAGGGAAAGAATTAGGGATAGGGATGCTCTTCGGTGTCTTAGACAACAAGTCGGGACAAGTGGTCTGCCACCACATTCTCAACTCCTTTTTTGTCCTTGATGATTAGGCTGAATTCCTGAAGGATGAGAATCCATCTAATGAGTCTCGGTTTAGCATCCTGCTTACACAACAAATACTTCAAAATAGAGTAATCAATGTAGACTACAATAGATGAACCAATGATATATGACCTAAATTTATCTAATGCAAACACTAAGGCTAGCATCTCTTTTTTAGTAGTGGTGCAATTCATTTGTGCTTCATTTAGAGTTTTTCTAGCATATTATATTACATTAGGCTTTTTATCTTCCTTTTAACCTAGTATTGTGCCGACCGCATAATCACTCACGTCGCACATGAGCTCAAATGGGAGTTCCCACTTGGGTGGTCACATGATTGGAGGTGAGATAAACATATTTTTTAGTTTTTGGAAAGATGCTTCACAACCATCAGACCACAAGAATGGGACATCCTTTGCTAACAAATTTGTCAAAGGTCTTGCCAATGCACTAAAATCCTTAATGAAACGACGATAAAACCCTACATGATACAATATGCTTCCACTTTCGATTTGTCCAATTCAATTCCCTTTGCAGACACAATATGTCCAAGCACAATCCCTTGAGTTACCATGAAATGGAACTTCTCCCAGTTAATTACCAAATTCTTCTCTTTGTATCTCTCTAAATCTTTCTCCAAATTCTCCAAACATCCTTCAAACAAGTCTCCAAACACTGAGAAGTCATTCATGAAAACCTCCCCAATATTTTCCACCATATAGCTGAATATCCCCATCATACATCTTTGAAAGTTCCAGGGCATTGCAATCCAAATTGCATTCGCCGATAGGCATATTTTCCAAAGGGGCATGTGAATGTGGTATTCTCTTGATCTTCTAAGGGAATCTCTATCTGATTGTAGCTGCAGTAGCCATATAAAAAAATAGAAAAGATGTTTGGCAACCCTCTCCAACACTTGATCAAGAAATGGTAGCAGAAAGTGATCTTTTTGAGTGCATGAGTTAAGCTTCCGGTAATCAACGCAAACTTTTCAACCGGTGACCACCCTTGCTGGAATTATCTCATTCTCCTCAATTGCCATCATAATCACCCCTAAATTCTTTGGTACCACTTGCGTGAGACTAATCCATTTACTGTCAGCAATTGAAAAAATAATGCCCACATCAAGTAGCATGAGCACTTCATCTCTAACCACATCCTTCGTGATGGGATTAAGTCTTCTTTGTGGTTGTCGGGATGGCTTGGTGTCTTCTTCAAGATAGATTCTATAAGTAAAAATGAGAGGGTTAGTTCCCCTGATGTTGGCTATGGTCTAACCGATGGCTTCTTTATGCCGTCTCAAGGCTTGTAACAATTCTTCCTCTTACTTTGGCTCTAATGAAGAGCTTATCACCACTCAAAATGTTTGGTGCTCCCTCAAAAATGCATATTTTAGTGTGGATGACAATGGCTTCAACTCCAAAGTGGGTGGTTGTATTGTGGATGAAAAAAATTTCTTTTCTTGTGGTGAAAGTTTTTCAATTGTTGGGGTCCAAGTCCCCACCACTTGCACAGTCTCCGATTTTACATCCTCAACAAGCTCCTCCTCTCCCAATTTGGTATGGCACAGAAAATCCATGTGAGGCTCCACCAAAGTATCAATCCTATTGACTTCATGCACCTCCTCATCATCCCCTGGTTGCTTGAAAAGGTTGAACACTTTGAGATCCATTATCATTTTTCTAAACACAAGCTTCATTAGACCATTCTTGCAATTGATCACGACATTAGAAATTGCAAGGAAAGGTCTATTTAATATGACAAGAATCTGTAAATTATAGTTAGCAACTGAGTGAGTATTAAGCATAATGAAATCAACAGGAAAATAGAATTTGTCCAATTGGACCAAAACATCCTCAACAACTACCCTTGGTGTTCTCACGCTTTGATCCGCTAGTTGAAGAGTGAGAAGGGTTGGCTTCAATTCGTCAAATTTTAGTTGTTGATACACCAAGAAGGGTAGGAGGTTGACACTTGCCCCCAAGTCTAGCAATGTTTGCTCCACTCGGCAATTCCCAATAGTGATGGCAATGGTAAGGCAACCAGGATCCTTGAACTTGGGTGGAGTATTTGTCTTCAAAATGGAACTCACTTACTCGGTGAGGAAGGCTTTCTTGTGCACATTCAATTTTCTTTTCACGATGCATAAATCCTTCAATATTTTTGCACAAGAAGGAATTTGCTTGATGGCATCAAGGAGAGAAATGTTGATCTTTACTTGCTTAAACATTTCAAGGATGTTAGAATAGTTAACAATTTTAGCAGGTGCCTTCAAATGTTGGGGAAAGGGAGTCCAGATAGGACACTCATGCATATTCAAATCACCAATCTTTAGCTTCTCAAGTTGTTCACCCTCTTTGGAGTTACCCTTAGTTG
Source organism: Ilex paraguariensis (assembly GCA_963454935.2). NCBI lineage: Eukaryota > Viridiplantae > Streptophyta > Magnoliopsida > Aquifoliales > Aquifoliaceae > Ilex > Ilex paraguariensis. The sequence continues at coordinate 137,009 of CAUOFW020005525.1, forward strand.
CTTTTTCATTTTTCAAAGTAGCTTTGGGTGAGAATATAGGTAAAATGGTTTTACCTATTTCCTTCCCACTCCTAAGGGTGGTAATAGCCTTAAGTTGCTCAAAACTCTCTTTAGTAGCATCGAATGACTCAATCACATGTTGACCTTTTGGGTTTTCTTGGGGTTGAGTGGAAAATTTCCTTTTCTTGTTGGAAAGACTCCATAGCATTAGTCAACCTAGTGATTTGTGTCCAAATGTCATTAAAAGCAGTGGCATTTTGATTGTTGATTGTGGTTTGACTCTGAATGAATTGATGTATGACATCTGCTTAACTCTTTTCACCCTAATCTCGAAACACAAACTTGAACTATGTATATGGCTTATATGAGTAGGTGAGTGTCACACTCCCTCGGGTTCGATGCTAGAAATGAGGCAAAACCTACCTGTAAGTTTTGGAAGAGGCTGTGGTAGAAGACATCCATTGACTTTAAGCACTTGATGGGAGGCTTAACACATGTCCTTACCTGTTCTTTATCTACAATCACATGAATCTCCATTAAAAGTGAGTTTAAGTGCATTTTCCCCCATTTTCACCACAAAGCAAGTATAAATGGGTGCAAAGAGATACATGATATGCAATAATCAATGCTCATAAGCATCCTCCAAATTTCTCTTGTGACGGGGTTGGTATGTGGGCAGATTGGGTGGTCCTTATTGACCAAACCCTTGTTGATGTGGGTTTTTTTGAAAAACCTTGGGGATTGGACCATGAGAATTGGGAGCTAGATGATGGACTATGACCATAATATGATTGATTTTGCTTGGGTGGAATAGAAGTTGACAATGAGGTCGACCCGTGAGGAATAATGTTGTCATTCTTCCAACTAAAGTTTAAGTGAGAGCTCCATCCCAGGTTGTATGTGTCAGAGTGTGGAGAGTATGATTGCCTATTTTGGTTGAATGCATTTACTTGCTCATGGTATACTTCTTTGAGTGCCAGAATTTTTGGGCACTCCACAATAGAGTGCTTAACACTCTCACATATTGAGCAAGATTCCTCAACCTTTGTGACATTCGACATCTCGGGCCTCCTATTCACCTCTAAGCTCTCCACCTTTCGGGATAATTTTTCTATCTTAGCAAGAAAATCTTGGTCACGCAAATTATACATCCCCCCTTCCCCCACTTGGTTGACTTCCCGGAGAGGACCTCAACACATCAGTTGGGCACTTTGTCAATATGTTAAATTACTCGAGGGCCTCATCAGGATCCTTACTCAGAAAATCTCCATTGCATATCATGTTAATAAATTGTCAGTGGTTGTAATTCCTTCGTAGAAGAAACTAACCAATTATCATGGTTCGAATTCATGATATGGAATGGACTGCAACAAGCCCTTGTATCTATTCCAACACTGATAGAACTGCTCATTTGGTTTTTCTAAAAGGTTTTGAATTTGTTTCTTTAGAGTAGTTGTCTTGCGCATCGAAAAATATTTGTTTAGAAATTCGAATAACTTTTATGCCAAATAACTTATCGAGCAGGGTTTCAATGATTTCAACCAAGTTTTTGCCTTGTCTTTGAGTGAGAAGGGGAATAATTTCATGCATGTCATGTCTTCCATGGCATGATTCAAAATGAATGTTCCAACTATTTCGTCAAACTCCTTTATGTGTAGGTAATGATTTTCTCATTCCACTCCATGGAATTGAGGAAGTAGTTTCAACATGCCCCGTTAAACAAGGAAGCCATGCGCTTGCACATGTAGAAGAATATTTGAGAGGGTGGTGCTATGGGTAGGTCAGAGAGAATCTATCATTGATCTCACCGAAAGATCAATAGGGAGATTATTTCCTTCATTTTTTTGAGGGGGAATTGCATTCAGGGGTTTGGCACTCGGGGATTTTGCACTCCCCCACCCCTCGGATTATTAGCACCATCATCCCCAAAATTGCCTCCGGCGTCCTTGGGTGGGTCTTGATTCATGTTAATGTTTGGTCCTAAGTCACGTCTCACAAGTCTATTTTGATTATTACGTCCCCACATGAAAAAACGCTAACTATAATTGAAAATTTATGCACAAATATATACAAAGGAGCAACGTACCTTAGCCAATGATGAGAATAACAGGACTTACCTCTGTTGTCCGCAAATCACCTTCAAACTTGATGCTTAGCCTTCTCCTGCAATAGCCCAAAAAATGCTTGATAGTTTTCCCTTCCTTCCTACATGATCCCGATTGTGTGTGTATATGGCTTATAGATATTGGTGAGTGTCACTCTCCCTCGAGTTCAATGCAAAAATTGGAGAAATAGTATGTGGATGAAAAAAAATGTGTGCGTGTGCAAAATTCCTCCCGAAGCATAGAAAGTCTTGCAATGTCATATTTTACTTGGAATGAGTATTCCAATTTTGTTTTCTGAGGGAAGGCAAGGTCAGGTATTCTTAAAGAGTGATTTGTGAAAAAGTAAAAATTGGAAAATCTTGTGATTTGAAGTTTGGTGGGTTGTGAATTAAGAAAATATGCAAGAAAACAAGGTTGGCTAATCCATAGAGGTTATTTCAATGGGAATGCCAAATCGACTCATTTCATTCAACCAATGGTGTCTCGGTGTTTGATTGATTCATAAGAAGTAAGGGACTAGTGTGGTTGTGTTGGACAAGAGCATACCCTATGACAAGTCTACGGTGTATCAAAAGCCTACAATCACGTCTGCACTCAACTTAGTCAAACCAAACACTTTACACTACAAGGAAGAATGGAAAAGAGTCAATGTCACATACTCAAGAGGAAATCCCTCTTGGATTAGCTAACTAAAAGTTTAGCTATGCATGGTAAAAGCAAGAACAAACATGGTAATGAAATCAAGCATGTATTTGTATTAGTGTAAGAAGGAGTTTAAACTACAAGAGAAAAAATATTCATTTTCAAAATGTAAAGCTTGAAGGGAACAAAACCCAAATGTAGAAATGGAATGGACCACAAGAAAACTTAACTAAAATTAATTACAACTTGATTAAAAGAGATTGAAGTGTAACAGAGAAAGCTTACATCTGAAATACAGCTTACTACAATGAAAATGGTGAAGGAAATGTAAACCCAACCTTTCTCTCTCTAGAACTTCATCTTCTACCTTAGACATTCTCTCTCTAAAAGCTTGATGATTGAAATTGTGTGTAGGAAGTCCCCATTTTCATCCATTCCCCTCTCTCTTAGCATGAGTGGCTGACTTGGACTGATTGGAGAGAGATTGTCCACAAAAGCTTCCAAATTGAATCAAAGAGTGGTCCTCCCATGCTTTTCCAACCACTCCCTCTCTCCACATTGCCTATCCACTCCCACATGCTTCAAATCTAAATGTAGGGGTTAGGAGGTCATCATGGAGTATTAGAAATGTCAGAACATGGATTAGGTGGCAAAAGGAGGGCCTTGTAGTTGGTAGAATCATTTGGAGAAGTGTCTGGGTTTTCTGGGCATCTTTTATCGGTAGCTCGTAAGGCTTCTACCGGTAGCTCATTTCTAGTAGGGCCTACTACCGATATATCTTGTAGGGAGGCATTGGTAGCTATTTTTCAATAGGGTCTTCTACCGATTGCTTATAAGGCTGCTACTGGTAGCTCATTTCCAATAGGGTTTTCTACCGATAACTCTATGTAAGGAGGTGCGAGTAGCTCCTCTCCTTGTCTTGAAATTCTTGGTTCCTTGAGCTCCCGAGCCATCCATCATGAGATCCTTTCTTCCCCAATGACGTCAATCACTTAATGGGGTGCTTTATGCCTGCCCTTCCCAGCCTATCACGTACAATCAAGCCAATCTCCATTAATTATCAATTTGAATCCATTTCCCCGAAAAATCACTACAAAACAAGTTAAATTGGATGCAATGAATATGCTTCATATGCAATGTTCCACATTCATTAATGGCTTATAGAGTTATTTAGTTATTCTGTATATTGAATTTGTTAATATAAGAAGTATACTTACTGTTGCGATCTGTTATATGATTGTGTACTCTCACTGAGAATATGTGCTCAACCCCCCCTACCAATAATTTATATTTTCAGGTAATTAAGGAGAAAGAGGAAGTCCACTGCTGAGTCTAGGAGGTTAAAGAAGAAGTTAGACTTCTAGTCTTTTTGGGATGCTTGGTGTAATTTTTTGGTCTTGTGACTTTGTAACACTAAATTTTGTACTAAAACATGGTTAACAAGTGTCATTGGGTAAACACAATACACAAATTAATGAGCTAATACAAGATATATGTGCATGAAATACTAGATGCTAATGGTAAAACTGGAACCTCTCCACCTAACTTAGACAAAATGTTTTATCTCTGGGTTGGGGCCCAAAGGTGAGGCAAAAATAAATAGCTAAAAAAATGCACTTGAATTGTTGAGAGTACTTAGGCTTAGAAGACATTGCTTGTTTGTAAGCTTAAAGAGCTCATTCTAATCATGATTAGAAGCATACCTTAAAAAGTACATAATTCACATTTATGTTAATTGAAGCCACATAAAATAAGGGATAAAAGAAAGGAGGAGTTGTCTAAAAATAAAAAATTATTAGGACACTCACTAACTAGTTATGTATTCACTTAAATGATGAATTAAGATTTCATGATAAGCTTATTAATGATTTGAATTAAGTGTAATCCTAATTGTGTTGGAGTTTGGTTTCACACACATTGCAATTGAATTACTCCAAGTTGAACAAAATTTAAACATGTGAGCGAAATTGAACTAAGTGAGGAAATATTTCTCTAGGATGCATAAAATCGATTTCTATATTTCTTAAATATGCCATAGATTAATGTAATGAGATGATGAAATTTGGATGGTGCCATTATAATGTGAATTTTGGTAATTTACATGATTATAAACATTGAGCATTTATTGTTTAAATTGTTGCATTACACTAGATCCAATTTCACCCATGCATGTCCATTTTAGTTTGCACATGGGGATGCATGCATTTTGAGGTTTGATGGGTACCTTGGAGGAATGGACAAAAGGTCGAGTTAGTTCATGAAATCATGGAAGCTGAGCTATCAAAAAAGAGGATAGATAACACAAGGACTACTTGAGCGACCCTCAATCCGCTTGAGCAACCTTGCATTAAGTCTGCTACTAGGGTTTTAAAAGTAAAATTTAATGGCCTCTCCTTATTCTTTACACATATATTCATCCAAAAGCCTCCCAATTTAGAAAACCCTTAGTCTCAGTCATTCTCAAACTTATACTGCATGGCTTCTAAGCTTGGTTCACTATCTTCGTACATGAAACCTAGAATCTTACAGTGCTTGTGAGATAGCCCCTCACAGAGAGAAAAGACCTAGGGATGCAGAACCATAAGTTAAGATCGAGGTTGATTTCTATAAGAACAACTGATTTCAGTCACCAAAGTTCAAAGGGAGAAACAAAACTAAGTATGCTCTCAGGCCTATTATGATTGAACAATGAGTTGACCACAGATAGGTAAATCAACCTATCTTTGTAAACTTCACCAATCAAGGGTGGACCCAGCTATTTGAGTACCCTGAGGCTTCGAATGACAACATAATGATAAGAGTTCTATACTCACATCCGTGATCCCGAAGATGAACACTTTGTTACTTATGTTCAAGGGGTTGAATTTGTATTCTCTATCCAACTCATAGCTACCACCCTTGTTATCTAGGGTAGAGAATGATGCCCTCAATGGAAGGTTGTTTAAGGAATTACCTCCTCTCCATGTTGTGGGTACGAAAAGGATATGGTGTAGACCATCCTGAGAATAGGGTGACTTTGAAATTTTTCCAGAAAAATCTAACCCCAAAATATAGGATGTTTAATCTCATAGTTAATTAAAACATAGAACCAAAATCCCACATCGAAGTTCAGAGAGCGCATATGCTATATCCTATAGCAACAAGGTTAGAGCTCGATTGGCCTACCATAATATTTGGGTTTATTTAGCGAGCCTAGTTAGAGGGAAGAGTATTAGATGGTATGCCTTTTGAATCATTGATAACTTGAATCTGCAAAGGTAGAGGAGTTGTTGTCCACCTCGAGGATGAATTTGCAGTACCTTATGAGGCTCTTTAACAAAATTTCAATAAGGTAGGGCAAGGCCCAAACAGACTATGTTGTGGTTGTTGAGGAGAAAGGAGAAGCCGTTGGAGATCCATCTGTGCATCTTGATACTAGTACATCTAGGCCACCACCACCACCACATGAGTCCAATTCGGACATCATTGTTGTTCAGTTAGCGTCATTGGTAGATATGCTTACGAGTATGTAGTAGTGCATGGAGGAGCATCATCGTCTTACTTCTTAGTGCCTTGATGTGTTTGATGGTCGAATTATGTGTATGGAGATGGCTCAACAGGCTATTTTTGGATCACTTACTGGGAGATTTGATCGACTACATAGATTTATCAAGCATAAGCAAATTGTGGGAGAGCTAGTGCCAAATGAGACAGATTCAAATACAGAGCTACCCCATCATGATAGTGGACTGAGAGTTGGTGGAGTGGGTGGAGTTTGATGCATCCATTGGAGCTGTCTTTAGGGACTTTTATTGTAAGCCCTATGGGAGATTGAGTAGTTATTATTCATTCATGGTCTATACTAAAGTACTCTATTTTTTTGTTGACTTTTCATCTTTATTGACTTTTATTTGTTCAGTTAATTTTCGTTTCTTGTGATGACACTCTAAGTCCTGTTTATTGATGTGCTTAAGAGGACAAGTTTTTTACTTGGTTTTTGGCTTAAAAACCAGTAGGGCCTACCCTATTCTCGTTACCCTTCGCTATAGATGTTTGTTTTGGACTTATGGAAGAGACCACAAGATGAAGTTACAAGGCTTGCTCTATGAGCTCCTTTAACCAGCCTTTACCATCGCTCGAGCTGTTTGATGGTCACTTAAGCAATCTGTGCTCCTTAGTTAGGTTTGAAACGTGATTTTCATTTTAGTGAAAATTGCCCTATGGCTGTCCTCCCATTGATCAAGTGGTCGTTTGTGAATTTAAGTTATCATTTTAACAAAGAATATCCTCATTCCAAACCTATACATAGGGAGAGTCTTTTCTTCAACTAGGGTAAGCCTCTTGTAAGTCTTCTAAGTGAGAAAACTCATATTTAACCTAGAGTGCTACCACCACAACCATAGATCCCTAAGATCCAAGGCTACCTCTAGAGATTCTACCCAACCTCATTACTTGGATTTGATGATCTTGATGGTTTGACAAATGCATTGCTATGTGCATACTGGGAATTGTTGGAGGCCCATGATGTCTTGAGGCCTAAATGAATCGTGCGGCGAGGAGTTCAAGCGAAGCTACGCAAGATGTCGGAGAGGGACTTTTGACGAAGAGATCTACAAATGAAAGGAGCATTTAGATATGGTATTCGCTGAGGTATAAGGCTCAAGTCCTAGTAGATTCACTTTGTGAGTAGTGGATTAGGTTTAGGTGAACCACAAGTGGTTCCTCGCAGTTTTTTTCGATCAAGGTTTTCTGCGTTAACAAATTGCTTTTGTTCTACTTGTGATTTACATATACACTTGCATTTGTTAGCACGCATGCACACTCTTTGTTTCTATAAATGGTTGACATATTTTCATCCATAGTTGCGTTAGTGTTTTGGGATTACCATGAGATTGATTGTTTGAGTGAATTAATTGAACAATTAATTAACATCAAACATCATGGGTTTGTTGGTATGTGGTGATAAAGGGATTCTCACTATTCATTATTAAATTCAAGTGAGAAGAGATAATTTTGGTAGATTAGGTTTTAATTGGTAATCAATTGAGCTTAAAATTGAAAAACCTATTAACCCCTCCCTCCTCTAGGTAGTGTCGTGCACTCCACTTGTATAATCGTGAGAGAAGATTCACTTCATTTCTCCCCCTCCTGTAACAACATCTTTAAATACACATTTACAAAGTAATATACCCATTCTTAAGAGACAAATCAAATACATTATATTCAAGATGACATATACTCTAAGGAACGCAAAATCCTAAGTTCGATCAAACATTCATAACAAAAATCAAGCTATGTTTTCAAACCCACAATACCCAAATTTAATTAATGCATATAGGTTCACAAATTCATGGTATACTCATCATTTATTTAGGACCCATAGCATGAAAACAAGTACTAAGCTCATATTAAACAAGTAGATATAGAGCATATATGAGATGCATCAATATATATAAAAGACAAAGGAGAACCCTACCTCAAAAATTAAGAAGCCAAGCTACACCTTCAGATCTCCAAGTGCATCCAAAAATCTCAAGCAATGTTCCTAGATTTCTAAGCCCAAACTCTAGAGACTTTCTTCTTCCCTTTTCTCTTTTCCTTTCTCTAGTCCTAGGGTTCTAAGAATAGTATTGGGTAAAAATTGTGAGAAACAATGGGAGAAGTGGGCTGCAAATGAGATTTTATACCCAAAAGTTCCCGTCAGTTACTGTTTATCATGCCCAAAAAATATATTTCTCTCTATGAATCGTTGTTAAAAGAATAGTTGCACAAGTTTGAGTTTCGGGCGCATTAAATTCTATGTCAAATTTAATTTTTGAGATGTTGAAGGTTGATAAGGGTAACTAAGTAAATTTATTAGCTTTTTTGTCAAAATAACATTACCATTGAATTTGGGAGGTCAAGAAACCTTAGGATAGACATTTACCTCAAATAGTGGTGGTTCAGAGGGATAAAATAATAATTTTAGTGTTTTAGGTGTAAATTGACTTTGGTTTTGAGATAAATCATAAAACTAAATATTGTTTGGTAAAATAACATTAAAAATGAATCTTAAATATCGAAATATCTTAGGGTAGTCATATGGATCAAATTGGAGATGTTTAGGGGCAAAATCATAATTTCTAAGAAAAACATATTTTTTGCCCCTGTGAACAATAACTTATGGGAATTTCTATGTATAAAACCACATTTTCAGCCCCATTTCTTGCATTATTTCTCACCATTTTCACTCAATACCACTCTTAGAATCCTAGGACAAGAGAAATGGAAAGAGAAGATGAAAGAAGAAGGTATATAGGGCTTGAGCTTTGCTTTGGAGTTATAGGAACTTGGCTTGAAATTCTTGATTCCTAGGTATGATTTTCCTCTCTCTTGCATTTACATTTTACATCTCATGTATTTTCTTAAGCAAAAACTTAATATGTGTTTGATGGAAAAATGTTTATTATAAATCTTGATTTAATATTGGATATACCATGAATTGTGATCCTACGTGTATAAAAATGATTTTAATATTTTGGGTTTGAAACCCTAGTTTGATTTTGGTTATGGGCATTTGATTAAACCTATGATTTGGGTTTTGGAGGATGCTATGATCTTATACATAATGTATATGACTTACTCTCTTAGACATTGTTGTATTGCTTTGAAAATGAAAATTTTGAGATTTTGAGCCTACTACATGTTTGATAAATTGTCAACGTTATAACATTAGTTTTCAAAAGAGTTTATAGATATAGAAAATAATGATTTTTGAAAAGTATATGCTCGATACTTACAGATAGAGGGTTAGTAGACAGTTGTGACCCATTGAGTGGGTTGCCAAGGCAGCTACTAGTCCTAGGGGAGTTTGGCTATGATAGTTATTTTCAATGATGGCTTGTGTGACTTCACAAATTTTGCCCTACATGTCCCCCTTGAAAATAAAGAAGGGCTATGAGACCCTAGGGTGAAAGACCCAAAAGGTTCTCTAGGGATGGTTCATGAGTAAATCGATTTTTGATTGATTATATTGTTTATATGCAAGGCATCGATGGTACTTGCTATGATGGTTTAGCTTCAAATGTATAAATATTTGATTTCTAACTTGTATATTTCTAATGACGATGTGTTTGGAGATTTTGATAAATGATCTACTTATTACCTTGTACCTATACTTGATTATAGAAATCATTCATTACTTATTCATATGTTTGAAATGTTGGTATTTAAAACTTTGTACATGCTTGGAAAAAGCATTATCCTACTGGATTCTGATTGCTCATCCCTTACTAATAGCTTTAGAGACTAGCATGCATTCTAGGACGCTGGTAATGAAATGCATTGGTGGGAGTTTGGACTAGGAGGAATCTCTTTTGCAATCTTTTTGTATTTATTTGTAGAACTTATTTAGAAATATTATCACACAAAAATTGTGTTTGAAAAGGTTGTCTTGACACACTTGTGGTGTACACTTGATCATCCCATAAAGGTATTATTATTTTGGGTATTTATCCTTTCACAGGGATACTCTTACTAGCTAGTTGAAAGCCCGATTTTGAAATCAAACTCTACCATATTTTTTGAAAAAGCATTGTTTTGATTAAATCAAATATTTCATTTCATTCAATTTTATTGTAAATCGGAGATTTTGGGATGAATATTATTTTTTATTAAATCAAACTTTAATAAAAATTGGAGCATGAAAATTAAATTTAATATCTGTTGATGGTATTTGATTGAGTGGATTGAGCAGAATTTGTAAACTATGCAAATCAGCCTGGATCTAAATGTTTCAAAGTTGGGGAGTTGGGGTGACTTGCACAGTGAAAGTATAGTGGTTCACCGAGATCGGGAGCTCAGCTAATCTATTCTCAAATGGAGTCTCTTGCCCCACGGATGTTTATTGATGGTTGTTATAAATTGGAGAATGATTCTGATACAATTGGGCTTCCTCCTCCTCGATGGAGGCATTGTCCAGTATTTATAGTACGATTCCTATCTCTATGGGATTTGCAGCAAGATCCTTGCCCTTCATTTGTGGGATTTCCATTAATAATGGGAGAGGATTTTGGGCGGTTGAGAGTTTCATGCCTTAATCGCTGCCTCCTTTTGTTTTGGAGATGCTTCCCGTTGACCAGTTGTTCCCTTCTCTTCTCCTTTACTCTTTCATCTGAAGGGAGCTCGAGATTTGGGCCTCTGAGCTCTAGGTTCCTTATCTGACCTCCTTGTCAGACCTCAATCCCCAAGCTCGTACTTAGTTAAAATCCTTCCCATGTATCATCAGTTGCCCCCCGACCCTTGGTTCAAGTGAACTTGGACAAGGACTGAACTAAGGCTGAGTTGAGGTAGACCTCTGCCTGGTGGCCTTGATATGCGTGAACAGGTTTTTGACGATTACAGGTAATCATTTTATCCCTCATTTTTTATGCATGTCCTCCACTTTGAAGTCTCATGTACTGTTAGCTTTAAATGCATTTGGATTGACAAGAAATGACTCTCATCTCACTCTTCGAATTCTCTCTCCAAGCTTTTCCATCTTCCTTGCATCCTTTGCTTCCTCAATCTGCCGGTGATCTTAGGGTTTCACAAAAAATCAATTCCCCCTGATTCGAGTTGAGGTTACAATGGAATCTGCTCTTCATCTTTGTCTTGAGCTTTGGCCCACCATTCATCCTTACCTAGGTACATTTCTTGTCCCCTATTCATCTCTTCGTTCTGGATCCCTCAAATCCGAGGTGGTTTCTGCATTTTTGAACTTTTCGATTCTGTTATTTTAGGAACCGAGGTCGCTCCTTGTCTCGTCTTCCCCTATTTTTGGACCCTTATTCTACTGCTAGGATCTTCACCATCGATCGCTGGTGTCTTGCTCCCTTGACCCTTAGAGAGTGTTTTTCTAAGGTTCCCCCTCTTTATAGGTCCATTAAACTTCCTTTCTCTTGTCCAATCATGTCTGCTTCTTTCGAAGCCACGGGTTCATCTATTTCCCTGATGGGGGATAGATCTGCCGAGTAAGATATTGATCTGGGAGATGTAGGCGAGGAGATTAATAATTTCCCTAGTGTCGATTCCGTTGACGTCGAGGAAAATGTTGAGGAGCCTCGCCCATCATCCTCCCCCATTCTCAAAAACCCTAATAAAGGTAAAGCTAAGGTGAGCGGTGTAGGGATCTCTGGTAGTGGCGAGGGTGCAAGGGCGGTTTTCAGAGCTGCAGAGCTCGTGGGCTTCAGCAATGTCACTCCTTCTTATATAAAGGTTTTGGCAGCTCATTTTGGCTTTCCCCTGGGTGTACAGTACTAGTGCTCTGATATATATGCCCGATATGACTCTTCAGTTCCTAAGAAAACCTATTTTTTCATGGCTGCCTTTGAGAATGGCCTCCGCTTTCCAATTAATCCCTTCATCAAGAATGTTCTATAGCATTTTAACATCTGTCATGCTCAACTTTCTTCTAACTTCTAGGGCATACTGGTGGGTTTTCTCATTTTCTTCAAGAAACATCAACTAGGGGTTCCCTCCATTCCTTTGCTTATGAAGTTTTTCAATGTTAAGTATACCCCTTTTGATGATTTTTTGTATATTTCCAAAAGAGTGAAAACTAAGGTTATTATCTTCGACCTCCCAAGCTCCCACAAGGGTTGGAAAAAACTTTTCTTTTTTGTGGGGGGGCAGACCATGGGAATATAATTCTGCAGATGCAACAGACACTCTTCCTGTTCCTAGGGATTGGTCTACCCCTGACAACCTAGGTAAGTTTTTGCCTGAGCAAACTAGGATCGATTTTGACGGCCTACCTTGCTTACCTTTTTTTGCTTGATTTGTCTTGCTTTTTAGGTATCGGTTCTGAACTCAGCGTTGTAGATAAGAGAGTTTTACTGAACTTGGTGAATTAGGATTCGGAGAAATATTCAGATCTCATCAAGTCTCAAGTTCTAGTAGAGCTTGGATTCAATCTTCTTGAGCTGAGGATCGAGACCCCTATTCCCATCTCTATTGCCAACGCCAAAGGGGTATCAGGTAATGCTTTCTCTGCCCGTTCTTGGATTTCAGCTCTCCCTCCTCGTTATCTCTCTTCTTCTTTTTTTACTAGCTCATTTTGTGTTTCCAGGTTCCTCTTCAACGAAGCCTACTCAAGCGGAACTCCAAGCCAAGGTTGCTCTTTTGAAGAAAAATAGAAGCGGGAGCAAGCGCAGAGCCGGGGTTAGTTCTGGTGGCGACTTCATTCCTCAAACCAAGGTCCCAAGTTTGGGGTTGCCCCCTGCTTCTCCAGCTTCAACTCAAGTGGCTCTTACTCCTCCATTGAGCTCTCTACTAGCTATGGAGACCTCTCATCTCCAAGATACCCCGCCTGTTACCAGGAAGATTTCTGAGCAAGATCCGACCTCTCCTTCTTCTACTGAGGTTGAAAGGGCTCTAGAGGCGATTTCTCATGTCTAGCCCGTTCTTACTTCTTCTGGGCCATAAGAGAAATTTTCGCAGTCGTCTCAAATGAGCTCCAAGGTAGAGAAAGGGAAGTACATCAAGGAAAAAGATGATGGCTCTTTCTTCGACAACATTGAGCTTACTTCTTGTGCCCTTGACTCCATCATTCCTACTGCCAATGTTCAGAGGGCTACTGTTATACCCTTTGAAAATTCCATTAGTTTAGCACTTTATAGGGCTACTACTACAAGATCCCTTCCTCTTTAGGTCTCATTTTCACCTTAGGTTGTCGTTTTATGCTAACTTTCATCTCTAGTTGCATTTTTTTTTACTTGGCCATTCATGTGAAGAGTTTGTTTAGTCGAATTCAAGATTTGGAGAGCTCTGCCAAAGCATCAAAGGCGTTCGAGCTCAAAGCCATTGAACTGGCTTTCGTTAATAATTACCTACAAACCCAACTTCAAGATCTTCAAGCACAGGTGGAAAGGCAAGCTTCTACTATCAAAGATTTTGAGGTGAATGAGGAAAGGATTAAGGAGGACCTTAGGCTTAAGACTGATGCCTGGGCCAAGGCCAACCAAGAGGCTCTAGGTTCTTATAGGAATATGAAAAAAGAGTATGACCTCTTGGCTGAGACGAATGACGTTCTCCGAAGTGAACTTGAGATGCATAGAGCCACTGTTAAAGAGAAAGATGATCTGATTGCCAGGCTGATGGATGACATCACTACCAAATAGGTCATCGGACAGCTTGCCTCCAAGACCAAGCTGAAGAAGTGTATCCTAGCTTGAACTTTGACTTTGAGATCCCAGCTCACGTGGAAGTAGAAATGTCCAATGCAGAGGGTGAGGGTGGTGTCTTGGCCCTCCTCCTGCTCTTGAGCTAACTCCTGCTGAGGTCCTGGCTCAAGATATTCCTCCTTCTTCTGTCATTTCTGCAAATCTTCCTTCTGAGGCTATTTTTGCTATTTCGTCTGCTGAGCTCCCTGTCGTTCCTTCTGTTGTCCCTTCGATTACTTCTTTCTCTGCTGAACTTGTGAACAGAGCTCTAAATCTGCCAACAGCTGAAGCTGAGATTCCTGCTCCTGGGCTCCCTGGGGTTTCTCCTCTCTTGTCTACTTCGAGACCTTTGGAAACTTCAGCTGCTGAGCTTCCAAGCTCTTCTCCTGTCTCTACTGTTGTGACTTCAGCCACTAGACAGCTAGACTCTTCTTCTCAGACTAATGTTTTTTTTATTCTGCTGGGAAATGTACATGCACACTGCTTTCCTAAGAGATGTAAATACCCACTATTTTTGAGTTATTGAGCACACTGCTCTACTTTACTGTATATATTTTTAAGTTATTGAGCACACTGCTCTACTTTGCTGTATATATTTTTAACTTATTGAGCACACTGCTCTACTTTGTTATATATATTTTTGAGTTATTGAGCACACTGCTTCCCTTTGCTTTATATTCCCCTTGCCCCTTGCTTCGAGGGGTCCTTCAGATCCTATTGAAGCAAATGAGTTTGGAGAAGTTGAAAAGCTAGTGATATATTAAACTGAGGTCCTACGCAAGGAGGACTTGGTTCCTGTTGAAGTAGTGTTGCCAAGAGTTTTTCAAGAGCTGCAGAGCTAAAGAGGCTATTAGAATTATGAGGTTTTGCCCTTGGAGAGCTCTTTCCTACTGTTTGATGCCCTTAAGAGATCATTGGATGACAAACTTGACCTCCCTCATAGTGACAAGAAGTTTGTTGGAAAGAGTTCTCTACTTTTGAGAACATGGTCAATTCTCAAAAATGGGGCCGAAGTCTCCACAAATTGCCATTTAATTGTGAAGTCGAGGTGGCTGTGTTAGGCACGCAGGTCCTCCACTATAATATAGTTTGAAAACAGCTAACTACCTTCACTAGGGTCTGCTATTATTGTTGGCGAATGGATTCAAACAAAACCTTCACACAACAAGAATTGTCTGAATCTACTTTCAACTTGGCATTGGATGCGCAAAGATCCTTTAATCAGCAAGAATTCTTCTATTTCTGTGCTAAAGTCACCAAGAGGATAACTTTTTTTTTTTTGAGCGCACCTCTTGGTTCCTGAAAACTCAGGATTTTCTGTAAGTTTCTACATTGTCTTCTTTTCTACCTACAAACCTAGGGGATTCTTTTTGAATCTTGAAGACTTCGCGTTCTTTGCTTTTCTTTCCCTCCGAGTTCTTGATGGCTGCCCCTGTCTCGTCCTTGTTCAAGGAATAAACTTCCTTTGGGATCGAATGGAAGTGGCATTCTTGTTACTTAGTCCCTTAAATGATGACATCTTCAAACTTGGATGGGATTAGGAGGTGATTCTTCCCTTCCCTGGACTTGCCTCTACGAGTTCCGTTCTTTGATGAGCCCTACAATTACCTTCCTCGAGGAAAAGTCTTCTTTTTTTAAGGTGCTCTGGAGATGGGTTTTCATCTGCCCATCCATCCTTCTATTGGGTGGATCCTGACTTATTATGGATTGTGCCCTTCTCGTCTTTCCCCCAAGGATAGGGTGCTATGATCAGCTTTTTCATCTTCTAGAGACTACATGGCAATAATGAGTTTCCCACATTAGCTGAGTTTCTTTATTTTTTTTGAGCTTGAAAAGGATGAGGTTCCCTGCTTTAGTCGCTTTCGGTGGAGGCACTTTAAACTACAACCTCTAGTCCTTGATATCTCATGCTTTAGTCGCTTTCGTAAGATGCTCTGCGTGTGAAACCCGGGAAAATTTGAACGTTTTCTTAGAAAGGGCAGAATGGTAATTTACCATCCTAATGCGTATTTAAAATACTCATGTTCTAGACCTCGGATCAGAAAAGGAAGTTTGATGTTGGATTCGTATCGCAAAATATGGTCACCCTCTCAAATTTCGTCGAATTCTGAGATAGTTAGATTTTTGCACGTCGTTCGAGGCGACTACGAGGTGAATGACATTTTAAAGGTCTCCAAAAAGAAATTTTTTAAATTTTCTTAAAATTAAGTTAAAGTTCCAATAAAATTAATTTGAATTAAATCTGAGGTATAACGAATCGTTTCGGGACGAAAAACGGAACCAGAAGTCGAAAATATGCAGTGCGATGTGGACCGCACATTCGGGACTATAAATATCTACTTAAATTAGATATTTTGGGAAAAATATCTCATTTTTCTTGACCCTTGGCTGGCCATAGAGAGAGGAGAGTGAAAAGAGAGAAAAAAAGTAAGTTCTTCAAGCTTCAATCTAAGATTCCCGGAGTTCCGTCGGTCAGAATTTGTCGAGCCAAGAATCAAAGTTCATCTCCTTGACGAGGATTACATGTACGTACCAAGAAAAGTGGATTTCACTGAAGGTCCAAATAAAAGACTTTGGAGGAATCAAAGGTTCTTGGGCTTGTGTTGGTGTTTTTAGAAGTCTACCACTTCCTACACGTTACAAGAGGTAGGGTTCTTCCTACTTTGGTTTTACTCCTACCTTAAGGGTTTATTTTTGTGGCTGAAATATGATTGATTTATGGATGATTGGTGAGCTATCTAGTGTCCATTTATGGACTGTTTAAGGGGCTGCTTAGTGGCATAATCGTGGGCTGCTTAGTGGCTAATTTATGGGTTGTTTTATAGTTGTTTTAAGGGGCTGTTTATGGCTATCTTATGGCTATTTATTGGGGCTATTTTATGGCCATTTAGGGGCTGAATTGTGGGCTGCTTAGTGGCTAATTTTTGGGCTGTTTAGTGGCTAAATTTTGGGCCACTATGGGCTGATTTTTATGTGGGTTGTTATGTGTTATATTTTGCCTTTTGAATTAAGTGTGTTTTTGACATAGATTATGTAATAACATGCTTGTCAATTGTGTTAAATACAAATGTTGACATATCCTAGTTGATGTTTTGACATTGTAATGAAATTTTGGAAATTATTTGCATGTGATATAAATCGTCATGGTAGACATTGATATGTAGAAATTGTTCCTTTGGCATGCATTGCAATATGGACATGGAATTGATATCACATTCATGGGCATGAGTCATGAGTGTGGGTGTGTGTATGCATGGTTAATCAAACATCATTCTTTGTGATTGATGGGTGGACTCGAAAAAGTTGGGTTGAAAATCCGAATGAGTCGCATAGTTGCACGAAAGAAAAATTTGTGCCGGGTATAGCAAGAAGGGGTAGATTCCCCCCTCGGGTCCAAGACTCGGCGACTTGGTTATAAACTTCCTTGTAGTGAAATTTCAGAAAAGTGTAGTATGGTGTACGGAATCGGCGGTATAAAATCTAAAATCCGTTGCCCAACAAGACACAAGATTTTGATTTATAAGTACTCATACAATGAGTAACACCCATCAATGATTTGGTTTTATAATAAAACAACTTTTATTTCAAACGATCATTTGGTGGATTTTTTTCGTCAATTGACGGATTCAGTATACCTTGGCATTGCATTGTGTCGTGGGGGTCGATGATGACTTGGGTTTAAGTGCATGAGTGAATATCATCTCATTTCATAGCATGACATGGTTGCATTCCACATTTGATGCATATTCTTGTATGGAATGATTGTTAAATGTTGTTTGTTGCTTATACACACCACATATGCATCTAAGGTGGGGAGTAGCCTCTGTAGGGATTATTCTACTTGGCATTAGCTCACCCTATACGGGAAAACATTTCAGGTGGGAGAGATACACCGATGGATGACTCCAATTTGGACCCTCATGTTTGAAGAAAGCCGAATGTGGCTTTATTTTGTGTTAATGTAAAACATTTGTAGAAATAATGTTTTGGGCATGTAATCTTTTGCAAATAATTGTAATAGAACTTATATAGACTATTGTTAAACTAACCTTGCATGTTTTGATATAAATATGGATAATTGGACCTGATGTGGCCAATGTTTACTTATAATTGAACCCGGTGTGGTCATTGTTGAATATTGGACCTCAGATGGGTCTGTTATTATATGATTGCATAGGTTGAGTTTTGGGTAGAGCTTCCTGTACGAAGGTGACTCTACCTGAATTTTGTCAAAATTATGGTTCCTGGTAAATGGGGCACAATAGTGTGATATCGAATTACTCGATATCCACGGGTATTCCGCGGGTTGATGGGTAATCAACGGACCCCTGGATTTTGGGGTGTCACAGCTTGGTATCAAAGCCTAGGCATACGAATAACCTAGGGCTCGATGGGCACGGGTATAGACCATTGCATTCCATATGCATTTCATGTTATGTGCTCTACTTGCTACATGTTATGTGTTACTTGTTATGTGAATTATATGCATGATAGAAATGTATATGGAAGGGAATACACTAGGGTTAGAAAACATAACCTTGGGAGTTTGGAAAAAAGGGATGAACGGTATAGTTCAATGTGTAAATGTCTAATAAATACTTGATCCCTAACTTGGGATATTAACTAATTGATCTATTGTTATCTTATGTGTGTGTAGATGGCAACTAGAGGAAGGGGACGTCGGGGTGGACGAAACAACTAACCACCACCACCGGCCTTTGACCAACAAGCCTTCAAGAAGGCCATTAGTGCGACGGCGGCTACCATTGCACAAGTTAGTGCTACGGCCGCTATTATTGCACAGACAGGTGCAAGTGGGAGTCAAGGAGGTTTAAGTCACCTCCAGAAGTTCAAAGCACACAATCCTCTGATCTTTTTGGGAGGGGCGGATCCTATAGTAGCTGACCATTGGTTCTGACAAGTGGACAAGATCTTGAGGGCTATGGAGATTACCTATGATGCCACAAAGATAACACTAGCTACTTTTCAGCTACAGGGAGAATCCCAAGTGTGGTGGGATTGGATCAAGTACTCCAAGAACTTGGAGGTAGTGCCATGGGCAGAATTCAAGGAGCTCTTTATGGATAAGTACTTCTCAACGGTTGCTCGACATGCAAAGGCTCGAGAGTTCTTAGACTTAAGACAAGGGACGATGACGGTGATGGAGTACGTGGCTAAGTTCACAGAGTTAGCCTGTTTTGCCGATGACTACGTGGTCATAGATATGGCCAAAGTGAGGAAGTTTGAGGATGGTCTTAAGTTGTCCATCCGAGGAAAAATTATGGGTCTTCTTCTGTAAGACTTAGACTCGATGGTCGCGACTACTATGGCCATTGAGAGAGAGGTGGATGACGCAAGGAACATCCGAGAGTTTGGTGCAAAAGACAAGAAGAATGAGGGTCAATCCTCTTCTTCTAGCTAGGGGAAGAAGCAGAGGACTTCTACTCCACAGGGTTTCAGGGACAGGGCCACAGCTATCAAGGCCAAGGCCAAGGTCAATCCTCTCAAGGTGGGAGAGATCAAAGGCCTTCCTACTAGGCAGACTAGAGGACTTGCTATCATTGCCACCAACCGGGTCACATGAAGCGGGATTGTTCTCAGAGGCAAAGATCCCAAAGTTATAGGTCATCTCATTCCCAGACTTTGGTGGGGCAACCATAGACACAATATACTCATCATCACCCTACCATGGGCTAGGGGATCCAGTACCAGTTCCAAAATGCTACTCAAGCCCAAACTACTTCACGTGCAGGGATTTCGTAATCCGGCCAGATGGGCCAGGGCATGGGTAGAGGCCGAGGCCAGGGCTTACAAGCCGATACTTCGGGGACCCAAGGGCATGTCTACGCCATGATACCTCAGACTGAGCCGACAGATCTGTTGGTGATACAGGGTACATTTCTACTATCTCGCTTATGGGCAAGTGTATTATTTGATTCTGGTGCATCGCATTCATTTATTGCTGCATCTTGTGTGCAAGACTTGGGCTTAGAGGTTGAGACCTTGGAAGAGCCATTGTATGTGAGTTCTCCCCTAGGAGTTAGGGTGAGAATTGATCAGATATGTCGAGGTTGTGAGTTAGAGATCTCAGGGATTCTACTCACCGTGGATCTTAGGGTCATGAACATGTCTGATTTTGATGTTATCCTTGGTATGGATTGGTTAGCGGCACATTGGGTAGTCATTGATTGTGATCGAAAGAGGGTCACTGCTTATACGCCGGAGGGTATTTGTTTCAAGTTCTAGGGAAAAAGTGTGATGTTTTACCTCAGGCCGTGTATGACTCTAGATGGCATGGACAGTTGATGGGTTAGCTTACAAGCCTTACCCTGGAGGACGAGGCGAGACAGGAGTTGGGCCTTCCTCGGGTTGTATGTGAGTATGAGGATATTTTTTTGGATGAGCTACCGGGATTACCTCCACATAGGGATGTAGACTTCACAATTGAGTTGCATCCCGGTACATCGCCTATCTCTATGACTCCACATAGGATGACACCAGCTAAGTTGTAAGAACTCAAGGTCCAGTTGCAAGAATTATTGGACAAGGGCTTCATTAGACCGAGCACTTCACCTTGGGGCGCTCCAGTGTTGTTTGCCAAGAAAAATGATAAAACCCTTCGATTGTGCATAGACTATCAGCAGTTGAATAGGGTTATTATCAAGAACAAGTACCCTTTGTTGAGGATTGATGACTTGTTTGATCAGCTAAGAGGGGCGCAGGTCTACTCCAAGATAGATCTACGTACCGATTACCATCAGTTGAGGGTTAGGGAGGTAGACATCCCTAAGACGGCGTTTAGAACGCGGTATGGACATTTCGAGTTCACAGTGATGCCATTTGGGTTGACGAATGCTCCAGTAGCATTCATGGATCTCATGCATAGGATATTCCAACCCTATTTAGATTAGTTTATCGTAGTCTTCGTTGATGACATCTTAATCTACTCCAAGTCTAAGAAGGAGCATGAGGGTCATTTGAGAATTGTTCTACAGACATTGAGAGATTATTAGTTGTACGCCAAGTTCAGCAAGTGTGAATTCTGACTTACTGAGGTAAAATTTCTGGGACACGTGGTGTCGGCTTCGGGTGTATCTGTGGACCTGGAGAAGGTTGGGGCGGTTATGAATTAGGAGAGGCCGAAGTTAGTCTTCGAGATACGCAATTTTTTGGGATTGGTAGGGTACTACAGGAGGTTTATTGAGGATTTCTCCTGATTAGTTGTGCCTATGACTAAGTTGACTCGGAAAGAGGTCAAGTTTGAGTGGAATAAAGCTTGTGAGAAGGCATTCCAGGAGTTGAAACGAAGGCTTACTTCAGCTCCGATCTTGATAGTCCCAGAACGGGGGCAGAGGTACACGGTCTATTGTGATGCCTCAAAGGACGAGCTGGGATGTGTTTTGATGCAGTCTGGAAGGGTAGTAGCTTATGGTTCTCAACAGTTGAAGAATCACGAGCAGAATTATCCTACTCATAACATGAAATTGGCGGCCATTGTCTTTGCCTTGAAGGTTTGGCGCCACTACTTGTATGGTGAGTAGTTTGAAGTATTTTCTGACCACAAGAGTCAGAAGTATATTTTTACACAGCGGGACCTCAACATGAGGCAACGCCAATGGGTGGAATATTTAGAGGACTATGACTTCACTTTGCTTTACCATCTTGGTAGGGCAAACGTGGTGACTGATGCACTTAACCGAAAGTCACGGGGAGTTTTGGCTAGTGTAGCTTCCCGGGAGTGGCAGATGCTCGAGACTATGGGACAGTTCAGGCTACACTATGGAGATCAAACTCAAGGTACTTTGGGGAGTTCGGTGGCTACACCTTTCCTATTGAGCAGAGTGATTGAGTCACAGAGACTAGATGTAGAGTTATCATCCATCAAGGACCGAGTATGATTAGGTACAGATGACGAGGGCTGGGCCATTCACTCGGATGGTAGTCTTCGGTTTAGGGGAAGAATTGTGGTTCCCTAGTTAGTGGAGCTCAGAGAAGAGATTCTTAGAGAGTTCCATTGTTTCCGTTTTGCTGTGCATCCAAGTGGCACGAAGATGTACCATGATCTTCGTTGCCAATATTATTGGAGCGGGATGAAAAAAGATGTTAGAAATTTTGTTAGCCGATGTCTTACGTGTCAGCAGGTTAAGGCTGAGCAACAGAGACCAGCGGGATTACTCCAACCTTTGGAGGTAGCTGAGTGGAAATGGGAACATGTCACAATGGATTTTATGACTCACTTGCCACGGACATCACGGGGTCATAATGCGGTGTGGGTGGTAGTGGACCGGCTTACCAAGTCGGCACACTTTTTAGCGGTGCGGATGACCTTCGCACTGGAGGAATTCTACGGGTTGTATATATAGGAGATTGCCCGACTACATGGAGTGCCCGTATCTATTGTATCGAACCGGGATCTCAGGTTTACAGCTCATTTTTGGGAGAGTTTTCAGCGAGCCATGGGGACACAGTCAATGATGAGCACTGTTTTTCATCTCCAGAAGGACGGTCAGTCTAAGAGGACTATCCAGAATTTAGAGGACATGCTACGGGCATGCGTCCTAGATCTCAAGAGTAGGTAGGAAGATCACTTACCCCTGGTGGAGTTCGCATACAATAACAGTTACCAGACGAGTATACAGATGACACCCTATGAGGCATTATATGGAAGGCTATGCCGTTCTCCGGTTTGTTGGACGGAGGTGGGAAAGAGATCCTCTACGGTCCGAATTTGGTCAAGGACACCTCTGAGAAGGTGGACTTGATACGGAAGCGTCGTCTCATGGCTCAGAGCTGACAAAAGTGCTACACCAACAAACGACGATGACCTCTGAAGTTTGAACTGGGAGATCATGTCTTTCTTGAAGGTGATGCCTAGGAGAGGAGTGGTCAAGTTTGGTAAGCGGGAAAAGCTATCGCCGAGGTATATCGGGCTCTTCAAAGTACTCGAAAGAGTGGGTGTAATAGCTTATCAGTTGGCGTTACCGCCAAATCTATCTGGTGTCCATGCGATTTTTCATGTCTCTATGCTCCGGAAATACACCCCAGATCCGACTCATGTGGTGGATTGGGGAGAGCTTGTTGTTGATGCTGACAGGACCTTCGAGGAGGGACCGGTGCGGATCATGGATAGCCAGGAACAGGTTTTACTAGGCAAGACTGTGCAGCTAGTGAAGGTGCTGTGACAACACCGAGGAGTAGAGGAGGCGACATGGGAGCGTGAGGACACCATCCGTACTAATTATCCTTTCTTATTCGAGGATGGAGGTACATTCTTATAGTTTTTTAGCATTATTTGACTATTGCATATGCATCTGATTGTATGTGCATGTATATGTGAATTTCGGGGACGAAATTCTTTTAAGGGGGGGAAGAATGTGAAACCCGGGAAAATTTGAACTTTTTCTTAGAAAATGCAGCATGGTAATTTGTCATCCTAATGCGTATTTAAAATACTCATGTTCTAGACCTCGGATGAGGAAACAGAGTTCACCCTTGGATTCGTATCACAAAATCTAGTCACCCTGTCAAATTTCGTCCAATTTCGAGATAGTCAAATTTTTGTACGTCGTTTAAGGCGAATGACATTTTAAAGGTCCCCAAAAATGAATTTTTTAAAATTTTATTAAAATTAAGTTAAAGTTCTAATAAAATTAATTTGAACTAAATTCGAGGTATAACGAATCTTTTTGGGACGAAAAATGGACCCAGAAGTCGAAAATATGTGGTGCGATGTAAACCCCACATTCGGGAATATAAATATCTACTTAAATTAAATATTTTAGGAAAAATATCTCATTGTTCTTGACCTTGGCCGGCCATAGAGAGAAGAGAGTGAAAAGAGAGAAAACAAGTAAATTTTTCAAGCTTCAATCCACGATTCCTAGAGTTCCGTCGGTCAGAATTCGTCGAGCCAATAATCACAGTTCATCTCCTCGACGAGGGCTATGTGTACGTACCAAAAAAAAGTGGATTTCATTGAAGGTCCAAAGAAAAGACTTTTGAGGAATCAAAAGTTCTTGGGCTTGTTTTGGTGTTTTCAGAAGTTCTACCACTTCCTACACATTACAAGACGTAGGGTTCTTCGTACTTTGATTTTACTCCTACCTTAAAGGTTTATTTTTGTGGCTAAAACATGATTAATTTGTGGATGATTGGTGGGCTGTCTAGCGTCCGTTTATGGACTATTTAAGGGGCTGCTTAGTTGCAGAATCGTGGGTTGCTTAGTGGCTGATTTATGGGCTGTTTTATAGTTGTTTTAAGGGGTTGTTTATGGCTATTTTATGGGCTATCTTATGGCTGTTTATTGAGGCTCTTTTATGGCTGTTTAGGGGCTGAATTGTGGGTTGCTCACTAGTTGATTTGTGGGTTGTTTAGTGGCTAAATTTTGGGCCACTATGGGCTATTTTTTATGTGGGTTGTTATGTGCTATATTTTGCCTTTTGAATTAAGTGTGTTTTTGACATAGATTATGTAATAACATCCTTGTCAATTGTGTTGAATATAAATGTTGACACATGCTAGTTGATGTTTTGGTATTGTGATAAAATTTTGGAAATTATTTGCATGTGATATAAATCGTCATAGTAAACATTGATATGTAAAAATTGTTCATTTGACATGCATTGCAATATGGATATGGAATTGACATCACCTTCATGGGCATGAGTTATGAGTGTGGGTGTGTGTATGCATGGTTAATCAAACACCATTCTTGGTGATTGATGGGTGGACTTGGGAAAGTTGGGTTGAAAATTCGAATGAGCCGCATGGTTGCACAAAAGAAAAACTTGTGTCGGGTATAGCAAGAAGGGGTAGATTCCCCCCTCGAGTGCAAGACTCGGCGACTTGGATATACACTCCCCTATGGTGAAATTTCGGAAAAGTGTAGTATGGTGTACGGAACCGACGGTATAAAATCCAAAATTCGTTGCCCAACAAGACACAAAATTTTGAGTTATAAGTACTCATACAATGAGTAACACCCATTAATGATTTAGTTTTATAATAAAACAACTTTTATTTCAAATGATCATTTGGTGGATTTTTTTCATCAGTTGACGGATTCAGTATATCTTGGCATTGCATTATGTCGTGGGTGTCAGTGATGACTTGGGTTTAAGTGCATGAGTGAGTATCATCTCATTTCATGGTATGACATGGTTGCATTCCACATTTGATGTATATTCTTGTATGGAATGATTGTTAAATGTTGTTTATTGCTTATACACACCACATATGCATCTAAGGTGGGGAGTAGCCTCTGTAGGGATTATTCTACTTGGCATTAGCTCACCCTATACGGGAAAACATTTTAGGTGGGAGAGATACACCGATGGATGGCTCCAATTTGGACCCTCATGTTTGAAGAAAGCCGAATGTGGCTTTATTTTGTGTTAATGTAAAATATTTATGGAAATAATGTTTTGGGCATGTAATCTTTTGCAAATAATTGTAATAGAACTTATATAGACTATTGTTAAACTAACCTTGTATGTTTTGACATAAATATGGATAATTGGACCAGGTGTGGCCAATGTTTACTTATAATTGGACCCGATGTGGTTATTGTTGAATATTGGACCTCGGATGGGTCTTGTTATTATATGATTGCACAGATTGAGTTTTGGGTAGAACTTCCCGTACAAAGGAGACTCTGCCCGAATTTTGTCAAAATTATGGTTTCCGGTAAATGGGGTACAATGGCGTGATATCGAATTACTCGATATCCACGGGTATTCCGCGGGTTGATGGGTAATCAAAGGACCCCCGGATTTTGGGGTGTCACATTGCGTTCCAGGGGTGAGGTAGGATTTTTCCCTCCTCTGTGTGCAGCTCATAGTTCCCTGGCCTGACCACCTTTCAGATTGTTTAGGGACCTTCCCAATTAGGGCCCAATTTTCCATGAGTGGGGTCCTTTCTTGCAAGCAGGAGTTTTCTAAGCACTAGATTTCTGACTTGACAACTCCTGTGTTTGACCCACCTGTCATATTATCTTGTTATCTTCCTCTGGTAGCTCTTTATACGCTGGAGAGCTCTGTCTTTCTTTTAATCCAAGAGGTCAAGGTTTAGCAGAAGTGATTCGCCATTGTGTTCTAACTCTGAGAATTCAGCCCTAGGGGATGGGATTCCTACTTCCACAGGTGCCACCGCTTCGGTTCCAAATGCCAGAGCAAAGGGGGTTTCTTGAGTTGTTGACTTGGTAGTTGTTCTATAGGCCCACAGAACTTCCGAAATGTGCTATACCCTTTTTTTCTTTTAGAGCCTCCAGTTTAGTTTTCAAAGCTACCTTTATAGTTTGGATGGTGACCTCTGCTTGTTCGTTGGACTGAGGATGGGCTGGAGCTGAAAAGTAATTCTTTATCCCTAGCTCAGCACAGAATTTTTTGAACTTAGGATTATCGAATTTCTTTCCATTGTCGGAGACAATTGCCTTGGGAATCCCAAACCTGTAAATTATGGACCTTCACGTGAAATTCTGAACCTTATATTCTGTGATTATTGCCAAGGGTTCCACTTTCGCCCATTTGGTGAAGTAATCCACTCTAACGATGGCAAACTTGCACTGCCCTACACCCACAGGAAAGGGCCCAAGGATGTTGAGACCCCATTGCTAGAATGGGTAGGGGCTCACCACTGACGTTAAGAGCTCCAGTAGGCTATGGGAGATATTGGTGTGTAGTTGGCAAGCTTTACACTCTTGACCTGGTCCATGGCATCTCTGAGCATAGTGGGCCAGTAATACCCTTGCCTCAAAGCTTTCCCTGCCAAGGCCCAAGCTCTGATGTGGTTACCACAGACTCCTTCATGAATTTCTCTAAGTGTGTAGTAAGCATCCTCGTCACCACACATTTGAGAAAAGGTGCCAGAAACCCTAGTTTATATAGATCCCCCTGCCAGATAGAGAATCTGGCTGACCTGGTTCTTAGCTTTGTGACTTTCTTGGAGTCTGCTAACAATCTTCCATTTTTGAAGATACTCTCTGATGGGGTCCATCCAGCTTCGTGAGGCCAAAACAAGGAGCACTTCTTCTTCCTCAGGACTTACTAATGGCTCTGGTAGGTGTTCCACTAGTATTAACCTATCCAAGTTTTCCTACAAGGTAGTTGCTAGCCTTGCCAGTGCATCTGCTCGCGAATTCTCAGACCTAGGGTGATCTTAACTTACACAAAATTCTTAATCAGCTCCTGCACCTTTCTGAGGTAAAGGACCATTTTCTTGCCTTTAGCCTCATAAGACTCCTCTATCTACTTCACCACGAGCTGGGAATCACTGCAAATCTCTAGTTGTTCTACCTCCATTGAAAGTACAAGGTTGAGTCCATTAATAACAACCTCATACTCCGCCTCATTGTTTGAAGCCTTAAACCCAAATCTAAGGGTGTACTCAACATCTATTGCGTCTAGGAAGGTTGGAATAAGGTCGGCTCCACTCCCCTTAAGCGTTAGAGCTCCATCTACCGAAAGCTTCCATATAAGGAGGTCTGGTACCAGTTGTGTTGCCTCCACATGTGCTTCTGATGTGAATTCTGTGATAAAATCTGCTAAAACCTACCCTTTGATTGTTGTTCTCAGCTTGTACCTGATGTTGAACTCACTGAGCTCGATGACCCATTTAACCAACCTCCCTAAAGATTATGGCTTGTGCAACACTTGCTTCATCGGTTGCTCTGTTGGTACCTCAATAGTATGGGCCTGGAAGTATGGCCTGAGTCTTCTAGTAGTTGTAACCAGGACTAAGACGAGCTTTTCCATTTTTGGATATCTTTCCTCCGTTCCCCTTAGAGCTCTGTTGTAGTAGTAGACTGGCTACTAAGCTCTGTCTCGCTCCCTTACTAGTGTTGCGCTGGTTGAAAAATCCGAGACTGTAAGGTATAGAGTTAGTACCTCTCCTTCCAATGGACTTATCAGGACAGGGGGTGAGCTCAAATATTCCTTCAAAACTTTGAATGCTTCTTCACACCGGCTATCCCATTGGAAGGCCTTCTTTAAGACTTGAAAGAATGGTTCACATCTGTCACTTGATTTGGACACAGAGTGACTCAGTGCAGCTATTCTCCCTATTAGTCGTTGAACTTCCCTTGTGCTGGAAGGCAGCTGCATATCCATTACTGCTTTAACCTTTTTTGGATTAGCTTCAATCCCCCTGTTGTTGACTATGAAGCCTAGAAATTTACTAGTAGACACTCCAAAGGCACATTTGGCAGGGTTGAGCTTCATTCTATATTCTTTAAGGACCAGGAATGACTCTACTAGATGCTTGATATGGGGCTCTGCCTTCAATGATTTTACCAACATATCATCAATGTAGACCTCCATGGTGATCCCAATCTACTTTTGAAATATTTGATTCACTAGGCGCTGGTAAGTGGCTCCAGCATTTTTCAATCCGAAAGGCATAACCTGGTAACAGTACGTCCCTTGCTCCATCACAAAGGAGGTCTTCTCTTGGTCATTAGGATCCATTCTAATCTAATTATATCCATAGAAGGCATCCATAAAGCTGAGGAGCTTGTGTCCAGCGGTGACATCCACAATCAAATCTATCTAAGGTAAAGGGAAGCTGTCTTTAGGGCAAGCATGGTTGAGGTCTGTAAAATCGATGTAGAGGGGCCATTTGTCTTCTTAACGAGGACCACATTGGCTAACCAAACTGGGTAATCTACTTCTCTGATGGATTTGGCATGAAGAAGTTTGTTGACCTCCTTATTGATGGTTTTTTGGTGTTCTGGGGCGAAACTTCTCCTCTTCTGTTTACACTTAGCCTGTGAGTGATGACTGAGGGGTCGATTCTTTTCATGTCTTCTTGCTTCCAGGCAAAGACTTCCATATTTCTCCTTAGGAACTAAACCAAGAGGTCTTTGATTTTCGTGCTCAGCTTTGATCCCACGTAACCTAGGTGTTTTGGCTCTTCATCAAGCTGAACTGGCTCCAGTTCTTCTGATGGCATGGGTCTAGTATCTAGATCATCTCTCATGTCGAGCTCATCTAACTGGATATTTTCTACTTCCTTCTTTTTCACAGATGCCATGTAGCATTCTCGCGCTACACGTTGTTCTCCACGGACCACTACAACTCCATTTTAGGTAGGAAACTTCATTATGAGGTGGTATATGGAAGGAATAGCCTTCATGGAGTTGAGGGAAGACTTTTTGTGCAGCATGTTGTATGCAAAAGGTGCATCAACCACTAGGAAAAACCTTATAGTTGTGGTGGCCTGGCAAGGCGTGTCTCCCAGGGTGAGCACAAGTTGAATGGATCCTAGGGGCAACACCCTTTCTCTTGAAAATCCCAACAACTGAGTGCTTACTGGCTCAAGTTTTTTCCTTCTTATGTCCATTTTGTCAAATGCAGATGTGAAAATGATGTCTACCGAGTTGCCATTGTCAATCAAAACTTGATGAACAGTTCGATTGATAACAACGGCTCTTACCACCAAGGATCATCGTGGGGATGCTGTCAGCCCTCTAGGTCTAAGTCTGAGAAAGTGATGGTTGTGTCCAATTGTGGTGTTTTGGATACAGTATGCACTTCCAATGTCTCATCAGCTCTGATTCTATGTAAGTGAGCCTTCCTTGTTGTGCTGGATTCCCCACCTCCTGCAAATCCTCCAAATATTACTCTAATCTCTCCCAGAGGTTATTGATGCTACACAACGGCTTGTTGTTGAGGAGCCGGAGGGGTTGAGCTTGGTTCCAAATTTCATTGGCTACAAAGCATCCCAACTGCCCTCGTTGGATCAGGAATTTGATCTCCTTCTTTAGCTGGATGCAATCGTCGGTGTGATGGCCATGATCCCTGTGGTCTTCATAGTACTTGGTGGGATCTCTTTTTGTTGGATCTACCTTCATCCGAGGTGGCCATCTGAGGAACTTCTCATTTCGTACTTCATACTGGATCTATGATATCATGGCGGTGAGAGGAATGAGTTGTCGAGGTGCATATCTAGGTTGTAACTCTGGCTAAGGAAGACCTAAGTGATCGCTGACATCTCCCCTTCTTTTGGGGGAGCGATCCCTGTCTCTTCTTGGAGACCTATCTCATCCTCTTTCTTTCCTGGGACTTCGATCCCTCTTCTTTTCTTCCTTAACCTTTTCCTTCTGTGAGGAGGAGTTCCCTACCTTTGAGAGGAGGGCTTCCTTGCCATTAATATATTTCTCTATTGTAGTCAGCATCTCTGTCATGCTTACTTGCAGGTTCTTTGATATTGAAAACATCAGATCTTTTGACTACACTCCTAACCCAGCAATGAAAGCAGTGATAGCGAACTTCTCATCTGGACATCTACCTTCAAGGATTCTGAGTTGAACCTTTGGACATAAGACCGTAGGTTCTCGTTGGGTCCCTGTTTCACATTCAACAGGTGGTAACTCGGCTTTTGATAGGTCCAGGCATCTATGAAATGGGACACGAAGGATATGGAGAGCTCCTTGAAGGAAGAGATTGATGTCGGGGGAAGTCTGTTGAACCAAGCCTAGTATATCCAAAAAAACATCCGCATACTCACAAATCACCCGAGGTAGACCAAACTTTGTTCTTACCTCGTCCTCCAAGGTAAGGCTTGCAAACCAACCCATCAAATGTTCGGGCCAACGGGAGTCATACACTACTTGGGGTAAAATATCATTTTTTTCCCCTCTGAAACTTCAAACAACACTCTCTGGTGTGTAGGCAGTGACCCTTTCTGATCACAATCAATGACAACTCAGTATACCATCAACTAGTCCTTCCCAAACTCCGACATGTCCATGACCCTAAGGTCCATGGTGAGTAGATTTCCCAAGATCTCTAACTCACAACCCCAACATATCTGATCAATACATACCCTAGCACCTAGGGGAGAACTCACATGCAATGACTTTTCAAATAGCAATAGAGCACTAACTTAGTATCCCAAGATAGGGATCAAGTCCAAACTTTGAGGTTTCTCTCATTGTCTCACTAGTAGAGCATGTACCACCAACTAGTAGACATCTACATCCTGAACCATCCCGTTTATTCTTTTTCCGACCCCCAAGGTTATGTTCTCTAACCTTAGTGTCTCTTCTCCATATAAATTTTACCATGCATATTATTCACATAACATATAACACATAACATGTAGCATTTAAAGCACATAACATGAAATGCACAATGGATGTAATGATCTAAACTCATGCCCAGCAAGCCCTAGGTAAATCGTGTACCTAACCTCTGATACCAAGTTGTGACGCCCCAAAAAGTGGGGGTCCTTTGTCAACCCATCAACCCGCAAAATACAAATGGATACCGTGTAACTCGATATCACACCATTATGCTCCATTTACCCGAATCCATAATTTAACAAAATTCAGGCAGAGTCACCTTTGTACGGGAAGCTCTACCCAAAACACAAGCGATGCAATCATAAAACATTTAATCAAATGACCCACCTGAGGTCTAATATACATTAATTTATACTCCCACATCCTGAATTTATGCATCAAACATAGTTAACATAAGTTCAGTTACAATCATTTCCATACATTTACATGTCCAAAACCGATTTCATAAAAGTTTTACAAAATAAGGTTTAGAAGCCACAAGTCGGCTTTCGTCATCCTTGAGGCCCTAAATACGAGCCATCCACCAGTGTATAACCCGTACCTAAAATATTTTCTTATAAAGGGTGAGCCATGCTCAATAAGGTATCTTCCAAAGAGGTCACTCCCCAACCTAACTGCATATGAAATGTTCACATGCAACATTCAACAAGCTACAAAGCATTCCAATCAAGAATATGCAATTCAATGCTGAAAATCACCATGTCATTCCATGAAATGAGGTACTACTCACTCATGCACTTCAACCCGAGCCCTCTCCAGCTTCCACAACACAATGCAATGTCAATATGTATAAATTCGGCATTTATGTTGCACATCAAATGACCATTATAAACCCCAGGTCTTTCTTGGGGTGGGTATTCATGGACTTACACCAAGGGTCACCCAACTCACACAAAATTCATGGGCTTCCACCAAGGGTTTTGCATATACCCACACACTTGATAGGTTGAACCAAGGGAATGTGTATCCTAATCACCGGGTCTTGCACCCGAGAAATTTTCTAGCTCTACTTGCTAACCCCAACCCTATTATCAATGCAAACCATGTTACTCAGTCGAACCTTAGTCCAACTATCTCGAGCCCATGAATCATTCACCAAGAATGGTGTTTGATCAAGCCATGCACTCACACCCACACTCATGTCAATGCCTAAGAATGCAATGTCTCCGTGCATATGCAATGTAATGTACGATTGCAAACTCAATATTATGTCCAAAATGCTATGAATGTCATATGAACAATCTCAGCCCAATTTTAACACATAACATGGCCAATTATATCCAAAGCATATAATTTTCATAAATCCTCATTATATCAATATATCATGAGCATGTATCAATATTTGCATTTAATAACAATTTTTCCTAATCATGTTATCACATAATCTCATGTAATTAACAAAATTTATTTCACATAGGCATTTTATCAAACACCTTCAATGCACCAAATCATGTAATCACATAAAATGCCCAAATTTATCACATAACTCAAAAAAAAAAATCAAATTAAGTGAGTTCCACATACCAGGTATCAAAACTTCCAAGAAATCACAAACTAGTAATTTCTAATTACCAATAAATAATAGAAATGAATCTACACATGTCCATTAAATCAACTACAATAGGCAAGTGTTAAAATACACATAACATCCCACCCATTTCATATATTCATCCTAGGTTGGAAATAAACCTAGTTAGGATGAAAGCCCTACCTCTTGAAGCGTAAAACAATGTTAGGAAGCTCCAAGAACCCAAACCTTGCCAAAAACTAAACTTTTCCCAAAATCCTATCTTTGAATCTTAGTGAAACCCATCCTTTTTGGTATGGTTGCATAGCCCTCGTCACGTAGATTGACTTTAATATTTGGTCCGAAGAATTTCGACCAGTGGAACTTTGTAGATCTGAAAAAGAAGTCTTGAAATTTCTCTTTTTCATATCTTCCTCTTCCAATGTTAAAACCCAGCAAACCCAGCATAATAATGTGTCGAGAAAACATATTTTTATCCCTTATTTATACCCTTTAACGCTTGGTCAACGTCGCGCCACGCGTTTCGTATTCTTGAGTCCATTTTCTCCCCAAAATGATTAAATTTCATCCTAGTTTAAGTTCAAGATATTTTTATATGAACTTTATTTACATTATAATAAAATTTTAGAAATTTTATTTTGGGAGCCATTTTGAGGTCACCCGACACCTAGTCGTCTCAAAAAATGCAACTATCTCGGAATTCTACAAAAATTGTCTGGGTAACTAGATTTCGCGAGACAAATCCAATGGTGAGGTCCGTTTTTTCATATGAGCTCTAGATAAATACGGGTTTTCAACTTGCACTATAGTGGAAAATTACTGTTTTGCTCTTTTTCATAAAAAGTTCAAATTTTTCCAGGTTTTACAATTTCTGCAACAAAAGTTAGGATGGCTACACCATCCTTGATTGTACTTATTAGAGTATGGAGAATATTGTTGTTTCGATTGATTAAACACATTCACTTGCTCAGGGAGCACTTCCTCAAAAGCTGGTATAGTCGAGCACTCCTTAACAGAATGTTCAATTGACTCACAAATTGAGCACGACTCCTCAACCTGAGGCACACTAACTACCTCATTTACTTTCTTAACCTCTAAATTTAATACTTTCCTAGATAAATGTGTAATATTTGCTAGCAACTCATCCTGATCTCTCTCAAAACATATTTTCCATCCCTTGTGGATTTGGATGCAATAGATAGCTTTGACCTCTCACTGAGATCAGAAGTGTTCAAAGTTTAGGCATTCTCCATCAAGTTACAAAGTAATCTACAGCTTCCTTAATCTCTTTATTCAAAAATTATGCATTGTACATCATGTCAATGAATTGGTGTTGTGTAAGGATAATTCCTTCATAGAAGAAACAAACTAGTTGCTAAGGTTCAAAGCCATGATATGGAACATAGTTTAAGAGATTCTTGACCTTTCCCAGTAGTAATGGAACCGTTCCTTTGATTTTCGAAAAAAAATGAATTTTCTTCTTTAAAGAAGTTCTATGAATTGAGAAAAACTTCTTTAAGAACTCTTTTTGACAATCAGCCAACGTGGCTATAGTTCTGGGCTTCAAAGAGTTCAGCCATGACTTTGCTTTATCTTTTAAGGAAACTGGGAATAATTTCAACCTCGCAACCTCTTCTTGCACATTTTGTTCAATAAATGTACTAATCACTTCCTCAAATTCCTTGATATGAAGGTAGGGGTTTTTCCTATCCACACCAAGGAATTGGGGAAGTAGTTGGAGCATTCTAGGTTTTACAATAAAAACATGTGCCTACACTGGCAGATATATACAAGATGGTGCAGAGGTTCATGTGGGTTGATGGTATTCTCTTATTATTCACACAGGCGGAACAACTGGGAGATTATTTCCACCATCTCTCGGATTAATGGGGGAAACTAGTGGAAAGTTATTTCCTCTATTCCTATGGTCTTATGGGTTATCATTATTCACTCCCTCCATGTCTAAGTTCTATGTGGGTTCAAGTCTAACAAGTCTGTTATAAGTAATGTCTCTTGCCCACATGCAATTCTAAAAAGAAAACTATAAACAGAAAGAACATGAATTTAAAAGTAAAATACAGTAGACAAAGGTATCTGAGCTTGTGATGAGAATCACAAGACTTGCCTGTCATTAATCAGAATCACCTTCCAACTTGGCTTACCTTCCCTGGTAATGGCGCCAAAAATGCTTGACCTCTAAAGTGGCTAAATAATAAACAAGTTCCCAAGCACAGGAAATGTATCATGTTTGCTTTTCCGAGAGAGGGAAGCCTCTCTCATAATTATACATGTGGAGACCAAAACACTTAACCTAGAGGTAGGTGAATAGGTTTTTCAATTTTAGCACAAATTGATCACAAAACCTATATCTACCTCAATTACCTCTTCTTATAAAGATGTAACAATGAATGTGACAAACCCTTTCAAATACCAACTCAATTAACCATAACGATTGCTTTTGATTAATATACAACTAATTCACTCACAATCAATCCCATGGCGATCCCAAATCCCCCAAACCCAATTGCACAACTATGAATGATACGAAATCTAATAATCAAAATATCAAACACATAGTGTGCGTGTGTGCTAACAAATGCAAGTGTGTACAATAATCCATAAGAGACAAAAGCAATTTATTTACACATAAAACCCTCAGGAAAAATCGTGAGAAACCACTCAAGGTTAACCAAAGCCTAATCCACTATAGGCCATCAACATGCAGGTACTCAAGTCTTATATCTCAACCAATCCCCATGATTAGATGCTCATTTTCTTGCTATGTCTCTCCACTAAAAATCTATCTCTAACACCTAGTATAGCTTCACTTATACCTCTCCACCGCATGATTCATCTAGGCCTCGAGTGATTTTGGGCACACCAACAACCCTTGGTATGCACACACTAATGGGTTTGTTCACCAACAACCTCTCCTACTCCATTTTTGTTTTGGTGGAAGCTCTCATGGTTGAAAGATATATTTCTTCTTCAAAAATATCTCTAAAGGCTCTTTCAAGGCTTGATGTACATGTGGAAAAGGAACTCCCTTTTTATAGGTTCGGAATAAGGGTAGTCTTAGTAAATAAGAAAATTCATATTCACAAATGACTGCTTGATTAGTGGGAGGGTAGTCATTTGACAGTTTCCACTAGAGTGAAAACCATGTTCCTATCCAACTAAGGCAAGCATCGCTCGAGCGACTATGAGCACCACTTGAGCAATCACGAAGACCGCTCGAGTGAGCTCATAGAGCGATCCCTATGTTACCTTTTGTGGCCTTTTCCACTTTTTCTCCTAAGTCATTAGGAGACCGCTCTGGCAAAGGCTAGCGAGCATAAAACAGTTCCTATAAATTTTTTAAGCCTAAAACCATGAGAAAACTTGTCCACTTGAGACTAAAGGGTGTTGCCCAAAGAAGGGTCCAATTGTGAATCAATGTATGTTTTCAAAACACAAAATTGGTTTAGAAAAATTTTTCTTTGAAAATATCTAGGAGTCATAATAGGATCGCTTCCAATTTCATTTTCTATCCTAATCATCTTAGGTTAAAAATCACTAAGGAGTCATCTTAGGTGTCTAGGTCATTACCTGTGTCCTAAGGATGAAGGTGCATATAGAGGTTGATTGATGTAGGTTGAATGCTTGATCTCCTCTCTTTAATGTAGCTTTCAGATCTCGTCATGATAGCATCATGACCATGGAAGTGGTTGAGAGGTTACAATAGACTCTGTGAAATAATCCAATTACAAACATGATCTAACAATCTCCCCCTTTAGCAATGTCTTGATAAAATACACAAGTTTGAAATAAAGATTACTACTCTCAAACTATTGAACAAAAGAATTATAAATCTAATTTTAGCACTTATGCATACGTCATAAATCTCTATCTAGTACAAGGATCTAAATCTTTCGATGAAGCTTGAAGATCATAGTCCTGCACATGACCACTCAAACCAAAACCTCATGAAACGCATCTTATGTTAGAGAAATAAATTGCATAATCACAGGTATGGAAAGCACCAAGAGGAGCAAAAGATATAAGTATGTATACATCATATAAGTGCAAACATGTAACATGTTTTAACTAAATTGCCTCATAAGCTTGAGGCCCAATTGATTTATTAATGCAAAACGCACCTAGTTCTCCCAGTTTGTGACTTTATGCCTTGTTTGTAAATTTACTCCCACTTAGTACTTGAACTACTAACTCCCACTTTCTATGCTCACATGCAACATATCTAGCCTAGTCAAGAGAAAATCTCTCCAAACACTCTCATATGTACCTAAAATATTCTCGCCCTTTTTATCACAAATGTCAACCCAATCATAACATGCAACATGGAGGGTACATAATCAAGCCACGTAATATATTCTTATCTTATTTGCCACAGATGTCAATCCAATGACGACCCATAACAATCATGAAATAGAATCATAGTATAAAGGTTACACGCAAAGCAACTAACTAAATCAGGCACATAGACTAAGGGACAAACAAGACATATAACTCAAAATCAAATATGGTTAAGCATCATAGAGTAAGACTAAGAGTACATCACAATAAGAAAAAATACAACTAAACAAAGAAAAAGTCAACAAAAAACTAAACAAACTACTTTAGTACAGGCCATGAATGAATAAAAATACCATGCTCACATATGGCCTAATACTAAGTCTCCAAAGCCCTAGCTCAAAAGTTGCATCACCACCGTCTTCATCAGGTTTCTCGGCCCCATCATCATAAATAAATTCAGAATTCTGCATAATGTGCTTAAGACATCGAACATCCCTCCTAATCTCCCACTGATCCTTTTGTAGACCCATCATACCCTCCTTAATAGCCTTCATACGAAGAGAACAGAGATTTTGTTGCTAATCAATACTGCTCTATAGCTTACTAAGTGCTAGGTGAATAGTTATCCACTGATCTAATGTAGCTGTCAGAGGTATCCTAGGGAATGTGGTGTGTGAGGTATGGCTTTGTGCCTTCCTCGACTATGGTGGATGACTCGATGTACCAGGCTTTGCAGATGTCGCACCATGAATCTCAACCTCGATCTTGTCATCCTCTACCTATTCTTCCATAGGTTTGTGCACATATCTTACGTGTGTCTCACTCTGTTTGAGAGACTCCTTCCCTAGAGGTCTCTTTGGTCTCATCAACTAGTCAGTTTCCAATGCACCAGGACCCCTCTCAGGACATGTGCAAGTGATTAGAGAACCAAAAGGTAAAGTATCTATAATCCTCCCCTAATCAAAAGCTCTTTGAATAACTCAAATGTCACATGTGACAAATCTATCACCAAAACCGTACCAATAGCATATAGCAAATAGGCTCGTGAAGTGAAAAAAGTGGAGACATGAGTCTTTGGGTCAATGTTGTAGTTGACTATCAAGTTTATGAGCCTATAATCCCTAACCAAATCCTTGTGATACTACAATTGGCCATTCCAAACATCAGGATAAGGAATTTCGTACAATATCAAAGCTACTATTGACAATGTGGGTATCACACTCTCAAGTCGAAAGTGATAAGAATCTCATGCTACCCAGGGAAGACATAGGGTGGTGGCAATGAGCTCAGTTGAACACTCGAACAACACACCTCGGACATAAGTTGTGAACTGCTCACTATCCTCTGCATTGTCACGAATGTGTGTGTCAAACTCTCTGAAAATGTCCACATTTGTAGGCACTGGGGCTGCAAATAACTCATTCCACCCTCTCGAGTCAACTAATGAAGGGATATATGTATCACTTACCCCTTGTGATTTACTCCTCGGTCTACAACCATAGTTCGCTTTGAAAACTATCTCCAATACAACTCTTGGTACTGTGGTGTTTGAAAGCGAGCTCTACTACCTGAACCTTGCACTCTTGCCCTTTTCTCAGCTCATGAAGGCATTTTTCCAAAAAAACAAACGGTGAAATAGTGAAGATTGGTATTGCCCTCTTCTCAGCTCACTTGGAAATGCCTTAGGTAAGGTAGTATGGGAGTCAGTTCTAGCTTAAAAATGAAAGAAATGAGAGTAAACCATTAAAAATCCAATTTTTAAGCTCTCATTTTTAATTCCTGACACAGACAAGTTGAGCGAGGTATATGGCCGCTCGAGCAAGGTCTAAAATAGAGCCCCTTTGTTTTCTGCTATTCAACTCACTTCGTTGCATTCCCAATTAGTCCTCTTATGCATGCATGATGTAAATTTAGTCTAGAACAATTCAATACACTGCATGGATGAATTTGGATCAAAATTAAATGCAATTTTCAATTCTAATCATTAAATTCTTAAAACAAATATTCATGAAAATTACACAAATTCACATTTTAAAAGATCCATCCAAAATTCATCATTTCAACACACTACTCTAAGGCATATTCAAATATATTGAAATCAATTGCAAGCATCCTAGAGTAGTGTTTCCTCACTCTGGTTCAATTTCATTCACACGTATTCAAATTTTGTTCAATTTTGACTAATTCAAGTGCGACGTGTGTGAAACCAATCTCCAACACAAAAAGGATTCCGATTAATTTAACACTTTAATAGGCTCATCAGAAAATCCTATATTCATTGTCTATGTAAATACATGGTCAGTTGGTGAGTGTCCTAAATATTCTCTGTTTGACAACTCCCCCTCTATTTTTTCGCTTCTTCTCTATTGCTTCAATTAACACGATTGCGAATTTTGAACTTTAATGTTTGTTTCTAAACATGATAAACATGAGCTACTTGAGCTTTATAAGCGAGCAATTAGCATATAAGCATAAGTACTCTCACAATTCAAATGCAATTATAATTAGCCATTTTTTTGCCTCACCTTTTTAGATTTGGCCACATGGGCTCTTTTCACGCAATTGACCTTCGGCATCTTTTTAGGGACTGGGTTTTCACTAAACTTTAGTCATATGTTTACCTATCACCAACACTTTGGGTCATTCAAGATTATCAATAATTTAGATTAATCAAACTCCTAAGTGTGAAGGTGAATGGTATGTGTGTACATGGTTATGAATCTTTCAAAGGTAAATACTATCCAAGCACACTAGGATGAAAGAGACTTTGGCTAATGAATCATGCAATCGGATTTATGCCACTAAGTTCTCTATCTTTTATTATTGCGCATAGCAATGCACATTTCAACTTTGACTTAAGGATGGAGCAATTTTAATGCAAATCAAGTGTGAATTGCCATTATCATAAACAAATGAAAAAAAAAATTATTTTTGCCTTTTTCCCTTTCAATGTTTTTTGTATTTTTCAAAATAAATGTGTAGACAAATTATATGCATAAAGATGCAATTAAAAATAAAAAAAATCCAAAAATAATGCTACTAACATAAATCCGAAAAATGAATGTCAAAATTGAAACCAAAACTTTTTTTGGATTTTTCCGTTTTCTCTTGTTTTTAGTTTTTCACTTTTTCCCTCCTCTTCACCATGTTGCTTAACTACATGAAAAACATTCAATTCACTAGTCATATTCCCAAAGAAAAGTTTCATGACACTACTCCGATAGTTAATTAAAGCATTTGATGTTGCTAGGAATGGTCTTCCTAAGATGACTGGAATTTGGTCTCTAAGGTTAGCAACTTACTTCATGTTCCTCCTCCATATGAGTGCCTCCTTGCACCTCCACTTCTAGATCATTTTGTTGATCCTTTTCTTAGGGTTAAGGCAACATAGGTTTACAACATGCACTTACCAAAATTGGAAGAAGATACTACATTTGGCTCCTAGTGCATCTTACGACCAAAGTTTGTTTCCCTTCTTTGATCTTTAGATGGGCCATAGGATGAGTTACATCAACACTCATCTAGAATTGGGAGGGGGAGACTAGGGAATGTCTATAAGTTAGGGAAGTTTCTTGACTGGGAAGGCTTGTGCCAGAGGTCTATACTCTGTCTCATACACCCAACCTATCTCCTCCACCCCTACTCCTTTCTTTGTCTTCAACGCGTAAGTTGTCATCTTCAAACTAGGACGACAGCCCTCCAAAAGTAGCATTTTGTTCTACTTGTATTTTGCAAATTATATTCATTGAATTGTACAAAATTCCATGAATAAAACTTGCTACGTTATTCATCCATTTCAATCTTGTTGTTGCACTTTTTACAACTTTTGAATGTTACAGCAAACCTCATAGTGCCTTAGGCCGTAGGCCATGACCTCTCGCCTTTAAAGGTCTTGTTTGTGTTCCGCGGCCTTCCAGACTGTTGGTCTATATGCCTTCAAGAACTGCCTGTTGATGGAGCAATTGTGACACTCTCCATCCAAGTTTATTAAGTAGTAAACACCACCTTTCTTAACATATTGGTCTTCAAATGGCCCTTCCCAATTGGCAGACCATTTGCCAAATTTTTGGTCATTAAGTCCCAAAAGCAACCTTGCCTTCCACATCAAGTTACCTACTCCAAACATCTTGTTTTTGACTCTTCTGTTATATGCCCTAGCAGCCCTTATTTTTTTTAACTTAATGCAATCTAAAGTGCCCAACCGCATTAAATCTAAGTCTTCAAGCTCAATCATCATGGCTTCATTGAATTCAATTGGACTCAGATTATGTTGAAAAGTCACTTGCAATGGCAAAACCTCATCGTGCCCATAGGTTAACTTGAATGGTGTAACTCCAATGTTGGACCATTTAGACGTTTTGTATGCCAATAAAGCTTCTGATAGCTTATCATGCTAGCCCTTTGGATTGCCCTCCGCCATTTTTGTGATAATTCATTTCATCACTTTGTTGGTAAACTTAGCTTGGTTGTTTCCTTGTTCATAGCATGGGGTTGAATGAAGATCATTTAAGCCATATTCCTATACAAAACACTTAACTTTGCATTCTACAAAGTATGTTCCTTGGTTAGCCACTATATTCTAGGGAAGCCAAAATTGGTGCACTATGTTATTCTTTATCATTCGAATGATGTCGGTCTGATTGACCATTCTCATCGGGATGCTTTCTATCCACTTAGTGTAATGGTT
The DNA here is from genome assembly GCA_963454935.2 of Ilex paraguariensis. Taxonomy (NCBI): domain Eukaryota; kingdom Viridiplantae; phylum Streptophyta; class Magnoliopsida; order Aquifoliales; family Aquifoliaceae; genus Ilex; species Ilex paraguariensis. The sequence goes on from CAUOFW020005525.1 coordinate 178,506, forward strand.
GGTGGCCTAGATGATAAAAGAATGTTTTTTTTGTAGAAAGGGGAAAGATATTTCCAATCAAATCCATGGGCCATGCTCTAAATAGCTAGGACTTTATTACAGGTTTTATCTGTATTGTTGGCGTCCTCTAGATAGGCCCATGGCATTGGTACGCTTGGCAACCCGTTGCATACTCAGTGCAGTCCTTCATGATACTTGGCCAATAATAGTCATACCTCTAGATAAGCCAACACATTTGAATGTCGGCTTGATGCAAATAGCATATGTATGTGGCTCTCAACCACTACAAGAGTGGCCTTTTCTTTGCCGATGCACCTTAACAACAAGTTGTCATGCATCCTTTTCTTATACAACTCCCTATCTATGAGTATGAAGTTAGCAATTGACCTGTTCTACATCCCCTATTGGGTATTTTAGAAAATGTATGATGTCGAACCTTCAGTCATCTTCTTCCACTTCCATCTTTAACTCCTTGAAATCCAATCCTCTTGCTTTGATGGATTTCAATACTCTCTTTTGAACCTTGATTAGTTTCTCATCCATGCTTCGAGGAATCCTTAACTTGATTTGACCTAGCCAAGTTGTAAACTTGACCGTTTAATCCCCTTGGGACCGGTCACAATGTCACATCATCAAAGTTAGACAATAAAGACATTGCAATAGAGTGGAATGTGCACAACTATCAGCTTTTGCACTAAAAACTTCCCTTGATTGGTTAATGACTAATTGGGAATCATCAATCACTTCGACCGTTGACGCTCCCATCCCTAACAAAATCGCAAGCCTAATGATCAGTGCCAATTTCTGGCATGGTTGTTAGTGCATTCAAATTCCAATTTAAATGGCAGTTGTGTTTTGTGACCCTAGAATGACTCTATAATCACCCTGGCCCTTATGGATTCTCATGTCCACGAAAGATCAAATTTTTGCCTCCATGGTGTAAGCGACTCACTTGTATCTTACTCTATGTCTATGCAAGGATGGTTTGCCAAGAAATTGGCCAATGCTTGGCCTTGAACCTTGTGCTACAATAAGTATTAAAATGAAAATTCCATCAGAGCCAGAACCCATTTGCCTCATAATCGGCTTTTTTAACATATACTTAATTAAATCAGTTTGCGCAAAAATATACACAAATATTGAAGTCATAGATATTTTCTTTTGTGATGCAAAGTACAATGCTAAAAAAAGCTTCTTCATTGGCTTATAATGTTGCTCGATAGATTGTGCCAAACTAGATGGAATCACCTCCATAGCTATCATCGTTGTTAGTAGAGTCTTCGTTCTTCTTCCCCTTGCAAGTTTTTGGAGGAATATTGAGTGAGGCCTTAAGACGTTCCACCACCTTCCATATCATTCTCTCCTTAATGTCCTCCTCTGGAGAGGAATTGGGCTCCACCATCTTTTCCCCTTCTCTTTAATTATATCTGTATCAGGACTTGATTGCCCCCACCTCGGGATATATTCTACAGAAATATTCCCTCACCTCTTGGGCTGACTGCATTTCGTATTCCTCCAACCTGCGCAAGTCCAGCCCAATGTGTTACTTCCTGCACTTTTCAGTTTTAGACAAGGGTCACAGTTGGTGATACTACGACAACTTAGGATATTTTGCCATGTACCAACGGCCTTCAAATGGCTCTGTTGGCTTAATCATCCTCTATCGATCCTAATAACCATCAGCTCTAATGGACTGTTCAGGAGTCAACCTCATGTAAACTCTTCGTATTTTGGGTTAAACCATCCTCGTGGAGGCTCTGGCGGGCCCCTGCCATGTTCTTTATAGCTCGGCCTCATGAACTTGTTTGACCCATCTTCGTAGTCTCGCTTAGGTAGTGGCCACTCACCTGGTCATTCCTAGTGGGTGCTCTTGTGGTGCCATCACTTTCGCGGCCTTTTGTCTGTTCCTCCTCTTTTTGGAATGATTCTATAATAAGCCTTGCACCTGGTGTACAGGTCATTCTTAACCATATCTAGCTGAAATGGAAACTTTGCTATGAATGTCCTCCTTTTAGGAAGAATTATTTTGAAGATTGGTGTCCTTTTTGCTCTTAGGCTTCTTGTAGTCAGTTGGTTTGCCACCATCAAAATCCACCTTCTTTCTTAGGGTTTGGACTACCCCACCTCCACCATGTTAATGACGACTGTTTTCTGAAAAAGGTTTTTGTTAACCATTATCTCTGACTTCCCTTTATACCTGAAGATCAAATGACCTTTGGTCAAGTCATCCTGAATGGTGTTCTAGAACACCATATAGTTGGTAGTAGAATGGATCCATAAATTGTGTCATTTGTAATACGACTTGCTCTTCAGCTCCACAGCCGATGGAATCTTGTGATCAAATAATAGTTTGACAATGTCGTCTGTAAGCAGATGGTCAAAGAACTAGTCGGCCTTCAAAATGTCAATGTCATATTTCTATTTATTACTCTCATCGGCTCCGTTATCAGCACTTGAAGAAAGTAGCGCTATTTTCCTAAGGGCATGGTCAAGGCCTAGTACACATGTGGTAATTTTGCCATGATCTCCACCATGTTCACCTCCAAATCTTTGTCTGGCTCGACCATGAGGATCTCCATATTGGGGTCTCTATAGCCATACCCTTGGACTCTTTTCTTGGGTCCAACTCCTACCATAGGATTTGCTTGTATCACTTAGGCCACATTGCCAACTCAAAGAGGTCATTAAAATTTAACCCTTCAAACTTCTTCCAAAGTTTAAAATCTAGGTTATTTTGCACAATATGCACATACTCCATCTTGTGCAAGGCCAACCTACACCTGTTGTATTGCTCTGTAAACCCGCTAATCATCTTGTACAACCTAGCCAAATCGGTTATCACCACTTTGGGCACAGTGTGGTAAAACTAAGCGTGAAACTTATCCTCTAGTTGCTTCCAGCCTAACATAGAGTTGGTGGCAAGTCAATATACCATCTGAAGGTCGTCCCTATCAGGCAATTGGCATACAACCTTAGCTTCAAAAACCCATTGGACTCTGCTTCTTTGTATTGTACAATAAAACAGTCGATATGCTCCACATTCAACTGACTATCTTCTCTTGAGAAAGTTGCCAACATCAAAATTTGTACCCTCGAGGATATTCATAATCCTTGTCAACCCCAATCGGGATATGGTTTTTGGTACGTTAGTCTGATGACGTGCCTCATGGCTGGGTTGACGTGTTCGTAGATAATCTCATTCAATTAGTCTTGATTCATGACCACCTAAGGTGTTGTTAAAATGATCGGTGACTGCCTTATTTACTCCCCAAACTCAAGATTAAGGGGCCATGTCCTCCTGAAAAAACAAGATTTTTATTTCTCCAATGGCCATTTCTTGTTTAGTATGTGATTAGCCCATAATCTTTACATTTGAATATGCTTTGTAAGGGTTAATTATGTGAAGTTTGAATTACATTTGTAAAAAAAGAATAAGGAATTAAGTAAAAGGGGAAGATTGGAGTATTAACATAAAATGCATGGAAAATAGAATTTATCAAGCCATGAAAGATAAAGCCCTAAAGAGGAAATGATCAAAGGAAAGCTTTTCTGAAGGAGGTGGCATTCGAACACTAGAGGAGGGGTTCGAACACCTCATCAAAAGTCAAACACAAATCCTAATAGAATCAGACAAGGAACCATGATAGGTGTGCAATGTTCAAACACCTGCCCCTAGCATTCGAACCTCTCTTCAAAAGTCAGTAAGATTCAAGCAAGAATCCTCAAACACTAAATGGAAGCTGTAGTGTTTGAACCCCAAGCCATGGTTCGAATGCCTCAACTAGAATGTGACACTTCAAATCTGCATTTTTTGTATTCTTCTCCCCTATAAAATACCTCATTATCTTGAAGCAAAAGACCAACTTTGGAAGAAAAAATAACCCTCCAAATTAACTACTTTTCTTCTACTTTTCTAGTATTACTTTCATTAGTTTCATTATGTAGCTTTCTACTTCAAGTAGAGGAGTGAACCTCTCTCTCCTTTCTAGCTCTCTTGTGGCTTTGAAGGGTGGGTAGTGTTTCACTCATTCTTTGTTGGAGACAAGCATTTTGTTTCTTATAATTTTACCTTTGTAATTCTAAAGCTCATTTACTTAGAGGGATGAGATTCACTCACTTTTCTAGCTTCCTGAAAGTCATGAAAAGTGAGTATTTTTTCATTCACTCTTTAGTAATAGGTGAAGGACATGTAAAGTATTATTCAAAAGTTATATTTATGCACTTCATTTATACTTATTGTCTTATCTTTTCCTTTATATGATGAATGATTGAATACATCTAGCAAAGTTAAAGTGCTTTGTCACCCATAGACTAGTGGATAGGCTGAATTGGCCAATCAAAAGATTGAAATGATATTGGAAAAAATGATAAACCTGGACCGCAAAGGTTCGTCGTTACAATTGATTGATGCGCTTTGGGCATATTGCACTACCTTTAAAATAATTTTGGGCATGTCTTTCTATCGGCTAGTTTATGGAAAGCCTTGTTACTTATCTGTCGGAAGAATTAAGGAATAAGGCTTATGAGAATGCTAAAATTGCAAAATCACTTATGAAAGTTTTTCATGACAAAAACATAGTGCCTCGTAATTTGAGTTCAAGGTGGACAGGACCTTGTATTGTGAAACAAGTGTTTGGATATGGAACAGTGGAAATTGAGAATCCTTCAAATTGTAATATTTTCAAAGTCAATGGACAATGTCTTAAACCATTTTATGAAGGGTTTGTCGAGCATGTGGAATCTATTGATCGAATGAATCCACAATATCTTCAATGATTTTGTTAATTTTTATGTTTTGTATATAGCATATATCGTGAACTAATATCATGTAGTTTGTTTGTAGAGTTTTGGTCGATGTGCTGGTGTTCCCTACCTTTCAACCTTAAATTCATCTGCGTTTATTGGTAAAATCACAATATTGTGGACAATGTTGTGTTTAGGTTGGGGATAGGAAGTACTCTGTATTCTGGATATACATTTTAGAATTTTTCATGAGTCTAAATTTTTTTTGGCAACTTCAATCGTCCTTGTGACTATCAGACGTTAAACCCGGATAGAGTGTCTTAAGTTTTCTAGCCAGGGATGTTAAACTGTTTTGGTTTAATTTAGGTGTTTACACATATTTCCATCTGATGTGCATTCCATAATAATGAAAAGAGCAAGAATGGTGAGAAAAATTGAAATCCAAGAATAACAAGCGAAACCATTATGTAGAAGAAGCACATTTGCTAAACGTCTCTGAGCCAAACGACTTGGCACATGTAATCCATGGGGTCAACTCTTTCACATGAGAGAATATAGTTAGTGTTCTCAACCAATTTTTGGTTGTGCGCTCAATCGTTTAGACTAGATAGTGTATGGGTAGAGTAAGGATTACTCTGACACGCCATACTAATCTAGCATTGTTTTAACACAGTATGTGCGGCGAGAAGTTCATAGGTTTACTAATTCTTCAAACATAATAGGGATTGAGTAAGAACCGAATTAAATATTTTTCTTGCCATGACAAGCTTTGGTAAGATATATTAATATATTTTCAGGCAAACCATTTGGACCCGTAGGTCTAGCCAAGATGGTTAAAAGTCCTGCGTAAGGGAATGAAAGTCAAAGGTTCAAATCTTCGAATATTCAAATGTCAATAGCAATAAAATAATAAAATTATATTTTTTTTTTAGTTTTAAAATTTGAATTTTTAATTTTTTATGTATTTTTTATTTTATTTTGTATCAAGAAAAATAATAAATAAATAATATATTGATATATATATATATATATAATAAACAAATAAACAATTTTTAAGTTGTCAAAATGTAATTATAAACGAGAAAAGAAAAAAAATTGAAAACAACAACATTCAAATGCCAGAAGAAGGTCATCAAACATTGTAGACAAAAGGTGAAGGGCAGCATCAGGAGGCAGAGGTGTTTGAACACCTACAATAGTGTCCGAACGCCCTTTCCCGGATTTAAAAACAACAATCTCTTCAATTTCGCAAAACTCAGCTTCATTTCCCTCAAACTCAAACCCTAGCCTACCCAAACACCCCTCCCGCCTTAGAAACCCAAAACCCAACGATTAAAACTCATTTTTGTGCTATAAAACTCAAAACCCAAGGTCTTTAGCACAATTTTCACCGGTTGATTTCTTTAACTTTCCACAGATTTTTCCAATGGTGAGGAAACATGTTGCTCATAGGTCAAGCTAAAGGAGGGACTCTCAACAACAATCCCAAGGGGCAAAACAGCAAGAAGCTCAAGGCAACCGCCAATGTGAAGGTGGAATCTTCCAAGACCATATGCAAAGGGAAATGTATTATCTCCATTTCTCTTCTAAATCAATTGTTTGTGAAAAAGGCATTATGTATGGTGATTTTGAGCAGTTAGGCATTAGAGAGATGTTTAGAAATCGAGGGTGGGAAAGATTTATGAGACGGATTAGGGATGGGATTGAATGTATTGTGAAGGAATTTTACAACATTGCAGTTTATAGTTAATCCTAGGGCAATTTTTTATATGATTAAACCCATGCCTAGGATAGTTGATGCAATGTACCCTCCTAATTCCATAATTGACTATAATGCAATAGGTAGGTTTTATCTAAAAATCCTAAATTTGTACGGGGAGTAGAGGGTAAATGCATCAAGCAAGGTGAGTTCACTGAGAAGTATATAATTCTCAATTAGATTGTTCAAATATATAAGGAACGTGATGTGCTTTTACATGCTTTTGGTGAGGGGCATACGATTGAATTTCCCAATCTTATTGTTGATCAAATGATGCTTGTCGTAAAGAACAAGAGGCCCACCAAGCCTTTTGGGATTCTTGTCACCGAGTTGTGTAGAGTTGAAGGGTGCTGTGATTGATCCTAGTTGGAAGGTTATGGAGGCACTGGCCCAATTAGATAATGCTACACTTCATAGGAGTATAGGGCATGTTGCAGGACAAGATGGAGGAGGGTCTGATTGGGAAAGAAATTCACCAGTGGATGTGTTTGGTGAGGAGGATACAATTATGCAAGCTGAGGATGATGCACAAATTGAAGAACAAACTAGAGGGGAGCACTCACCAATTGGGTCAAGGTCTGATAGGGAGATATTACTGGGACTCCAAGCACAAATGAATGAGTTTAGGACAAGGATGGGTCACATCAAGGATAATCAATTGGAGATCCAATATCTTTTGAGGCGAGGACATGGTGTTGGACCTTCATCTTCAACATGGTGACTATTTCTTCATGGGGAAATTTTTGCATCGTGCTACCACTTTTGTGGTTATGATAACTGTTTTGGCACTCTGACTTTTTGTCTTATATTAATTGTTGGGTTTTAGTTGAACTCTTTATTGGTATTTGCTTAGTATAGTTAGTTTTTAACTGTTGAACTAACGAGTTTCATTAATGGTTCCCTTGGGATTTTGCATAAAATTAGTGAGTCCTACCTTATGGTTTGTGCTTTATGTTTTTTGTGGTTGGATTTATGTTGGTTTTCTTTGAACTTGTGTTGGATTCATTATAAAGTTTAAATAATTAAGGGTTTGTTTGCTTAATGTTTGTACACAGAACTCTTATGCATAATTGGGATAATTTTGAAATCTTGGTTAAACATGTGATTACTTTGATAGTTATCTTATTTTGAATTTATCTCCAGATAAGTTCATAGGAATTTGCTCTAAACTTGACTATCATTTTTATCTTATTGTTTGAAACTCAACATATTGAACATGTCAATGCCTCTTTATCTAGTTGGATAATATTCTTTCTTGAAAACTTGAAGTGCATAGTGAAGATGAATAAAGTTACAATGTTGAGCTGTTGAGCTTTCGGTTAATAATGTGAAATCCATTTACTAACCCTTAATCCTTACATTTGAATATGTTTTGTAAAGGTTTAATCCTGTGAAGTTTTCATTATATTGTGAATAAATAATAATTAAGTAAAAGGGAAGATTGGAGTATTAACATGAAATGCAGGGCAAAATAATCCTTTATCAAGCCATGAAAGATGAAGCCCTAAAGAGGAAATGGCCAAAGGAAAGCCTTCTGGAAGGAGGTAGCATTTGAACACCAGAGAAGGGGTTTAAACACCTCATCAAAATTCAAAAACAAATCCTGAAAAAATCAGACAAAGAACAATGTTAGGTGTGTAGTGTTCGAACGTCTACCCCTACCGTTCAAACACCTTTTCAAAAGTCAACGACATTTAGACAAGAATCCTCAAGCATTTTTTTTTCTTTTTCTTTCTTTCCTCATGCATTAAACGCAAGCTGCAGCGTTCGAACGCCCAAGCCAAGGTTTGAATGCCCCATCCATAATGTGACTCTTCAAATTTGGATTTTTGGTGTTCTCTACCCCTATAAATACCCCCACCATCTTGAAGCAAAATACCAACTTTGGAAGAATAAATACCCCTCCAAATTAACTACTTTTCTTTTACTCTTTTAGTATTACTTTCATGAGCTTTCATTGTGTAGCTTTCTCCTTCACCTAGAGGAGCGAACCTCTCTCACCTTTCTAACTCCCTTATGGGTTTGAAGGGTGGGTAGTGTTTCACTCATTCTTTATTGGAGATAAGCATTTTGTTTATTGTAATTTTACCTTTGTAATTCTAAAGCTCCTCTACTTTGAGAGATGAGGTTCACTCATTTTTCTAGTTTCCTCAAAGTCATGAGAGTAGTTTTTCATCCACTCTTTAGTAAGAGGTGAAGGACATGTAAAGTATTATTCATAAGTTATATTTGTGCACTTCATTTATGCTTATTGTCTTATGTTTTTCTTTATATGATGAGTGATTGAATGAATCTAGTAAAAATAAAGTGTTTTGTGTTGATCACCTATAGACAAGCTAAGTCTTGGCATAGGTGATTCTGACAATTCCCTGCAAGTACCCAAGTTAGGTCTTCATGACAATCTTACAATCTTTATTATGCACAAATATATCACCCGAACATATCCACACATGTTCAGATTCTCGAACTAAAGAGTGTCTTTTATTTCCATTTAAAAAATCATATATTTTGTTTAGAATATTTCATCACTGCCTCAACTTCTAAATTCATGATGTTCATTTACCTTCATCTCTATTGATCTTAACTTTAAACTCTAATGTTAGTTCCCTATGGATTCAATTCCTGACTTTACCAGATTATAATTACAACTTGACCGTCTGCACATGGGTGTACACATTTCGGATCAAGTCACTATGCCCTCAGGGGCAACACGTATGGAGGAAGCACTAGTTCTGGTGCCTCCGCTGGTACTACTTGGACAGGGGAAAAATGTGGTTGTCTTGCACCCCCTGGTCGATTCAAACTGTTGAACATTCGCTCTAGGGCCTACTTGGTGTGGCCAGATTCCTCTCTAATCAAGTCTCCTAAGCCACTGATGGACCCAGAAACTTGTTGGGAGACTTTCTACGACAAAACCTTTATCCAGGCCTCTAGCTCTAAGTCGAATTCTCCATTTTCTAGCCCCCCAAGTGGAGGCAAATCTTCAACAACCTGGTGCGCTAGAGGCATTTTTTTTAGCCAATTTTGGTTTTTTCACTAGTTATTGCCATGTAGTTGCTTGGGGTCCCACTAGACATTCCAAAAATTAAGTTTGGAATTTTTTGGATTGTCGGCGTGTCAAAATCCAGGTGGACTTAACATCCAAACACATATGACCTTACCTATTCGAAACTTGTGTGAGGTTCTATTATTGTGACTATTCATATAATTGTAGCGAGGCATAAAATTACCTCTGAGCTTTTTTATATGCCTTAGGGATCAAGGATTTAAATAATTTCTCGACTAGCAATGTGATGGACTGGAATGTGGAAAGATAACGAGAATGTAAATTAACAAATAAACGTAATTTGAAAGATGAAAGAAGAATTGTACCTAACATTAAATGAAAGACATTAAAAATCATCGAAGTGATGAACTACAGATTGCAGTAAAATAAAGTTGCTGAGGAGTAAAAATAAGTAGGAGAGAGGCTAGTTGTGTGTAGAATTGTTGTGTTTGATCAAAGATCTTTTTTCTCGTAGCCTTGTCTTCGTTTTTTATACGAATGACCTTCAACCGTCAAAGCCATCTTTTTCGAACATGACTATGATCATGACCTCTATCCCCATGATGTGCAAATGTATGCCGAACCATTTTCAACTAGCGGCTCATGATGTCAGGTTTCCTCGCTTCTCGGAATTTTTAGAATCTCACTTCCTTACCCACCCTATTAAGTATGGACTCTCACAAATTCTTTTACGACCGTCGGATTGCTTTTACGTGTAACTCTCAGATTTTACTATTTTTTGGGTGTAAACAGTACATAAACATCATAGCGAGGAGCAATCATATCATGACCATTATTTTTTTATTATTTTCGATAAGACAGTTGATTCACATATGCATAAGATCGAATGGTGGATCCCATGTCTGATCATCTAATTGTGGTTCATGATCAACTTACATACCATGATGGCTAGATTTGGACTGTAGATCGCTAAGAGGTGTCATTGGATAGTTATATTTAAACCCAAAAATGTGTTAAAATGCGTCTATTGGCGGCAGTTATAATTAAATATTTGTTAATTATCGGACCTGTCTTACTCTTGCACAACCATCATACCGGATTTAGATCTCCTCCATTACTCCTTCCCTTCCATTTTCCTCAATACAGTGCTAGATGAGTAACACGTGTAAGATTTTAAATTTCAATGGATAAGATATTTCCTCATTTATTTTTGTTGTTGATGGAGTGTTAACCATTATTAAGGAATTTTCTCACAAGAAAAAAATCTTATCCATTGAAATTTAAAATTTTACAAGTGTCACTCATCTAGTACTGTATTGAGGGAAATTGAAGGGAAAGGATAATGGAGGGGATCTGAATCCCCACCATACCTATTCAGAGACTATTTGAACAGAGACCAACTTACTTCAATTGCCAACAATTTCACTTTCCTTAAGGCTTGAACTCTTTCTATTTATTATTATTTGCGTTTCTTATAGCTGGAATTTGTTTTGCTGCAGCGACAGAGTTTTAGTGTCCAGGCAAACTAGAAAAATTTGAACATATTTGGGATTGACCTCATTTGTGCATTACGCAATCAGACATCAGATTTAATTGTGGATTTCATTGTATTTTGGAGTTAAATTCGTTAGAACTTGGTACACAACAATTTTCCGGAATTGGTGGAGGCAAATATTATCTCAAGGAAAACAACTCAGTAACGTGTGTTGAAGCATATTACAATCATTTTTTCATCGCAAAAGTTCTGCACCAACACTTGTGAGGATATTGGAGGAATATACCGAATCCAAGGGTACTGGTGCCAACCTTAGACTTTCGAATGTGGTAAGTGACCTTTCACATCTCTGGAGACCCACCATGCAGTATGGGATTACGGGTTTCTAGTAGTAAAAATAGCTTTTGGATAGGCGAAGACAGCATCCATTTGCTCTACAATGACAAAATTTTGCTTTGGCACACTCGCATCAAATTGTTCTATTTTATTGATGCTGAAATCCAAAGCCTAGGATCCTCCTAGACCATGAATGCAAATAATCAAGGACAGAGTCAAAAATTTATCGTTTGGACAAATATTAATAACAATAATATATATACTTAATTTTGGGATCTAATGAATTTCTATCATTGGATGAACAAATAAATTGCATTCAAAGATAGACACATAAATTAGGGTTTCGAATTAGATTTCAAAAGTATTGCTCTTTTAACTATGGTTAGACCAAAAAGATTAGTAGTTAGATTAAAAGTTTGAATTAACAATAAATAAATAAAAATGATCCAATGCACGAGCAATGTAAAAGAATGTGCAGAAAAGGTCAGATGTAAGTAGCTTTAACCCTAATAGTTTAACCAGCAAAGCAAGAACAAGGCTATAGTTTAGGTATAATTTAGTCTTTTTAAAGATGATTAATGTTCTTATGTATACTTTTCGGAGTGTTCTTATGTATAGTGTTCATTATCTAGGTTATTACAACCCCAATTAGAAATGAGAAAACAACTTGACTCCCCGAAAAAATAAATTTATTACAAAACTTCTAAATGAGTTGGTGAAAATAAATGCAAATAATATCAAATTTTAAAGCAAATATGTAGTGATCTTTTTCCGTGTATTGTATATGATCCTTAGTACTACTTGAACGGGCAGACTCTAACCAATCTATAAATCTCCTCACCCTTCTTGTGCAGCAGTCTATATCGCTCCCTGGTCAAGTCATGCAAGTGCTATCGGCCACCCGTTTGGGTGTCTTCTCAATCACTCATCACATACAGCTTTATAAATTCGTCCATTTTTGCGCTTTGTAAGTGATTGATTGGAAGATTGGAGGGAAATGGACAACGGCACCGGCTTCCCCACTCTATACAGCATAAACTTGACCTTAAACTTTCAAGTCTTTGTAGCATCCAAATCACCCAAAACAAAATGATGGATATTTTTTTGTTCCTTTTAGTGGAACTCAAAAATTCACCAAAGGCGACCGAACACTTGACAAGCAATTTTCCGACTCCTCCTCTAGAGACTTTGTATAGTGAATAGCATTAAATTATAATTTTTAAAAGAAAATTCAAGTTACTATTTGATAATTCTATTTTAAAGTTTTTTTTTCAATTTTTGAATATTGTTTCTTTTATTATTTTTGTCCGAGTTTTCAGTTCCATTGAAATTTCATGTTTATGGTAGTCTGTATGCATTTGCCCAACACTAACTATCAGTTTGTATTCTTTGTTACATGATGATTCTTCGTAAGTGTCATCTCTTTCGTACTTCGACTACAAGTTTAACCAATCATAGCTTCTTAATTTTAATAAACTTCGATTTCATACTGGTATTTCGCATTCATAGTGGTGATAAATGTTTATTTACGTAGAATTTTATGTCCTGCGCACTGACTNTTTAATAAACTTCGATTTCATACTGGTATTTCGCATTCGTAGTGATGATATATGTTTATTTACGTAGAATTTTATGTCCTACGCACTGATTATCATCCATACCCATCACTTCTTTCCTGTTTCGACCACTAGTTTAACTAATTAGAGTTTCCTAACTTGTTGTACCAGTCTTCGCTTCGTACGCAAACGTGACTTTCACATGGTTGATAAATATTTCATGCAAAATTTCAAGCTTCAAGCACTTANAAAGAGCATAAAATAAATCTATTACATTATAATTTTAGCAAAAATTACTTCTAAATAAACTGACTCGGTGAATATACCATAGTGATGCAATATATATTTTCTTCAAATTAAAAAGAAATTATAAATTTTCTTTATTGTGTTAAAGAATTAAGAAAATATATAAGTACTATAATAATTGAAAATAATAAAAATATTTTATTATAGTCGTATCTTGATCGTACATATATCCTTCTTTTTTAGATTTTGTCGTATCGCCGTATCTATATCGTATCATACCCGTATCCCATTTTCGTATCCGTGTTTCTTAGCTTGCCACCAATTTTTCTATTCCCCATGGAAAGTAGTGTGCTTTATATAATATAATTGTTTATAAAAAGATAAATTTAAATATTTTTTGTAGTAGAGTAAATAAATATTCTTTTTTTATTTTGACGAAATTACCTTTTTCTAGCCAAAAAAGACTTAAAAACTGAACTAGGAACAGAGACTAGTTCAAGTTGGAAGCTCCCAAGCACCAGCCTTGCATGATAAGGTTACTAGGAACACTGGTGTCAGGGTTGTTCTGTCTGGAATACTTTGTTCATCCTTTTGCACCTTTTACAGAATTTGTCTTTCTNGTGTCAGGGTTGTTCTGTCTGGAATACTTTGTTCATCCTTTTGCACCTTTTACAGAATTTGTCTTTCTTTTGCTTATTCGTTATAGTAGTAGTATTATTGTCATGTACTAGAATTTTTTATCATCATACTGAAATAACATGTATTGGGTTCATATTCCAAAAACGATCTCTTTAAAATAGAATTTAGAATTAATTTTTTATTTCTTTCTATTAAACTCTCATAGTTGAGACTTTTGTGATGAGTTTGTTTTTATATTTGGATACTACCATTTTGTGAGAAAATTTCACTCATAAGCACAGCAAAACGTGGTATTCCACCATAGTCTTGACAACAACCACAAAGACGTGGTATTCCATAGTCAAGGTCTTCTCAATAAGTCAATGACAGCTATTTTTTAACTTATTAGCAAAGTGGTCCAATGTTTGTGGAAAACAATGAAACACGCATCGCTTTGGGCCACCAAACAGATTAAATTTGAATCAAATTTTGGTGAGCCAGGNCAAGGTTTGTGGAAAACAATGAAACATGCATCGCTCTAGCCCAACAAACAGATTAAATTTGAGTCAAATTTTTGGCTCACCAGAGTTCAAATTTAATATGAAAACTTTCACCCAAAAATTGGACGAATTTAATTTTTTCAATCCATACTAGAATTCGATAAATGTTAAAAATTGAATCCTAAGACCTAGCCCAGTATCCGATCAAGTTCAATCTAAATTTACTAATTAAACCCAAATTTTAACAAATTATATCCTAATTCTAACTTATTCAGATCAATTCAAAATCAGATTCTATCATAAATTAATCGAACGTTGGTATATATGATATTCCACAAATTTAGATTTGACTAGTTGAGTAAAAATGCATACCAATCGATATTTGACTAATAAGGTTTGAGTCAAAATGCGATCCATTAATAGATTTATATGAACCATTTTTCGATCCAAAAACTTCCAACCATTCCCAACTCTCTCTACATTCTACCAATATGAAAATGGTTAGGTTTGGAAGGAAAAAAGAAAAAAAGAATCAATGGGTAAGAAAAATGACTTGTCTTCTAAAATTATGGTGTTAATCAAATTGAGTCTATCGAACTTTGGTATATTCAAGCTCAATTTGCTAACTTGATAATATCTCAAGGTGCTAATTATTTATGTACTACATGCTCGAATTCAAGTATAAACTGGAGTAAATTAAAAAACCACACATTAAATAATTCTTGAAACATCTAATCTAGTTAGTTGAGAGTATTATTTTATCATTTTTTATCACCAAAATCTACATGTTACAAGAATCAAATTTTGAGAAAGAAGGTTTAAGAAGTCTTTCCTTCTCATCATTCTACCTCATCCTATGTAACCACCCCCTCCACCCCCAAAATAAACTATCAATTGCTAGATTTTTATAAAAAAATTATTTGAATCACCACGCAATTTAATGTCACTCTCGATTCCAATTTCTAAGTGACAAGATTGGAAAAGGGGAATGGGTGAGGAAGGGGTAATAAATCTCGTCCATTGTACGAGTGTCATTACTATTTATATATTTGAAATAAATCGAGCTTAAACCGAGGGATACGCCAATTTTACAATTCAAGTGAGTTTAAACTAGTTTTACGCTAATGGCTCTATCCAAAATATGTTCCAAGGAAGAAGATATCATACATCGAATATTCATGTACAAGAAAAATCAAATGGCCACGACGCCAGGAAAAAAAAACTAGTTGGACATGAACTTGATTGACGCAAATTAGAATTTTTCTCTGAATCAACCTTTTGGAAACAGTTCAAAGGTGATGTGAAGCAAAGGGGACAGACACAAAGTTGTTTTCTCTTTTCAGTCTAATAAAGTCTTTTGTTGGAAATTTCACAAAAGCAAGCCTGTTTTTACATTGGACTACACACAAAAAAACAATAAAAATAAGATTAGTAGTTAGGCTAAAAAGGTTAGTAGTTAGATTAAAAGTTTGGATTAATAATAAATAAAAAATAATAATCCAATGCACGAGCAATGTAAAAGAATGTGCAGAGAAGGTTAGATGTAAGTATCTTTAACCCTAATAGTTTAACCAGCAAAGCAAGATCAAGGCTATAGTTTAGGTATAATTTAGTCTTTTTTAAGATGATTAATGTTCTTATGTATACTTTTCGGAGTGTTCTTATGTATAATGTTCATTATCTAAGTTATTACAACCCCAATTAGAAATGAGAAAACAACTTGACTCCCCGAAAAAATAAATTTATTACAAAACTTCTAAATGAGTTGGTGAAAATAAATGCAAATAATATCAAATTTTAAAGCAAATATGTAGTGATCTTTTTCCGTGTATTGTATATGATCCTTAGTACTACTTGAACGGGCAGACTCTAACCAATCTATAAATCTCCTCACCCTTCTTGTGCAGCAGTCTATATCGCTCCCTGGTCAAGTCATGCAAGTGCTATCGGCCACCCGTTTGGGTGTCTTCTCAATCACTCATCACATACAGCTTTATAAATTCGTCCATTTTTGCGCTTTGTAAGTGATTGATTGGAAGATTGGAGGGAAATGGACAACGACACCGGCTTCCCCACTCTATACAGCATAAACTTGACCTTAAACTTTCAAGTCTTTGTAGCATCCAAATCACCCAAAACAAAATGATGGATATTTTTTTGTTCCTTTTAGTGGAACTCAAAAATTCACCAAAGGCGACCGAACACTTGACAAGCAATTTTCCGACTCCTCCTCTAGAGACTTTGTATAGTGAATAGCATTAAATTATAATTTTTAAAAGAAAATTCAAGTTACTATTTGATAATTCTATTTTAAAGTTTTTTTTTCAATTTTTGAATATTGTTTCTTTTATTATTTTTGTCCGAGTTTTCAGTTCCATTGAAATTTCATGTTTATGGTAGTCTGTATGCATTTGCCCNCAATTTTTGAATATTGTTTCTTTTATTATTTTTGTCTGAGCTTTCAGTTCCATTGAAATTTCATGTTTATGGTAGTCTGTATGCATTTGCCCCACACTAACTATCAGTTTCTATTCTTTGTTACATGATGATTCTTCGTAAGTGTCATTTCTTTCGTACTTCGACTACAAGTTTAACGAATCATAGCTTTTTAATTTTAATAAACTTCGATTTTATACTGATATTTCGCATTCATAGTGATGATATATGTTTATTTACGTAGAATTTTATGTCCTACGCACCGATTATCATCTATACACATCACTTCTTTCCCGTTTCGAATTTTTTGCATAATTCAGGAGAGTGAGACAATTTATCAATTTTATTTTCCTAATTAATTTCTCATGCCATCATTGACAAGACAAGACAAACACTTTTTTATATGCAACATTCAATCAACCTTGAAGGTTTATTATATCACTATAACAATGAATTATAAATGAATCGCTAAAAAAAGAATCCCAAAAAAAAAAAAAACTGAATGGAGCTCCAAAGAAAGATATTGTAGAGATCAATACNCTGAATAGAGCTCCAAAGAAAGATATTGTAGAGATCAATACTTATCTCTATTTTAAATTGATCCCTGACTAATTAATTGGGACACTCATGGGTGATCAACTTAGTTTGGCCGCGTTTATTGACAAGAAAAACATTTGATAACAACTTCTTTGTACACAGAAAATGTAGCATTAACATTAATTGATCGAAAGTATTTTAATAAAACTAAGTGTGTCTAATTTGGGGATGTAATTTAGCCATATANAACTAAGTGTGTCTAATTTCGGGATGTAATTTAGCCATATAAATTGTTCATACCGTCGCATTTGGAGTGGACATTTTTCAGCATTAGGATGTACTGTTAATCAAATACTGAATGTATTAGGCCCCTAATTGCATTCCCAAATTAAATTCATAGCAGCGATATTTTTTGTATGAACGCGTTCTCGTTTTCTTTCAACCCGAAAAGTAACCATAAACTATTTAGTTGTTGGTCTTTTTAAATTTATTCCAAAATCTCCTTCTATAAATAGCGACACTAAAAACATTGCAGCCATCCTTCTTTCTTTCCCTCTTCCGAACCCATATGATGGTAGCCATGGATTATTTCCTTGGTCTAATGATACTAATTTTCTCTCTTCAGCCTTTGTCATACATTGTTGAAGCTAAAATCAGTGGCTTCAGCGTTGAACTAATTCATCGTGACTCCAAACTATCTCCGTTCTATAATCATNTTCAGCCTTTGTCATACATTGTTGAAGCTAAAATCAGTGGCTTCAGCGTTGAACTAATTCATCGTGACTCCAAACTATCTCCGTTCTATAATCATTCTGCCACTCCTGGAGAGTTGTCAAGCTATGATGTTTTGCGATCCATTGCCCGAATCAACCACTTTCGTCCATCATCTGTTGATGGAGAAANTTTGAATATTGTTTCTTTTATTATTTTTGTCCGAGTTTTCAGTTCCATTGAAATTGCATGTTTATGGTAGTCTGTATGCATTTGCCCCACACTAACTATCAGTTTATNTTTTTCAATTTTTGAATATTGTTTCTTTTATTATTTTTGTCCGAGTTTTCAGTTCCATTGAAATTTCATGTTTATGGTAGTCTGTATGCATTTGCCCCACACTAACTATCAGTTTGTATTCTTTGTTACATGATGATTCTTCGTAAGTGTCATCTCTTTCGTACTTCGACTACAAGTTTAACTAATCATAGCTTCTTAATTTTAATAAACTTCTATTTCATACTAGTATTTCGCATTCATAGTGGTGATATATGTTTATTTACGTAGAATTTTATGTCTAATGCACCGATTATCATCTATACCCATCACTTCTTTCCCGTTTCGAATTTTTTGCATAATTCAGGAGAGTGAGACAATTTATCAATTTTATTTTCCTAATTAATTTCTCATGCCATCATTGACAAGACAAGACAAACACTTTTTTATATGCAACATTCAATCAACCTTGAAGGTTTATTATATCACTATAACAATGAATTATAAATGAATCGCTAAAAAAAGAATCCCAAAAAAAAAAAACTGAATAGAGCTCCAAAGAAAGATATTGTAGAGATCAATACTTATCTCTATTTTAAATTGATCCCTGACTAATTAATTGGGACACTCATGGGTGATCAACTTAGTTTGGCCGCGTTTATTGACAAGAAAAACATTTGATAACAACTTCTTTGTACACAGAAAATGTAGCATTAACATTAATTGATCGAAAGTATTTTAATAAAACTAAGTGTGTCTAATTTGGGGATGTAATTTAGCCATATAAATTGTTCATACCGTCGCATTTGGAGTGGACATTTTTCAGCATTAGGATGTACTGTTAATCAAATACTGAATGTATTAGGCCCCTAATTGCATTCCCAAATTAAATTCATAGCAGCGATATTTTTTGTATGAACGCGTTCTCGTTTTCTTTCAACCCGAAAAGTAACCATAAACTATTTAGTTGTTGGTCTTTTTAAATTTATTCCAAAATCTCCTTCTATAAATAGCGACACTAAAAACATTGCAGCCATCCTTCTTTCTTTCCCTCTTCCGAACCCATATGATGGTAGCCATGGATTATTTCCTTGGTCTAATGATACTAATTTTCTCTCTTCAGCCTTTGTCATACATTGTTGAAGCTAAAATCAGTGGCTTCAGCGTTGAACTAATTCATCGTGACTCCAAACTATCTCCGTTCTATAATCATTCTGCCACTCCTGGAGAGTTGTCAAGCTATGATGTTTTGCGATCCATTGCCCGAATCAACCACTTTCGTCCATCATCTGTTGATGGAGAAAAAATTGAGTCTGTGATAATTCCAAATGGTGGTAACTATCTCATGAAAATTTCTATTGGCAACCCACCAGTTGAAAGCCTAGCCATTGCTGACACAGGAAGTGATCTTGTGTGGATCCAGTGCGCACCTTGTGACAATTGCTATCCTCAAGATAGTCCCATCTTTGATCCGGTGAAGTCTTCTACTTACATGGATCTTCCTTGTGACTCAAGTTCTTGTCAAGCTCTACCAAGGTCTCAATGTGGCAACACAAATAATGACTGCCAATATAGATATCGTTATGGAGACAGATCATATACCATTGGAGTCCTATCCACAGATACCTTCACATTTGATTCCACGAATGCTCAGGCCACTGCATTTCCAAATTCTGTATTTGGATGTGGACACAACAATGCTGGAACTTTCACTAGGCGTGGCTCCGGACTTGTCGGTCTCGGGGGTGGACCTCTGTCACTGATTTCTCAATTGAGTGCTGAAATAGAGCAGAAATTCTCGTACTGTTTGCTGCCGAGGACAGCGAACTCCGCCAGTAAATTGAAATTTGGCAAAGACGCAATTATATCTGGTGAATTTGTTTCAACTCCTATATCACAGCCACGGGACTCGAGTTCAAACACTTTCTACTCTCTCACCCTTCAAGCCGTAAGCATAGGGAGCAATAGCATACCATACAATCAGATGGAGGGTAATATAATTATTGATTCAGGAACAACATTGACTATGTTGGAGTCAAATTTTTACAGTGAACTTGAAGCTGCGGTGAAAGAAATAATTAATCTAAACACAGTACAAGATCCACGGGGAAACTTCAGATTGTGTTATGATTCAACTTCCTTCAGTACGGCTCCTGAGACACCAATAATATTCCAATTTACTGGAGCTGACATTACTTTGAAGACAATTAATACCTTCGTAGTTTTGGATGGTATTACTTGCTTGGCAATCATCCCTTCAAATGATCTCAATATCTTTGGTAACATTGCTCAGATTAACTTCCAAGTGGGCTACGACCTTGCAAAAAAGCAAGTCTCTTTCGCTCCAGCAGATTGTACTCAATATTAGTGGCCATGTCATGCGTATGCATTAAGTTTCTTTTATTCATATTGTCTGGAAAATAAAGAGAGATTATGTAGTTGTTTTCCCAATGCAATGTTAGCGGTTGGTCATATAATATTGAGTAATACTATTTGGTTTGCAAATGTGTCCTCTCTCTCTCTATATATATATATATATATTTGTTTTAAAAGAATTACATTATTGTACTACCATATAGTTCAAAATAATTTTACATATCCGTAATTAGAATTCAGTAACTAGTAGTTGAGTAAGGTTTAAACTGCATATTCATTCCACACACATGCAATTGTTGAAAGGAAATGCACATTTGTATACTCTAGAATAGCATTTCAATCTAAGATGAAACTCGTGTGTGATTGATTTGGATATTTGAAAAGTTGTGCTAGGCAACCTAGAGTTAGTAGGATAAGGGAATATTGCTCAAATTTTAGATATGGGAAAGAAAGAGGATTATCCTTTTTACTGTAATTTGTGCTTTACATATTGGGTATTCATTTTGTTGAATTTAGAATTCCATGTCATGTGTTTTGAAAGCATAAAGACTCAAATCGCATTGCAATTTTGTAAATGAATTTGGGCATAATCGTACAGTGTGGTTCACTAGCATGGATCATGTTTTTGAGTAGTTGAGTTAGGAAATAAGTCATTAGAATGCATTGGAGTCGAATAAACTGGGAATGAGAATGAGAAAATAGGATTTGTTGCAAAAAGTTGAGCCATCTACCGGTAGAAGACTCATTACCTTCCAATAGCTCATAGCAAAATGGTTAGAACAACAAAAGGGGAAAACAACCGGTAGAATACTCAAGACCTACCAGTAGTAGTTTTCCAGAAGGGTAATCTACCGGTAGCAGTTTTCCAAAATTGTCAACTATCGGTACTGTTGTCCGAATTTGATATTGACAATTTACGTGCAAGTATACACGATCAACAAGTAATAAAGTGATAAATAGAGTATCGTTCCCATGGAGAAATATTGCTAATAATATTCAAGTACTAATTTTGTATCAATTTAATTTTATTTAAACAATTGGAATTGAACTATGGAATGACTAAATTAAAACTAAATCNTGCAAGTATACACGATCAACAAGTAATAAAGTGATAAGTAGAGTATCGTTCCCATGGAAAAATATTGTTAATAATATCCAAGTACTAATTTTGTATCAATTTAATTTTATTTAAACAATTGGAATTGAACTATGGAATGACTAAATTAAAACTAAATCTAAACTTAACAATCAAAAGTTGAATTTAACGGATAAAAAAACTTAAGATTACAACTTCCCCTAATGCTTCGTATAAATCTTTCTAACTCTCTTTCCAGTTAATTAATCAAAATAAGTTGTTAACTGAGAACTCAAAGTTATTTATCAAACTTCTTCCGATATTTAGATAAAATTATCGCTCTCAATTAAATTACTATATTCCTATGCAAAATAAGTTGGAATAGATTCATTAAGTTCAAACTTTCATAAAAGTTACACACGGCATATAGGTGTATTCCTATCCTATACACAAATCGGCAATTCAACCCTAAGAAGAATTAATCAGACGTATGTCATCATATTCAGATGTAAACCTAGAATTCATATCCCAATTTCATCTAGGTTATCAAACTAATTGTTGGCCACACAATTATACATCAATCACAAAATATGACAAATATGAATAACTCATATAAGATCAATAAGAACTAGAAACGAGAGTATATTAATTTAACTAGACATAGGTTCCGTTGCATTCTTAATAAAAATTTAGTTCATAATGTAATTGAAAGACATCATTCTAAAATTGAATAACATCTTAGAAAATCAAGAAGTAAAGGTAAGAGAAAAAAATGAAAATTTAGGTGCAATCTTCAATCCTTCTCTAGCCTTCAAGACCAATCTTCTTCGTGTCGATTCCTTCAATTCTTGTCTTCAATTCTTGTCTTCAATTTTCTTCCAATTCCTTGTATTTTCTCCAATGTTTTCAGCCCCCAAAAGTCAAAATATATCATCCCCACACAAACCCTAGCATATATGTAGCTTTAGAGTCCAACTTCGGGTCAAAAACAAAGAAAATTTGCGTCACAGACTAACACAAGCGCCTAGGTGCTTGAAAGGCACTGGAAAAGCATTGTATGGACAGAAAGTTGGCACCTAGGCACTAGAAATGGCGCCTAGGCGCGCCCCCCTATGTAAGCCTACTTCGGACCAATTTTCGTAGAATCATCATAACTTTTGATACAACCGTCCGATTGAGCTAAAATTTTGCAACAAGATAGAAGACATTCAGATCTACAACTTTCATGTTTTACACCTTGTCAGATTCGAAGTGAGTTATGTTTAAAAATGTGGAAAATCGAGGTACTGGTACAAAATAGTGTGGGTGTTGATGCCTATGTTACCAAACACCAATACCTCATTGATTTCTTTCACTTTTAAACCTCCAAATCCTCATGGAATGCGNTTACCAAACACCAATACCTCCTTGATTTGTTTCACTTTTAAGCCTCCAAATCCTCATGGAATGCGTCCATCTCTTCACCACTTATCCACACTTAGTTGCAAGGCTCTAAAATCCGTTATTTACGCTATAATTACTCCATTACAATGCCTTTTAACTTCTTCTTTAAAAATCTAACACTTAGGCTCCAATTTTGACCTTGTTTCCTCCCAATTGATCATGATTTCTTCCAAATGATCATCCCTACAAAATAACATCAAAACACACAAAAAGAGTAAAAATGAACATAAAATAATTGAAAATTTATAATTTTATTAAGCCGAAAGTACTCAATTCATAGGTATAAAACCCATTCGTCAGGTAGTAGACCCACGAGCAACTGGTAGCTCGTGCCCAAANTAACATCAAAACACACAAAAAAAGTAAAAATGAACATAAAATAATTGAAAATTTATAATTTTATTAAGCCGAAAGTACTCAATTCATATGTATAAAACCCATTCATCAGGTAGTAGACCCACGAGCAACTGGTAGCTCGTGCCCAGAATCCCAAAAATGAGGGTTTTAAAACCAAATTTTTTGGAAAACCCTTTATCTCCTTCATTGATCTCTCCCTCAAAAACATTCTCTCCTCTCTCAAAATCCTCCAAACATTTAAAGAAACCCTGGGCATCCGTCAAACTCAACAATTTTCTCCCTCAAGTTCTTGATTCCCCATCATTTCCTCAAATTCTTTTCCCCCAAAAACCCTATTTTCTCCATAAAGCATCACCAATTCCACCTAAAGCTGTGATCTCTTCTCAAAGCTTGGGTTTTTGGCACAATGGCTAGAATGGGTAAGTCTCCACCTTCATCTTTTGGCCTTTTTGAGTTGTTTTGAGGGTGGTTGTTGATGTTCTTTGCCCTAGCTACATTTTTTATTATGATGGTCCTCACCAAACAGACGGCCCTAATCTCACCACCTAAAGCGGGAACCGGGTCCCCCAAGAGGGCTGAAGAGTCGGGCCCCAATAGTGGGGAGCAAAGGAAGAAAAAGAGGAATGACTCTCGCACGGAGAGCATTAAAGCTAAGTGTGTGACGTGCGAGCGGCAAGTGGATAGGCCAACCCTCGAGCCAGACGATAATGTGGTCCGAATGATTGAGGGCCATGGCCTATACGTTTGGTTTGAGGCGGTGGAGGGTATGTGCTTCCCCTTTGTCGAAAATTTTACCAAAGGTTAGGAATGACGGATAAAGATCTATGTCTGTTGAAGACAAATGTGAAGGGGAAGGTGATTGAGGTCACCCCGGTAGTCATCGCTAAGGCATTAAAGTATTATAGGCCTGCTGTCAACACCTCTGTCTTTCCTTATAACACCCCATAGAGTTAGTCATTCCAAGAGTATGCTAGCCTGATGTATGCGGACCCTCCGCAGTTCAATGGGAAGATTCAAGTTAGAGCACTCAAACATTCCTATGGGGTGATGAATAAAGTACTGCATTATAACTTTTTGCCTATGGGTGCGGAGAAGACACCAAGGGGAGGAAAAATTAGCCCTCCTCTATACATTCATGGCTGGCACCAGAATGGACATAGCCTTGATAATCTAGGAGGTGATGAAAGACTATACCCAGGCTATGAAGCCAAGGGCGAACCTTCCTTACGCCCACCTTGTCACAAAGATGTGTTGCCATGCCAACGTTAAGGGCATTGATAAGCACGAAATATTGTATATTAATGAGGTTTCAGTCTTTTTGCTGGTAAAAGAGCTTAAATGGTGCATGTTAGGCCCCTATTATATTGCTTAGGGTCAATGGAGAGAAAGGGGAGGCTTGACAATGGCTTGGAAAGTGAAAGAACCAAGAATTGACATATGTGATACTTCGGCATAAGATAAACTTCTATGATGTGCTCATATATTCGAAGTTAAAAGCAAAGATCTATACTATCACTAAGCCCATACACTTTGAATAGGGAAATATAGTTCAACATTAAGATATTTTTCACATATTTTTCCAACTATTCTAGGAAAATTTTGGTAGACTGTGTGAATGGTAAATTTCACTACAAAAATGTATCATCAACAAAAAAATTGGTATATCATACAAATGGTGCACCTCACCCCCCCCCCCAACTTAAACTATGCATTGTCCTCAATGCAACAAAAAGCTATGGAATGCAATGATGGACTTAAAAAGATAAGTAGTGTTAGAGAACACCTCGCAATGAGCTTTGACAAAAACACCACAATCTACACATTTGAAACGATAACACTATGCACATACAAAAATAAGTAAACAAATTAACTTACAAAGTAAAGGATAAAAGAAAGCGACTGTACACTAAATCTAATTGAACAATTATTTCTCAACAAGGTTCGGGTAAACCGAATCCACCAACTCTGCCTCCATAGTTTGAATCTCAAAACCCTCGAAGATTGGTTTAAGTATTTGGGCATTGACCTTGAATGTTTTACCATCTTCGGGGTTTGTTATTTCCACGGCTCCATTAGGGGTAGGCCATTTTGATAATATAGGGGGTCGTCCTAACGTGATCGGAGTTTTCCTTAAAAAATGGAGAGTCGAGAAACGAGAGCACTTTTTGTCCAGGCTCAAATGTCTTTCTCACAATGGATTTGTCATGAAAAATCTTTGCGTGAATTTTTGAGCTGTCATATGCATCTCTACAAATTTTCTCTAATTCATTCAACTACAACTTCGTATTTTCCCCGGGTATTCTCAAATTAAAGTTCAAGGTTTTGATGGCCCAATATGCCTTGTGCTCTATCTCTACTGGCAAGTGACAAGCCTTGTCATAGTCTAGCCTATAAGAAGACATACCTAAGATGGTCTTGTAAGCGGTGCGGTAAGCCCACAAGGCATCAGTCAATCTAAGGGACCAATCCTTCCGATTTGGGTTCACTGTTTTTTCTAATATGTTCTTTATCTCCCTATTGGCCAACTCAGCTTGGCCATTAGTCTGTGGGTGATAAGCGGTGGACACCTTGTGTGTTACACCATAGTTATGTATTAAAGAGGCAAATGGTCTATTTCAAAAATGAGATCTACCATCACTTATCATTGCACGAGGTATCCCAAACTTTGAAAAAATATTTTCTTTTAAAAACTTGACCACAACTCGATGGTCATTGGTCTTGGTTGGGATTGCCTCTATCCACTTGGACACATAGTCCACTGCCAATAGGATATAAAGGTAGCCAAAGGACATAGGGAATGGACCTATGAAATCGATGCCCTAACAATCGAATATTTCAATGACAAACACGGAGGAGAGGGACATCATGTTCCTACAGGTCACACTTCTCGACCTTTGACACCTATCACATTTTTTGCAAAATGAAACACATTCTTTAATCAAACCTTAGCTAAAGTTTTCTTAGAAGAGAAGTGGCCACCGCACGCCTCAAAATGACAGAAAGAAAGGACATCCTATTGTTCATTTTCAGGTACGTATTTCCTCATGACTTGATCTGGATAATATTTGAACAAGTACGAGTTGTCAAAGTAGAAGTATTTCACATCCGCCATGAATCTTCGTCTATCCACCGAGCTCTAATACATTGGTATTTGTCCTGTGGCAAGAAAATTACAAATATCAGCATACCACAGACAAATCGAATGAATAGAAAATAAATGCTCATCAGAAAAGGAATCAGGGATAGGGATGTGCTCTTCGGCATCTTGGACGACAAGCCATGACAAATGGTCTGCCACCACATTCTCGACTCCTTTCTTGTCTTTGATGATCAAGTTGAATTCTTGAAAGAGGAGGATCCNTCAGTCAATCTAAGGGACCAATCCTTCCGATTTGGGTTCACTGTTTTTTCTAATATGTTCTTTATCTCCCTATTAGCCAACTCAGCTTGGCCATTAGTCTGTGGGTGATAAGCGGTGGACACCTTGTGTGTTACACCATAGTTATGTATTAAAGAGGTAAATGGTCTATTTCAAAAATGAGATCTACCATCACTTATCATTGCACGAGGTATCCCAAACTTTGAAAAANCATCTCTAAAGAACTCTCTCCAAATTCTCCAAGCAACCATCAAATGAGTCCCCAAATACTGAAAAGTCATCCATAAACACTTCCACAATCTTCTCCACTATATCGTTAAAAATCCCNTCACAATCATCCGACCACACAAAGGGAACATCCTTTGCTAGAAAATTAGTCAAGGGTCTTGCCAATGCACTAAAATCTTTTATGAATCTATGATAAAAATCGTCATGGCCAAGAAATGACCTAATATCCTTAACAATCTTTGGAGTGGGGAGGTTAGACATTGCTTCCACCTTGGATTTGTCTACTTCAATCCCCTTTGCAGACACGATGTGCCCAAGCACAATCCCTTGAGTTGCCATGAAGTGGCACTTCTCCCAATTTAGCACCAAGTTCTTCTCTTCACATCTCTAAAGAACTCTCTCCAAATTCTCCAAGCAACCATCAAATGAGTCCCCAAACACTGAAAAGTCATCCATAAACACTTCCACAATCTTCTCCACTATATCGTTAAAAATCCCCATCATACATCTCTGAAAAATTCTTGGGGCATTACACAACCCAAATGGCATTCGGCGATAGGCAAAGGTACCAAAGGGGCACATGAATGTAGTCTTCTCTTTTTTCTCCAAAGCAATCTCTATTTGGTTGTAGCTGGAGTAGACATCCAAGAAGCAATAGAAAAGATGTCTGGCTACCCTCTCTAACACTTGATCGAGGAATGGTAAGGGGAAGCGATCTTTTCTTGTGCATAAGTTGAGTTTTCGATAATCAATGAAAACTCTCCAACCAGTGACCACCCTTGTTGGAATTAACTCATTCTCCTCATTTGCTACCACAGTGACTCCCGACTTCTTTGATACTACTTGAGTGGGACTAACTCATTTACTGTTGGCAATTACAAAGATAATGCCCACATCAAGTAGCTTGAGCGCNAAAGTAGAAGTATTTCACATCCGCCATGAATCTTCGTCTATCCACCGAGCTCTAATACATTGGTATTTGTCCTGTGGCAAGAAAATTACAAATATCAGCATACCACAGACAAATCGAATGAATAGAAAATAAATGCTCATCAGAAAAGGAATCAGGGATAGGGATGTGCTCTTCGGCATCTTGGACGACAAGCCATGACAAATGGTTTGCCACCACATTCTCGACTCATTTCTTGTCTTTGATGATCAAGTTGAATTCTTGAAGGAGGAGGATTCACCTAATGAGTCTCAATTTTGCGTCCTGCTTGGACAATAAATACTTTAAAGAAGAGTGATTAGTGTAGACTACAATAGGTGAACCAATGATGTATGACCTAAATTTGTCTAATGCAAACACTACAGCTAGCAACTCTTTTTGAGTGTTAGTGTAATTCATTTGTGCTTCATTTAAAGATTTGCTAGCATAATATATTACATATGGCCTTTTGTCTTTCCTTTAACCTAGCACTGCACCGACTACGTAATCACTCGCATCATACATAAGCTCAAATGGTAGTTCCCACTTTGTTGGTCACATGATTGGAGGTGAAGTGAGCATACTTTTGAGTTTTTTAAAAGATGTCTCACAATCATCCGACCACACAAAGGGAACATCCTTTGCTAGAAAATTAGTCAAGGGTCTTTCCAATGCACTAAAATCTTTTATGAATCTATGATAAAAATCGTCATGGCCAAGAAATGACCTAATATCCTTAACAATCTTTGGAGTGGGGAGGTTAGACATTGCTTCCACCTTGGATTTGTCTACTTCAATCCCCTTTGCAGACACGATGTGCCCAAGCACAATCCCTTGAGTTGCCATGAAGTGGCACTTCTCCCAATTTAGCACCAAGTTCTTCTCTTCACATCTCTAAAGAACTCTCTCCAAATTCTCCAAGCAACCATCAAATGAGTCCCCAAATACTGAAAAGTCATCCATAAACACTTCCACAATCTTCTCCACTATATCGTTAAAAATCCCCATCATACATCTCTGAAAAATTCTTGGGGCATTACACAACCCAAATGGCATTCGGCGATAGGCAAAGGTACCAAAGGGGCACATGAATGTAGTCTTCTCTTTTTTCTCCAAAGCAATCTCTATTTGGTTGTAGCTGGAGTAGACATCCAAGAAGCAATAGAAAAGATGTCTGGCTACCCTCTCTAACACTTGATCGAGGAATGGTAAGGGGAAGCGATCTTTTCTTGTGCATAAGTTGAGTTTTCGATAATCAATGAAAACTCTCCAACCAGTGACCACCCTTGTTGGAATTAACTCATTCTCCTCATTTGCTACCANACGTAATCACTCGCATCATACATAAGCTCAAATGGTAGTTCCCACTTTGTTGGTCACATGATTGGAGGTGAAGTGAGCATACTTTTGAGTTTTTTAAAAGATGTCTCACAATCATCCGACCACACAAAGGGAACATCCTTTGCTAGAAAATTAGTCAAGGGTCTTGCCAATGCACTAAAATCTTTTATGAATCTATGATAAAAATCGTCATGGCCAAGAAATGACCTAATATCCTTAACAATCTTTGGAGTGGGGAGGTTAGACATTGCTTCCACCTTGGATTTGTCTACTTCAATCCCCTTTGCAGACACGATGTGCCCAAGCACAATCCCTTGAGTTGCCATGAAGTGGCACTTCTCCCAATTTAGCACCAAGTTCTTCTCTTCACATCTCTAAAGAACTCTCTCCAAATTCTCCAAGCAACCATCAAATGAGTCCCCAAATACTGAAAAGTCATCCATAAACACTTCCACAATCTTCTCCACTATATCGTTAAAAATCCCCATCATACATCTCTGAAAAATTCTTGGGGCATTACACAACCCAAATGGCATTCGGCGATAGGCAAAGGTACCAAAGGGGCACATGAATGTAGTCTTCTCTTTTTTCTCCAAAGCAATCTCTATTTGGTTGTAGCTGGAGTAGACATCCAAGAAGCAATAGAAAAGATGTCTGGCTACCCTCTCTAACACTTGATCGAGGAATGGTAAGGGGAAGCGATCTTTTCTTGTGCATAAGTTGAGTTTTCGATAATCAATGAAAACTCTCCAACCAGTGACCACCCTTGTTGGAATTAACTCATTCTCCTCATTTGCTACCACAGTGACTCCCGACTTCTTTGATACTACTTGAGTGGGACTAACTCATTTACTGTTGGCAATTACAAAGATAATGCCCACATCAAGTAGCTTGAGCGCTTCATCTCTCACCATGTCCTTCATGATAGGATTTAGCCTCTTTTGTAGTTGTCAGGATGGTTTGGAGTCTTCTACAAATAGATTCTGTGAGTGCAAATGAGAGGGCTAAGACCCTTGATGTTAGTAATGGTCTAACCAATGGCCCCTTTGTGCCTTCTCAACACTTGCAACAAATCCTTTTCTTGCCTTGGCTCCCAATAAAAGCTTATCACCACTAGGAATGTCTTGCACTCCCTTAGAAATGCATACTTGAGTGTAGATGGCAATGGCTTTAACTCCAAGATTGGTGTTTACACTGCTGATGAAAAAAATTGCTTCTCTTATGGTGAAAGTTTTTCAAATGTTGGGGCCCAATTTCCTACCCCTTGCACACTTTCTAGCTCTTTATCTTTAGCAATCTCTTCCTCCTCCAACTGTAAATTACAAAGTATCTCCATGTGGTCCTCAACCAAATTGTCAATCTGATTGACCTCATGAACTTCTTCATCTTCACCCAGTTGCTTGCATAAATTGAACACATTAAGATCCATCGTCATGTTTCCAAAGGTAAGCTTCATTAGACCATTCTTCCAATTTATCACAACATTAGAAGTAGCAAGGAAAGAACTACCTAATATGATAGAAATATGTGAACTAGGGTTAGCAACAAGGTGTGTGTCAAGTATAATAAAATCAACGAAAAAATAGAAATTGTCTACTTGGACTAAAACATCCTCAACTACTCTCCTTGGTGTTCTAACGCTTCGATCTACCAATTGAAGAATGATTGGGGTTGCCTTCAACTCTTCAAGTTGCAATTGTTGATACACCAAAAAGGGTAGGAGGTTGACACTTGCTCCCAAGTCTAACAATGCTTGCTTCACACGACAATTCCCTATAGTTATAGCAATGGTAGGGCAACCGGGATCTTTGAACTTGGATGGTGTGTTGGTCTTCAAAATGGAAGTCACTTGCTCCATAAGAAATGCCTTCTTATGCACATTCAATTTTCTCCTCATAGTGCACAAGTCTTTTAAAATCTTTGTAGATGAAGGTATTTGCTTTATGGCATCAAGGAGAGAAATGTTTATTTTCACTTGCTTCAACATTTCAATAATATTTTAATAGTTAGCAAGTTTAGCCGGTGGCTTCAAACGTTGGGAAAACGGGGCCCAAATAGGACAATCATGCACATTCAACTCAATAATTTTTTTCTTTTCAAGTGTCTCACACTCCTCAGAGTTATCCTTAGTCTCTTTTTTATTTACTAATGTGGCTTTGGGTGAGACTTTTGGCAAACTGGTTTTATCAATTTGTTTGCCACTCCTAAGGGTGGTGACCGCCTTGAGTTGCTTATAACTCTCCTTGATAGACTAAGACGACTCAATCATATGTTGACCCCTTGGGTTATCTTGGGGTTGAATGGGAAATTTTCCTTTCTCTTGTTGGGACGACCCTATGGCATTGGTCAACTTAGTGATTTGAGTCCGAATGTTATTAAAAACAGCGGTAGTTTGGTTGTTGATTGTTGTTTGACTTTGAATGAATTGGTGCACAATATCCTCCAAATTTTTCTTGTGAGAAAGTTGGTAGGTGGGCGGGTTGGATGGTCCTTGTTAACCAAACCCTTGTTGAAGTGGGTTTTAGGAAAATCCTTGTTGATTGGACCATGGGTATTGGAAGCTAAACAAGAGCTAGACCCATAAGGAGTAGGGTTCTTGGGTGGAATGGGAGACGACAGTGAGCTAGACCCATGAGTGGAATGGGTTGGTTTTACTTGGACACGTTGGCGCTAGACCCATGATTGGACCGTAGGATTGGTTTTACTTGGGTGGAATGGGAGGCGACAATGAGCTAGACTCATGAGGAGTAGGGTTTTTCCAACTAAAGTATGGGTGATTGCTCCAACCTAGATTGTATGTGTTGGAGTGTAGAGAGAATGATTGCCTACTTTGGTTGAAAGCATTCACTTGTTCATGATATACCTCTTTGAGTGCCAGAATGTTCAGGCACTCCGAAATAGAATGCTCAATGCTCTCACATATAGAGAAAAACTCATTGACCTTAGTGATGTTAGACACCTCATGCCTCCTATTCACCTCTAGACTCTTCACCTTGCGGGATAATTTCATGATTCTAGCTAGCAAGTCTTCTTGATCACGCAAGTTATACATCCCCCTCCACTTGGTTGACTATCCGAAGGGGACCTTGACACATTGGCGGGATCTGTGATATCCCAAGATTGGGTATTTTTTGCCAATGTGTTAAAGTACTCAAGGGCCTCATCAGGATCCTTACTTAGAAACTCTTTGTTTCACATTATGTCTATATGAATTGTCGGTGACTCGGTGTAATCCCATCATAGAAGAAACTCAGTAATTAGCATGGTTCGAATCCATGATATGGAATAGAGTGTAGCAAGTCCTTGTATCTCTCCCAACATTGATAAAACTGCTCATTTGATTTTTGTGAAAATTTTGAATTTATTTCTTAAGAGCAATGGTCTTGGGTACTGAAAAAAATTTGTTTAAAAATTTGGAAAGCATTTGAGCCCAAGAACTTATCAATTGGGGTTTCAATGAGTTTAACCAAGTTTTGGCTTTGTCTTTAAGGGACAAGGAAAATAATTTCATGCGTGCCTTGTTTTCCATGGCATGATTTGTGATAAATGTTCCAACAATTTACTCAAATTCCTTAATGTGAAGATAAGGATTTTCTCGTTCAATTTCATGGAATTAAGGAAACAACTATAACGCGCCCGATTTAACAAGGAAGCCATGGGCTTGCATGGGTAGAAGTATGCATGAGGGAGTGGTGCTTCAGGTTGGTTGGAGATAACCCCTCATTGACCTCGCTAGAGGATCAATTGGGAGACTATTTCCTTCATTTCTCAGAGGGGAGAATTTCATTCAGGGATTTGGAACTCTAGGGTTTTGCATTACCTAGCCCCTTAGAATNAACCCCTCATTGACCTCGCTAGAGGATCAATTGGGAGACTATTTCCTTCATTTCTCGGAGGGGAGAATTTCATTCAGGGATTTGGAACTCTAGGGTTTTGCATTACCTAGCCCCTTAGAGTATTGGCACCATTATCCCTGAAATTGTCTCCAACATCCTCGGGTGGGTCTTGGTCAAGATTCATGTTTAGTCCTAGGGCACGTCTCACTAGTCTATTTTGATCATTTCGTCCCCACATACAAAAACATTATCTATAATTGAAAGAAAAATTATACACAAATATGTACAAAGGAGCACCATACCTTGGCCCGTGATAAGAATCACGAGACATACCTCCGTTATCCCAAAATCACCTTCTAATTCGATGCTTAGCCTTCCCCGGCAACGGAGTAAAAAATGCTTAAATACGTTTTCCTAATCTCCAAATATGATCCCAGATTATGTGTATATGGCTTGTACAAGTTGGTGAATGTCACTCTCCCTCGGGTTCGATGCTAGAAATGGAAAAATTCGTGTATGGTTACAAAATTATGTGTGTGTGCAAAAGTGCTCCTCAAGAAAAGAGAGACTTGCAATGTCGTGTTTTACTTGGAATGGGTATTCCAAGGTCGTCTCCTTAGGAAAGGAAAGGTCAAATTGCTTTGAAGGGTGATTTGTAAAGAAATGAAAATTAAAAAAATCTTTTGAATTTGGTTTTGGTGAGTAGTGTTTTGGTAAAAATGCAAGAAAACAAGGTTGGCTAATCCATACAAGACATTCCAATGGGAATGCAAAATCGACTCAATTCATCCATGCAATAGTGTCTCGGTATTTGATTGATTCATAGAAAGTGAGGGACTAATGTGGATTTGTTAGGCACAAGCATACCCCATGACAAATCTATGGTGTATCAAGAGCCCACAATCACGTCCACACTCAACCTAGTCAAACCAAACACTTTACACTACAAGGAAGAATGAACGAGAGTCAATTTCACATATCCAAAAAGAAATTTCCCTCAGATTAACCAACTAAAAATCTAGCTACTCATGGTAAAAGCAAGAACAAACATAATGTAAAAATACATGGTATTGAAATGAAACATGAGGCTTATATTAATGCAAGAAAAGGTTTAAACTACAAGAGTAAAATCATCCATACCCAAATACAAAGATTGAAGACAATATACCCAAATGTAGAATTGAAAACGCTGAAACATTAAACTAAACTTAATTACAACTTGAAATATATGAGATTAGAATGTAAGATGTAAATGAAGTAGAATAAAACTTACTACAATAAAAATAGTGGAGGAAATGCAAAACCTAACTTTCTCTCTCTAAAACTTCATCTTCTTCCTTGGACCTTCTCTCTCTAAAAACTTGTGTAAACTGAATAATGGTGTAAGGCTTCATCAAAATTCGTCCATATCCCCTCCTTGGTCTGTGAGAACCGAGTTGCAATGAGTGAGAAGATATTTGACACTTCAACAAGTAAGGACAAGCCAAGCATGCTCCTCTCATGCTTCACTAACCACCCTTCTTCTCTCTTGTGCCTCTTCCATGTTTTTCTCTTTCAAATATGACTTTAGGGTGTAAGAGACCATCATGATGTGTCAAACATGTCAGGGGATGATTTGGATGAAAAGAGGTGGGGTGGAGTCGTGTGAGCAGGCATCTGGCATTTCTGGGCAAAACCTACAGGTAGAACGTCAAAAACCTACCGATAGGTTTTTTCTAGTAAGCATTTTCTACTGGTAGGTTTTTGGCAGGGTTGCGATAGGAAAATTCCAATGCACTTTTCCTACCGGTAGGTTTTCTCCTATTTTGAAATTTTCTTGATTTTTTGATGTCTCAAGCAATGCGTTAAGTCTTCCCTTCTTCTCCATTGCCTTTGAGCACTTGATGGGAGGCTAAATGTATGCTCTTACCTGATCTTTACCTACAATCACACGAATCTCCCTTAAATGTGAGTTTGAAAGCATTTTTCCCAATTTTCACCACAAAAACAAACATAAATGGGTGCAAAAGAGACCATACCTCCTTTGGAGTTTTACAATTGTTGTTAATGTAACACATGTTAGTTAGGAATTTGTATTAACTATTTCAACCATGAATTACATGGGCAGCCCGACATATGAGATCACAGTTCACACCCTATCCAAAATATTTCTCTTCATTCATTCTTCAATCTTTTTTTGGCATGATGCCTTTTTTGCTATGCAACTGCTGATGACTTATTCTTTCTTACAAAACTCATTGAAAGAAACTCCACATAATCCAATGCCATTGTTAATTCTAAAGCGTTTGATCTATTTACTAGTCTATTTATCGATCATAGCCTTTCATTTTTTGATTTTTACAAAGGCATCACACTTGTTGTAACAACTCGAAGTTCGGTGATAAAGAATTGAAGTGGAAAAAGTGCGCGAGTGGTTAGGGGTTTGGAGTCTAGAGAGCTGAATCAAGAATTGGTAGTTCCGGAAAGGGTGCGTAAATGTTCTAGAGATGAATAGGGTGAGAGTACGATGAAGGAACATGAGTGGTAGAGGGGAAATGAGCCGTAATGCTCATTCTGATGGGATAAGGTTAGTGCATACCAAAAAGTTAGGGGTCCGGGGATGACATTCGCGAATCAAATCAGAGGTCAATTTGATCNGAAGGAACATGAGTGGTAGAGGGGAAATGAGCCGTAATGCTCATTCTGATGGGATAGGGTTAGTGCATACCAAAAAGTTAGGGGTCAGGGGATGACATTCGCGAAACAAATCAGAGGTCAATTTGAGCTCTAAAAATTTAAGTGATAAATTTATAGTGACTTATTTAACATGTTTGTAATTTTTAAAAAAATATATATATCTATTTTAAACATATTTTTTGAAATTCAGTCAAACTTGAGAATTTACCATAAAGGCCCTAGAAGCTTCAAGCTACTTTTAGATGGTTAGGGGAGGTGTCATGGTTGCATGCTTTCCCCAGATCTTCTTGGATGGAGTGATTCAGCTGGTTTGAAGTATAAAAGTAAGAAGAAAATTTGTAGGAAGGAGGGAGAGAGAGAGAGCTTCACTTTGAATTTTTAGGTTTGTGCCGAGTGACCTTTGAACACCAAGAGGTATATTACTAGACTAATATGGATGCAAGAAATCTTGTGGTGTCTTTAGAATTTGGTTTTATGTGCTATAGTTACATGAATTTGCATTTGAAAGTTTTGGATTTTAGGTTTTCATGAAATGGGTTTGTGGATTTAAAGTGTTTTGGTTTAATTGATTTATGGGGTTGTGTTCTAGGGGCGTCAAGGAGTGGTTTGGTGGCTTATTGTGGCCGGTGGCAGTGTAACGGTGGTAATGAAATTTCGGCCAAGGAGAATTTGATGTCCATGGTTTAGATTTTGGATTTTGAATGAGAGGTATCTCTAGCTAAATTGGACCCTAGGAACTTGATTATGGCCTCAGAAATGGATTTGAGTGTTATTTAGAGGGTGAAAATGGAAGTTGCAAATCATTTTGAAAATATTATTTTTTTTTGGTTAACTTTGACCTTATTTTNTTTGAGTGTTATTTAGAGGGTGAAAATGGAAGTTGCAAATCATTTTGAAAATATTTTTTTTTTTTGGTTAACTTTGACCTTATTTTTTATAGGGTTTAAGGTTAATTTGAAGCATACAAATTATAGGGTTTCATAGAGGACTATGCATATAGTGTGTAGGTTCAGAAAACATGGAAAAAGAAAGTTTGCAGAGAGAGAAATAAGATGTGGAAGTAGGGGGTTAAATCTGGTTGAGGGGGCCTAGCCTAGGGTTTTGATGAAATGGCTAAAGGAATATGACAAGGGGGGATCAGGAAATGAGGAAGATTTCTAGGGTAGATTGTGGAGTTCGGTTCGTTGCCTATTGAAGTTAATCATCAAGAGTTTGTGGTGGACTTCGGAGGGAAGAATCATGCGAGAAAGAGTTGGTATTGGTTGAGGTATAAGAATTTAGGGTTTGTAATCCTGATTTCAAGCTAGTGGATTGGATTAACTGGACTACAATCTTGTGGTTTTTCCTGAAAGGGTTTCCATGTAAAATTGCTTGTGTTATGGTTGTGATTGTCTCTTTCATGCCTTTTACATTTTTGAAATTTTACACTCCTCATATGCTCAATAAAATTTCTTGAATGAAAATCTTCTTACTGGTGTTGATTGAACATTAAGGGTTTAGAAATAATTCTTCAATTGAATGGGTTGGGTCTTTGGGTCAAATTTTGGGTGGTTTTCACATTAATTTGGTAAATTAATTGGCACTTGAGTGAATTAAGTTTTAAATGGGCATAGAATTCTGTTTTTGAGTGCTAAGATTGATTGGGTCCTGAGTTATATTTTGTTGTCCCTTATATATATTTACATTTGACCTTGTATATTTTAAGAACAAAACTGGTATTTTGTTAAAGGCATGTAATGAGACTCTGATGGATGTTATTCTTTTGTGAGTAAATAAATATCGTGGATGTTGGTATTCAATGCTATATTGATGGTTGAGACCCTATGTGGTCAATGGTTAGGATTGCACTGGTTGTGTGTGTTGGGTAGAACTCCCCGTATAAAGGAGAATCTGCCAAAAATTTTGTTAAAGTATGAACCCCGATAAAGGGGGTATCATTACGTGTTATCGGGTTAAGTGGTATCAAGAGTTATTTCGCTGGTTGATGGGTGATCAATGAATTAAACGAGACCCCCGGGAATTGGGGTGTCACCTTTATAATGTGAATATCAGAGAAAACACCCAAAACAAGTCATGAACAGGCAACTCTCTATTTGGTGCATCCAGACACACGTTTTTAAGCATCCAAATGCATGCCTTTTTGCCAAACATTCTACCAAATGCATCTATCCAAATGTGTCTTTTTCTGTCCAGATGTGGGTGACAGTACTTCCTAATAGGTTTTGACTTATTTAAAAATCGATTCACAAAATTTTTATGAACTACACTTTTTTAGTTCTGGTAGTCTAGTTTCTACTATAAAAATTTCATATCAATCGGACATCATGTTAGAAAGTTGTGGTCCAAATACTAAATTAGTGTCAAATTTTCTTATACCCAAATTTTCTCCAAAATGCATTTCAACTCTGGAATACTTCTAAACTTTCAATACACCTCGTACCACTTATTCTAAGGTTTCTCTACCTTTTGGATCTATTTTTTTATGTTATTTCACTCTAAATATGCTTAAAACTTAATTAAATCCATTTCTCTAATTAGTGACCATCCTGAATCTTCGATCTTCTTAACAAATCTATATTATTTCTACAATCACCACATAACTAGTTTATCTATCTGTAATTCATTCTATATAAACACAGTAGATCATAATGTAATATAATTCACATAATTACATAAGGGTTTACAGCTCAGCTAGAATTTTCCTTGAGTAACTAATTTAATTGATTCAATGGTTTTGTTGGTTGGATTCCTCAATTTAAATTGAATGCGAGTTTTAGAATTACACATGCTTAGACGTTTCAATAATTAACCCCCCTTTTTGGTTGGTATTGTTTGCTTATTTTTAGTGTTTTCTAACTAAAATTTCTCACACTATTTGTCCATAGTTTTTTTGATTGATATCATTGTCCAATTATTTTTTTAATCAGAGAATCAATAATAACATTATTAGTTTTTTGTTATCTTTTGTATATAGCTTAAGAAGCAAGTGCAATTTATATAATTTGATAGAAGAATGTTGTGTGGTAAAATAGTGTGACTATATGTATTCCCATAGAGAAAATAGAACTAAAGTTTCATGTGCTTCTTAATTTC
This sequence comes from Ilex paraguariensis, assembly GCA_963454935.2. NCBI lineage: Eukaryota > Viridiplantae > Streptophyta > Magnoliopsida > Aquifoliales > Aquifoliaceae > Ilex > Ilex paraguariensis. The sequence goes on from CAUOFW020005525.1 coordinate 217,458, forward strand.
TTGTAGAGAACAAAGTATTAATACGTGTGGACCAAAAATATATTTTTGTGAGTTCATGTAGCTTTCATTATTAAATTCTTTAATACTAACAACATATATATAGTGTGACATTTGGATTGCTATTCATCTGTTGTGAGTCTTGATTATTAAAAGTTTAGTAAGAATGCATCTGTAATGGTATCTTCAGGGTATGATTGGTCATTGCAAGCTTAGGACTGCATATTTTACAACGCTTAGACAATTCAGCACTCCCTCTCTATCTCTCTCACTCACACACACAAACATTTTGTTGAGATGTAGATCAATGACACATTTTCAGATAATGGTATATATATTAAGCAAAAGTGAGATCACTGTTAGAAGTGCTGATAAAACTCTTCGAACATTAAACATCTATGCAGTCCTACAGTGGCAAAATATTGCACCCCACCCCTTCTCTTTGGATGTTGTACTTAATTTGAGATGACTTTTGAAAGAGGTTGCTTATTGAGGATTTTTTGCTTTTTGAGACACTTTCTCCTAAATATTTTTATAGATTTTGTTAGGAAATTTTTGATACCTAGGGGTAACTTATCAATTGTATATATCTCTCTCAAAGGATAAAATTTTTCAGTAGCATAATAGTCGATTTTAGTGCTTAAGGCAACTTTTATGACTAGATCACTCACTGCGTTGACATGCATTAGCGATTATTGATACATATAGGTTTTTTGAGGTTTCTCTAAGAAGAATCAATTATTCATATACTTTTGAATATAAATTATATCTGTTCATGTTGATGGAAAATTGAAGTTCCATTGCAAGAAAAGAATTTTCAGAATGACTTTAAAAGTAAATAAATGCTAGATAGAAAAGGATGGGTCTCAAAGTTTTCAATAAAATGCCTGAAATACTCGGCATTTGTCCCAATGTTGGAAGCAAAGACCTTTAAAGATCCTTTTTCTTGTAGTGTCAATAGTAATGAATTGTTTTTCCTAAACTCTTTTATGAGTAGTATAATTGAAACTTTTAATAAAATCATTTGGTACGTACTCAATGACAAATACAATTTGAATAATTAATAAAAAAAAAATAGAGCCTATTTATGGATCTTATAGTAATGTTGGAAATAAATGTAAATTTATTGATTAATTAAATGAAAAATATTCTTATACCTTTGGACCCTAGCCCCACCAAGGTCAGGATCTTTTTGGTTGACAATTGTGACATGCCTCTTTTTCTTTTGCTTTGGCCAACCTATAACGAGGATTAGCTGCACGAAGCTTCCAATTATGGTCTAATGAGAATATTATTTGCACAAAACTGCAATGATAATAAGCCTCACATTGTGTATAAGAGATAAAGTTTCTTTCAAGAACATCAAATGAAATGATAGTGGTAAAATTATGTAATGACCGTAATGGAACATCAAATGAAATGATTGAGGTAAAGTTATCTAATGGTCAGTTAAAAGGTTGACAAATAATTTTTGATTTATTTATGAAAAAAATATGTTAAAATAGTTGGCGTAAAGTACATTTATATATAAATATTTATATAATAAAACAGAAATGTATTTGAATTTTATTTCAGTCATATTTTCTTCCTCAAAATTATTACGGATCACTTACTTCATCCATCATCTCTTTGTCAGACTCAAACGTCATATCACATCACTTATTTCTGTTATATATTTAATCATTTATATATTTATTCGCTAAAAATATCAAATCACTTATTTTTATTATATATTTAATTATATAATATTTGATTAATTTATAGTTAATATTTTTTTTAAAAATTAATATAATGAAATCAACGTTGGAATTTTATATTTTGTCGCGCCTGAATGACCAGTANAAAAATTAATATAATGAAATCAACGTTGGAATTTTATATTTTGTCGCGCCTGAATGACCAGTATATATATTCATATATATGAAACGTTTACATTAATTTGCTCTTTTTCTACACAGGCACGATTTGAAAAATGCGTGGGCAGGAGAGATGGTGTGTTGTGACAGGGGGGAGAAGCTTTGCTGCACGGCATCTGGTGCAAATGCTCATCCATTACGACATGTTTTCAGTTCGTGTCGCTGACTTGGGCCCCTCTATCAAGCTGGACCCTGACGAGGAGAAGGGAACCCTTGGTGATGCTATAAGATCAGGCCGTGCTCAATATGTATCCACCGATCTTCGAGATAAGTCCCAAGTTCTCAAAGGTGACATTCGTTAAAATCATATCATTGATTTATTTACTCAACTTGTTCTCCATATGTAATTAATTTTATCTATTAAAGTGCGGGCTTAGATGTTTTGAAAATCTTGTACCGTTGGACGGATGTAAATTTTACTTTCTTCATTCAGNTCTATTAAAGTGCGGGCTTAGATGTTTTGAAAATCTTGTACCGTTGGACGGATGTAAATTTTACTTTCTTCATTCAGTAATGTGTTGCATTTCCTAACCTTGTTTTGCAAATGACTCCCCTTCTGCAGCTTGTAAAGGAGCTGANTTGGACGGATGTAAATTTTACTTTCTTCATTCAGTAATGTGTTGCATTTCCTAACCTTGTTTTGCAAATGACTCCCCTTCTGCAGCTTAGGTTGTCTTTCACATGGCAGCTCCAGATTCATCCATCAACAGCTACCAGCTTCATCCTTCAGTTATACACAGATGATTTTCATGTTTTGGAACGTCCTTCCTTTTTATTTTCTTCCAGTAAATGGCTTTTTTACATTTTATTTCAACTATGACCTTCAGGGACCAAGAATGTAATTGATGCTTGTGTTGAGTTAAAAGTAAAGAGACTAATCTACACAAGCTCTCCTAGTGTGGTACTTGATGGTGTTCATGGAATATTTAATGGGGATGAATCGTTGCCATATCCTGCCACGGTATTGACTGCACCACTTTTCCCCTCCCCCTCAAAAATTGTCTACCGCAATTTTAGTCCTCGACTGTTATTACCTCTTGTAGTATTGTTTTTTCAGTAAATACTTTGATAGAAGACTCTTTGTGGTTGAACTTCTATCATTTGTTGGAAACTTGGAATAGCAGGTTTTTAGATTTCTATTTATTCTTTGAAGCAAGCTCAACAACTTACCAACACAATTTCAATATCTATTACATCTAGAAAGTTGAAATATTAAGTTATAAAAGCACAATGGTCAAAATTGATACAATGTCATCCCAACGGTCAAGATTAATCTACTTTGATCAAAGGGTACAAAATTCATCACAAATTTTTTTTTCTGCTAAAACGCATCATCTTGTTTGCACAGCTCCCAATATGAAACAACTCAACCAACACACCCCCAATGTCTGACAACCCCACTAATCCACACCTACATTTTTATTTTCTCTCTTATTTTCTTGTTGTTCATGTTAATTTTAAATTGCATAACTCAAAAAGAAAAGAAAAATAAATTACTATCTAAAATATAAATATTACACAATCAATACTAGATTTTTGATATTGCAAATGTCTTCAGGAATGGGGTTATTGCTAGTCTGTTCATTATCGAACAATCTATTCATCGAGAACAAACTTTATGTCTGCCTTGTGCTTCTGGTGCTTTTTTGCCTTGCTTCTTGATGTATATATCGGGTTAACTAAGGTCCTGATCCCTATAAATAAAGCATTGAGTCTCACTTTCATTCAACAACCAGTCTGTCTTTTTAAATCTGTTTGATAAAGTTCCTAATATCAACAATGCCCGTCTTCAACTGTTTCAGCACAATGATTTCTATTCAACAACTAAAGCTGAAGGAGAGGCACTAGTTATCAAGTCAAATGGTACTAATGGGCTTCTAACATGCTGCATTCGTCCTAGCAGCATTTTTGGTCCTGGTGATAAGTTACTTGTTCCATCTTTAGTTGCTGCAGCGAGGGCAGGAAAATCCAAGGTAATTCAATGCCTCATCCTTTTTTTTCCCTTCCCTCTGTGATTCATCTATTGGGTTTGATGTCTACAAAATCAATAAAATGGATAAAGAATGATTTTGATATTTTGCATGCTTTATATATGTCGTGGTTTGACAGATCACGCAATGTATGTCTTATCTATCTGTGAGCTGTTCTCTACGCCCCTGCTTTTATTATTAACCATTCAGTCTTCTTCCTACTTCATTGTAACAAAAGCTTTAACTCTTAAAAATAGGGGATTAAAACTTACTATTGTTGATAGGAAAACCAACATTCAACCAGGTCCTTTACCCAGATCTTTTACACAAGTGAGGATTTGTTTCAACAACATCGGCATAGTACCTTAACCATTAACAAGGGAATAATACTTTCCTGGTCAGTCTGGGCAATGTTCCAGTGACTGCAAAAATAACTAAATGTAGGTGACACTACTTTAATTGAAGTTGTAATGTCATAATTCCTGGCCAGAATTCTTTCTGCGTTGAATTACAGCCTCTTGGTTTGTTAGCATATAGACTGACACCACAGCTCAGTCATTCGCTTTTTCTTGCGAATAAATTTTGGCCATAAATGGGCAGCTGGAATCTCCTTTAATTTCCTTGGTCAGCTTTTGTTTATTATCCCCCAATTTAGTGCCTTGCATGTGTTACGGGCTGATCATATGTATACCTTGAGAATATGGACTGGAGGTTGTGGATTAGTTAAGATAGGAGTGTGTCACTTGTTTTCTACCTGTTTGGTTTGAATTAATATTGTTTGTGGCATACTTTACTGTTTTTATGTTAATTGTTGTATGTTCTGTTCTAAAACCGCCAGTTCATTATTGGCGATGGGAATAGCATGTATGATTTCACTTATGTTGAAAATGTGGCATATGCTCATATATGTGCTGAAAGAGCTCTAGCATCAGAAGGGACAGTTGCAGGGAGAGCTGCGGGGCAGGTAATGTTGTGTTTGCTCTCAAGTTTTTAATGTAGTTTGCATATTTGACAGAACTCAGTTATAGTTGCATCCTTATTTCTTATCTGAATGCGTATACGAGGCTGTTTACGGAGTTAATCTTGAGCTGATATTGCAGTTGTTCCTGTTGCCTCAACTCTGCTTTTTTGCCTACAAATAAGGAAATAATGCTCAAGTGTGAAATAATGCTTAAGCAGTTCTGCATGTATGTAAATATACATGCTTTCTTTCTAGCTGATGACTGCACAGTTGCCTTTTGGCCTGAAATTTTTTTCTGGCTTACTTGTGATGCCTGCACATTTGTTCTAGTTACTAAATTTAAACGGCAATGCTCTAAGACATCTATGACCCACTTCCCAGAGTTCTTTGCTGAAATTTATGAATAGTGCAAAAATAGTTTGTCAGGAGATAAGCAGCTAATTTAGAGTTAACACCTTCCAGCTGTACAGATAAATTATGAGACACATCAGGGATATTCTCTTGTCCTTGGATATACTTCTTCCTGCAATATTTTTACAATTCGGAAGCTTCAAACCATTCCATGCATTTGGAACATTAAGCTAGGAATCATGACTGAATATGCCATTATCTAAGCTCTTTCTGTGATTTTCCATTGACAATGTGCATTCAAATTTTGGTTTCACAGGCAATACTTTGTAACTAATATGGAGCCAATCAAGTTTTGGGAGTTTGTTTCACTTATTCTTGAAGGACTTGGCTATGGAAGGTAACTTTTTTCTCTTTCACTCTGTGTATGCACCTCTAGCTGATGTTTAAACAATTACATAGAGATTGTTTTGTTAGAGGCCTCTTGAGCCTTGGCACGAGCCTTGGGGTCCACTTCTATTATCTTTCTCATTAGAAAACATAAATAAAGATGAGTGCTTTTGTTTGATAAGCAAAGTCTCCGTTTGGAAAAGATTGAGGTACAAGAGTGTATCATAGATGAATCTAAAATGATCAAATAAAGTTCAAAAGTGAAATTCTGAATGGGAAGTTTAGCACTAATGATCATTCCGCTGATTTTCAAGGGTTTTCAGTCACATATTTTGTTTAACACCAGATTTTCTCAGTTTTCTAGTGGTTGGATTACTTAGAATTTCCCATACACATTGAATGCACGAGTTCTTAATTTCGAATTTTCATGATTATTTCTCATACACAGAATGCATGAGTGCTTAATTTCAAATTTTCTTGATTCCTATTCCGATTAGAAACTAGGCTGTTGTTATGAGATATGGCGATATGGATCACTGATGTCCTCCATCTTCTCAAGAGAACAGAACTGTTTTTGCTAGTATGAAACTGGAATTTGAATTCTTCCAATGGCAAGAAATTCTTGATGTAAAGAGGGAACATTTAATTAGTTATTATGAACTTAGAGATGGAATATTTAGCTGATTAATAATTATTTCTAGCGATAAAAAATTTCTTGAGAATTAAATGTTGAAAGCTAACAAACAAGTTATTGCAAAGGATAATGGCAAAGCACATTCACTCAACCCAATTGTGTCTTGCCTCAACTATTATGGGTTGACTCTATGAAGCATTATTCTGCCATTGTGATCTATNATTGTGTCTTGCCTCAACTATTATGGGTTGACTCTATGAAGCATTATTCTGCCATTGTGATCTATTAAGGACCATATCTCTGTGGAACTGCAAGCCATCATATATTTTTTTATTTTTTACTATCTTACTCACTGTTAATTTCAGTTTATCTTGTTAGATTATCCAACCCAAAACCAATTGGTAATGAGTGGACTGACCCGTTTAAGTATATAAAGTAACCAAGCATTCGACGTGGGATACAAGCTCTATTAACACCCTTCCTCATGTGGGATCCGGCTCGCACGTGGGGTCAACAAACAAACAAATAACCATACATACTGAAAAATTCAAATGGATAAGTGATTTGACCCATTGACCAGCCAAGGTTCAGCTCTAATACTATGTTAGAGTATTCAATACAAAACCAATTGGTAATGTTATACCCCGCAGATTGGGTATCATATCATTTTTCATTCAGTATAATTATAGGTCCTCTATAAATTTGGACAAACCATCTAAGTTGATTCTCTTGTATCTTGCCTTATATTGGTTCTATCTCTACCATTTCATGAGTATATTCATTCTTAACTTTTGTCCTTTGTGGTTGTACCAAACAAAGATCTGGACAAAGTATATGTCAGTCAAATAACATCTGATGCATCCTTAAGTTAGTCCATTTAATTTGAATTCTATGATTAGCGTCGTCTTAAATCTCTTACCCCCTTTGAATAAGTGATCCCAAATATCTAAAATGTTCACTCTTTCATATCTTTTGATTTGTATTAGCTCCCAGTTAAATTTCTACTTGTACTAATATTACATTCTTTATATTCAACTTTACTTCTAATTATTTTGAATCTTTTGATTTTAAAACTTCTCTCATAACACCTAATTTATTGTTAATTTCTACTTTACTTTCATCGATCAATACCATATCATTAGCTGGCGTGATAGATTTATGATTTCATTGATCAATCCTACCTCTGTCTCTTAATTTAGTAAATCTTTTTATGATTTTCTCTCCTTTCTTGCATTTAACTTCCATTAAAGAAAATAGCTTTGTACATAGCTTTTATAACTTTTTATTTACAAGTTTATATTATTTCAACTTTCTTCATTTCTAGTTTTTTGCCATGTCAAACAACACATTACTTGTTTTACTATGGTTTGTGTCTTGTTATTCCATCACCAAGTTACTTTAATAAATAGTGCCTTACCATTTAATTCTACAAGAAACTCTGGTGATATTTTTCCATATGTTCAACCATCGTATTCTGTATCTGCTAGTTCATCCTTTAAATTGCATTTCACTTCTATTGGCATTTTGTTCTCAAACAAAATTATTTTTTCTCCTTTCAAGTGCCACCTCCTAGTTTTGGGATTTTTAACCGCCTTTTTTGGTCTCAAATGATTTGAAATAGATGTATCTAATACCATTTTCCTATGTTTCGTGGTCAAGTTTTTTTTTTTTTATGGAATAGTTTTACAGTTGTCATATGATAAATGATATATTTTTCTATTTAGAAAAAAAATCTATTCAACTTCTATGTAATTCACTTTTGAAGCTTATTAATAGTTGATCTCTCTTTTTAATATGAGTGTCTACTAGCACAAAATCATACGCTAGTGCAAAATCTAAGGCAAACCCCGACATTTTGCATATCTTAAAACCATTGACCATCTCATATCCTCTCTAAACTCTTAATTGCTTAATCCATATCTTCCATTTTATAGTCGTGTATGGTTAGGTTTGTGTTGTGTCGGATTCGTGTATCATATAAGCCACACATTTAGTGGGTTTGTGTTGTGTTTAGTTGAATTCATATCAACCCATTTATTTAACGGGTTTAGTGGGTCCACCTATTTTTGACTCGAATTCAACCACTAATTTAAGGTTTGTAGATCATGTGTAGAATTGGTAGACTTGGTCTTATAGTGTTCCAACTCTTGACATAGCCTATGCAAAGTATTAAAATAGGTTTTCAAGGAGGAATTTTCAGCTGAGTATTCTGAACTCGACATTTTAGTTCATAAATTTGCTTCATGTTCCATTTTTGAGTTGGTCTTAGAACGTCCTTGGCAGTGTGTAAGAACAAATAGCCATTACTTATTTTTTGTTTCTTGGAGCCGGATAACAATGACTTAATTGTGGAATTCTTAGTCTACCATTTATCATAAAGAGGNCGTTATCTTCCAAACCTCCTTGGCAGTGTGTAAGAACAAATAGGCATTACTTATTTTTTGTTTCTTGGAGCCGGATAACAATGACTTAATTGTGGAATTCTTAGTCTACCATTTATCATAAAGAGGATCATCAATTTTATAAGTCAAGTATGCCCATCTGTTCTTACTCCTAATAAACAATGTAGTTGAATGAAACCAAGATAATTATGCCCGTCAAGTATAGTTTTGAAAAACGGCCGTTATGTAACGTAACGCTCGTTACGTAATGGAATCGGAAGGCTGCGTTCCCGTTACGGGCCGATATTACAGACTTAATGAAATTCACATAAGTAATAGCCGTTATTAGGTTATAACGGGTTGATCCATGTCAATTTTTGCCTTTTTCCTGATTTTTCTCAAAAATCAAAACAATTCTACAAAAAAAATAACCAAAATTGCAAGCAGCCATGATTTTCAACCAAATCAATTAGTTTGGTTAAAAAAATCTCACAAAATCAATGAAAGTTCACCAATAAATATCGGTAACACACTCTTCTTTGACAGCAAAAATCTCTCTAGCTGGCATGTTGAAGTCTCTTTGCCATAGGCACCATGCATTGGCCACAAAACCCCATTATTTCATGGAGTTTATAGACAAGGAAGATGGTTTCTCTACAGTTCGCTCTAGCTTATTGGGGCTGAAAAATGGGTATAGACACTGAGAAAGAGAAGAATGAATAAAACAAGCAAAACACCACTACAGATATGGGTTTTGGTGTGAAATTATGGGCCAGCCACCTGCCCTAATTTGAGTGATAATTGGACATTTGGAGAAGAAACCTATACAAGTGTTTCTCTATTGTTCAACAGTTCTNTAATTTGAGTGATAGTTGGACATTTGGAGAAGAAACCTATACAAGTGTTTCTCTATTGTTCAACAGTTCTTTTGTAAAAAAGTATGGGCTAGGACTTCGGTTCTCTTGGAAGGTGGGTTTAGGCTGATCCAATGGATTAACAAATTTTTTTTCTATTTTTATTATGTCAACATTTTCTTTTTTCTTGGCTTAAAATTATTATAAAACTATATCATGTTTAAACTATGCTATAAGTTAAACTTATTTTTTTATCTAAATTACCTTAAATGACACAATAAAATAAACTATAAACCACTAAAAACATATATTTGAGCAATTTTGAAATTAAAACAAACATAAATTCAACTTTTAGGGTGAGTTGTGAATAGAAAATAAAAATTTATGACTCCAGTTTCTGTTATTGTTATGTAACGCCCGTTATATCCCGCGTCTGTTACAACGTTACCGTTACCGTTACCATTACCTATAGGGAAAGGTAGGCTGTTTGCGCGAGAGCAAAGACAGAGTTGGAGAACTGCTTGTGAGAGAGCTACACCTTTTGAGACCTAGCTTTTGGCGACCCATGAGAGGGTCTTTAAGCTTGAGGTATAGGCTGCCTGTTTGAGAACAGCGCAGAGGCCAAGCTTTTGGTGACCCGTGAAAGAGCTGCTCAGCTGGAGATATAGGGTGCCTGTTTAAGAACAGTGCAAATGTCAAGCTTTTGACAACCCGCGAGAGAGTCGCTAAGCTAGATATTGAAACTGCCTGTTTAAGAACAGTGCAGAAACCAATCTTTTGGCGACCCACGAGAAAGTTGCTAAGCTTGATATTGAGGCTGCCTGTTTGAGAACAACGCAGAGGCTAAACTTTTGGCGATCCGTAAGAGAGTCGCTAAGCTGGATATTGAGGCTGCCTGTTTGAGAACAGTGCAGAGGCAAGTCGAGCTTTTGGCGATTTATGAGAGAGTTGCTAAGCTAGATACTGAGGCTGCCTGTTCGAGAACAGTGCAGAGGCAGGTCAAGCTTTTGGAGATCCGCGAGATGATTCACCTTGCCTGAACTTGTTGATTTCCTCAGCATTCATATATTTTTGAGCTTTTGCCAATAGTTCTGGCATGCTCTTTGGTGGTCTCTTCATTACTGAAAAGGGAATTTGGATGAGTGGAGGCCTCCCAGAAAGGTGGTCATGGTGACTTTGTCATTGGACTCCTTGATTTGGAGGACCTCCTCGTTAGAACAAGTGAGGTAACTCCTCAGATTCTCTTCTCGATCCTGTTTTATGTTGAGCAGATGGGTGGTAGGCTTTGTTTGGCGGCGTCCACCAATGAACTATGCCACAAATGATCTACTCAATTCGGCGAAGGAGCCTATGGAGGCCGGGGTGAGTTTGGCGAACCATTGTCACGCTGATCCCTTCAAGGTAGTTGGGAATGCCCTACACATAATTTCGTCGGGGATGTTGTGCAGTTGCATTAAGGACTTGTAGGTTTCGAGATGATCAAGTGGATCTTTCGTTCCGTCAAAGGTCTCCACGAATGGCATTTTGAACTTTTGAGGGAGGGGATAGTTCGCCACGTAGGTTTGAAAGACGTGTCTGTCTGCCTTACGAGGTAGTCCACTGTCTCGGGTCCCTGTGCCTTCATGGCATTGAAGACGTCACCCAATTGATTTTGCACTTCCTTAATTTTCTCGTCTCAGTGATTGGGGGCTCCTCTGGAATGTTCATGGAAATGACTCTTATGCTCCATGCTTTGGTTTTCTCCCTCATCTTCTTGGAGATGAGGGTCTTCATCATGGAAAGTAGGAGGAGGTAGAGGTCCTTCATGAGGGGCTCCTCTATGTGGGGCGCCCAAGGGGACTCCAAAAGGGGCGCCCAGACTTGCATGGGTGCCCAAATGGGGAGCAACAAGTTGTGGAGCTCCTTGATGTCCAGGGCGTGGAGCTCCTTGATGTCCAGGGTATGGAGCTCCTTGGGGTCCTCCACACTGTGCACCTTCAAGTTGTGCTCCTCCTTCTCCAGTGAGCATGAGTTGCAGTATATGCTAGTTTTGGGCTACTAGCTACCGCATGGTCTCCAGCATTTTTTGTGGATTTGGAGCTGGAGTATTTGGGACAGAGTTGGTAGGTGGAGGAGTAACCTCCTCCTCTCGTGGAGGATTGTCTTCAGGTTGGTTCATGGATCTAATAGTGAACGTCATTGGTTCAGCAAATGGAATGTTTAGGAGTGAGAATTTTGTCGTTTCCCATAGACGACGTCAAACTGATGATGCACAAAATAGTTTTGCGCACCACCTATCAAGTGTGAATAATAAATACAAGAAAATAATATCAGGAGATGGAGAGACAGACAATTTATAGTGGTTCGGTCAGCTCGACCTATGTCCACTCTTCAATGGCTCTGGTTGTCGGGTATTTTATTAACTCAAGGGTGTGGGGAACAGAGAGTACAAGCTTTGAAGGAGAGGAGAAAGTCGTGTTCAGGGAAAGTATGATCCGCCCTCCAAGTGTTAGTGGGGCTTACAACTTATAGTCGTCCTCCTAACAGATTTGAGTAAGATATTAGTGAGTAGTTGGCTAGTTTGTTGGATCTGGCGAGCTCTTCTCAACGTGCTAGGCAGTTGTGGTGCTCTCCATGAGATTCGGTCAAAGGATGAGGTGGGGTGTTGACCATCTCCAGGGCAGCGAGGATAGGGCTTTGAATGGCCTTGCTTGCTCTCTTAGCTCCTTGAGCTGCTGAGCTTGACCAGGCTGACCACACACTGATGAGCTTGAACGGGTTGAGCTGATGAGCTTGACCGAGTTGGCCACACTAGGCTGGATTTGTTGGATCTCTTGGAGTCGGACTATAAACTTGAACTGGGCTTATAACATGAGTTGAGTTTTTGGGCTTGGCCCATCAGTCTTCATGCACCATAATGCCCCAATGTCTTTTCAGTCATTAAGGCATTTTTTCGAGCATACCATTCTCATCTCATCCCTAGTCAATTGGTTCAAGCCCGAAAGATAATGGGATGCTATTTGCTTATTATTCTCGTTTACACCAACCCGAATAGGGAGATTGTTGAACTCAGATATAAATCTTCCATTGTTTTAGCATTTTGTTTTAAAGAGTGAAATCGTTCATATAACTCCACTGCATAAAGCAAAAAAAATTTTCTCATCTTCATCTTTATGAGTTCTTGTTTGTCGAGATCATTGCTCCTTAACTCACTTCTACCAGTGAAGTACAATATCTTTCAAATTAAGCTTCACAAATAGCACCTTTCTCTATTTAGTCATGGGTTTCCACTCGAAAATAGGTCTCCATTATAGCTTCCCAATCCAAATAATCTTCAACATGCATTTTTTTTAAAAAAGTTAGAAACTTCGATTTTAATTCCTCCACCATTCAAATCAAGTGCACGCACTAACCTCTATTCCAATCCACCTTGATTCAGATTGTTTATGTGCTTGATTTTAAAGGAAGGGATTCTCAACTTTTACTCCATGATCATCCTCTAGACTTTGTCTTCTAGAATCTCAATATGAGTTTTCGCTCGTTTCCGTCGTTGCAATGTTTGTATTGCTTGGGATGAATTTTTCCTCATATGCCTCATCTCAGCCATTTCAGTTTGGGGGAATTGATTTCCTCTTCCACCATGTCGGACCATGATGTAAATTGGGGGTTCTTAGGCTCTAATACTTGTTGATGCAGCAACATACTCAAATTTTGATATAAAACAAAATACTCAAATATGTTGTAAATTGTTGTCTAGAGCTAGAATCAACACCTTTTAATGAACTAGTGCGTTGCACGTAAATAGTTTTTGTACATAAAAATTAATAAAACATATTATATATATGTGTATCTGAATTAAATATCATCTCAAATTTATCAAACTTAATTCTTCATTGCTCATATTTTATTATAAGATTTTGAAAATTTTGTATTTTCTCAAAAATTTTTGTTCTAAGTATAAAAAAATAGTTAAAGTTATATTTTTATAGAATTTTGTGATTGAGATTAATTTTTTAGTGATGTTTGAGAAATTAATTTTTTTTAAATTTATTTGTTTAGGATTCCACTTATGTTCCTTGAATAAAATAAAAGTAATTGCTAGTATACTAATCACATTGAAACTTTACTATAATTAAGAATTAGTTAGGTCAATTGGGATAAAATTTAATATACTACTCTATAATATATATTTTCAAGCATATTAAAATTCTAAAAAATTCAAGTTTTACTTAAAAATACACTACAATATATATTTTTACATAAAATATTAATACAACATAGAAAATTTATTGTAATTGAAGAATTATACTGATGTAACATAAATTGATTTTAAAAAATTATATATACGAATTTTTATCCTAGAAATAAAAGGGTTAAATTTTTTGATTAAAAAAAAATACACATATGTAGGTATAATATTATATTTGTATATGAAATTAGTAATATTATATTTATGAGTTTTTAAAAGTTTTTTGAACAATTTATTGAAAATATAATGATGCATATTTTTTTAAAAGGTAATATAGTCAATCAAAGAGTTTTATAGAAAATAATATTTATACATAGAGAATATATAATTAAAATAGATGTTATAGTTAATTTGGAGATTTAAATACATAAGGATATCATGGTAAATTAGATATTTAATTGTGAAAGGATAGAGTGATCTTTGCAATCTTTTATAAGGGTAAAATAGAGATTCAAAAGTTTTTCATCTTAAGGTACTTCTATTAGTAACATAGATTTCTACCGATAAGATATAACAAGTAAAGGCATTAAAATCAAAGATGGAACAAGATTATATAAGTTTCCATGGCAAAGAGACCCAACAAAGATAGAAATTCTGATTTTTTGGAATAAGATTGGGAAAAAGGCCCAAAATGACGCATAAAAGTGTATTTATATTAGGGTTACGGCAACCCTAGCATCCTAGTCCTCCAAAATAATTAAAAACTCACATGATAGTCACATCACATGACTATTTCAAAAAAGCCTAGGACCATAAATAGTACCTATAACACTCACAAAAACATAGAATACTTAGAAAATAAAAAAATAATTCAAAATCTGCTGACTAAAGCTGAACTTAAGCCTATTATTGGACCCACTTGGTCTTGACAAGCCTCTTGGATGCTTCTGCATCAATTCAACTATCATAGTCTCTAGCAATGTGTGTGTATGTATCTATCTAAAAGTATGACACACACCCATGCCCCAATTGGAATTTGAATTTGCACTTCTCCCCTATATTTTTTTTTTTTGGGAGGGAGGGGGAAAGTGGGGGGGATGGTTGGACGATACCTCTCCTACTAAAAGTTTAGTAGTGGGTCTCATTTCTTTGTACACTGTCATCAATATGAAAGAAAAACAAAATAGTAAATTCATCTGTTACAAGGGAGTGATGAGTGTTTCTTTTTCTTCGTACATTGTCTTTTGGGCGGGAGTCAGTGATCACGGCATAGGTATGTTCTCATCATTTCTCAATATTTATTTTCTTTTTTTTTTCTTCTAATTTATGTAGTTTTCAGGCCAAAGATTAAGATTCCCGCCTTCGTTATGATTCCAATCTCCAGTTTGGTGGAGTGGACATATAAGCTCTTAGCTCCATATGGAATGAAGGTGCCACAATTGACACCTT
The DNA here is from genome assembly GCA_963454935.2 of Ilex paraguariensis. Classification (NCBI taxonomy): domain Eukaryota; kingdom Viridiplantae; phylum Streptophyta; class Magnoliopsida; order Aquifoliales; family Aquifoliaceae; genus Ilex; species Ilex paraguariensis. Next base: position 232,526 of record CAUOFW020005525.1, read on the forward strand.
CAAGAATCAGACTTCTCTCTTGCAGCAGAACCTTTAACTGTTCAAAAGCAAATGATCGACTTGGCTACTTACAAATCATATCACTTCAGGTCTCAGTCTTGTCTTATGCATGAGGAACTTACATTTATTCATCCTACCAATGTGTCATTATGTTCAGTGGCCACATTGGGCTAAGTCTGCGCATCATGACATTATTTTACTATTGTCAATGCCATCATTTACCAATGTGCTAGAGGCATATTTGTTTATTTCTTCTTCGAATGATGTGATGGGTTGTTCAATATTTGTGCCATGTATTTTTTTAAGGTAGAGGCCCCTAATTTGGTGACTGGTCTAAACTCATCCATCAATTCTTGCATGGAATGATAGTGTCTGAACATACATTGTGTGCTAAACACTTTAGTACGTAAGTTCTTTGCTAACCATGAGGTAGACAAGTTCTTGCGCTGATGGAGTACATTGCTGGTTTGCCCTGAATAATGTGAGTTTGACTTTGGGCAGGAGAGTATTCGGAGGATAATTGAGTCTTACTCACACTTGAGGGCTGAACTTCAACCCAAAAAGGATGGACAATCTAAAGCTTCCATATATCTTGGAAGTGGAAGGGGTATCAACTCCTTTTTTTCTCATTACTATATTTCTATTTCTGCCTCTGCTGTAGCAAATGCTATCTATATCCGAGATTCATTCACACAATTTATCATAGACTGCAGGCTTGTGTAACCATGATTTTGTTGTCTGCTTTTCTACTCTCAGTAGTCAGTCGTATAATGGTGATTGATTGTCAATAGCCAGCTGGTAAAGGTCAGAATTGAAAAGTTGATATGATTCATAATGAATTTATTCATCTTTTGATAAGGATGACTCATTGAATTGGGTTTCTTGAAAAATTACTTTGGTGGAGACATATGGTTCGAATGTTATACATACCCTAGATGCATTGTTGAAAAAGGTTAGGTACACAGGCTCTTGAAGCCATTCAATTCGCAGCCACCTCTTGTATTGGGCTTCTCGTCAGCTAAGTAGGTGAAGGTTGATGATTGTAAAAATGACAAAGCTTGTTTGATGAAGTAATAAGCTTGTTTATATGGATCGTGCAGTAAATTGATTTTTCTTGAGAGTCTAGATGAGGATTGCACATGGTATTTTTTCTGATTGCACCTTGGTTGGTGGATTTGAGTTCAAGCATTTAAATAAGGCAGGATGAAAAATTGAGGAAAACAATAATTACGGATGGTGACGCGGCAGGTTAATCTTGTAATTTTCTTGTCCTTATCCAACTGGATGGGGTTGGTAAGTAAGGGCTTCATGAACAAGTTAGATATAGTTGGGTTTGGCTTTTGACATCTATTGTCACAGCCCTACCCCGGATCACATAAGGTGGGCGGCGGACCGGCCACCAAGGTCTTAACCAACCAACCTTATGCATAATAAATACAAAATACAACGGAAGACAAAGAATAAAGTGATCCATTCTACTGACCTAATGAATACCAGAGGAATAAACTAATATTACCAACATCATTACTAAATCCATGTAAAACAATAATTAAATCGTAAGATTCATTACTCTAAACATCAGTAATATTGTTCTCAAAACAATTAAACATTTGTCTCAAAACTATAAAAGACTTTTATTTCTATAGACCTACATTAAACTAAATCTTCAAGTCCTTTAATCTCTTTGTCTATCTGTAGACTGATTCCTCACCCTGATCCTCACCTGAAAAATGTTAAATGTTTGGATAAGCACAAAGACCCGTGAATAGCAACTACCTTTAATGAGGTGTGAAAATAAATCTCACATTTTATATACAAAAATAAACTTTGTTACATACATAAATATAACAAATTGTATCTCATTCCCTCCCATATAATTATGTAAACAAAATGATCACATAATTACAAATAACTTTATAAATGAAAAGACATTTATAACTCAAACACCCACTCATTTTCACAAATAACTTTATAAATGAAAAGACATTTATAACCCAAAATACTCACATACACATTCAATCTCAAATATATTTGTCAAATCTTGTTTGTTATCATTAGTCTAGTAACTGGCTCCGTCTCTTGTCATCAGTAGCCTGATGATTGGCCCCGTATGTGCCCATACCTATACCGACCACGCCGGTATACAATCTCGTTACCACTCAGTCCTGGTAATCTAGTCTCCGTCTCATAAACATGATTTTCACACACACAAAAACTATAGTTTTAGTCTCAACGCACACAAAATTTTCCTTTCATTACCAAAATAATAATATAAAATTATCCCACAAGTTTTTCAAAATTTTCATGTATAGCAATTCACAATTTCAAAACATTTAATTGCAACCCAAATATCAACACATATATCATATATATGAAAAATTCATACGCACGCACTCATACATTTAATATAGAAAATCTTTCCAAAAGAAGTAGTAACTACTCACCTTGATTTCCAAAATTCAATTCAAAGCCCTATTTCTCAATCTCAATGCAATCACCACCTAATTCAAAATAACATATAACGATCAATCTCTTTTCCTAACTTCGTCATTTTGAGATTCTATATTTAATATTTATACTTCCTACCCATTGATATATACTTTATATATCATTTACATAGAAATAATATTTTTAATGTGAGCTAATAGGGTATGGAAGTAATCTGGGTAGGTTATGAAAAGTTTTTAAAATTTTGGGGTCAAATCATAAGTTTTAAAACTTTTGAGGTCAAAGTGTAAATTTCTTTGAAAAACGAATTTTCTGTTTTAGGGACTGCCATAAATTTTCAAAAATTCTATTCTTCCAAATTATCAAGTAAAATAGTGGTTAAAATTAAGTTTAGAAGAATATAAGGGGTCAAAGTAAAACTCTTTGAAACTAAAGAGGATGTTTCTGTAATTTTTGGGTTGGGTCTTCTTCTACCTACGGACATCCCAGGTTGTTTGTTTTGCCACAACAATTCCAATCCCTTTTTTTTTTTTTAAACTATTGATTAGCCAACTACAAATCTAAATTCAATATAATAATTTCAATAATAATAAATGATTACCATGAAACTCATTCTGTATATATGTATATATACATATTACGCATTATCATTATCATCAACTTAATATCATGTGATTGAATAAACTAAAAACCCATAAAATAAAAAATAAACTCACCTTTAAGGGGCCTAATCCACTTGTCTTCTTCCTCCTTTTTTTCTTTTCTCTCACTTTCTCTCTTTCACGTTATTTTTTTTTTCTTTATTCACAGGACAGGCTCCTCCACAAGACTTCTCACCAATAAGAATCCTACAAACCTAAATATATTTATATATATACAAAGGGTTTGACCTATCTAACAATACTACCCTATTTAAATCACATGTATAATAATCTTAATAGGTCTCTATAATTATACTAAATTATCTCTATTGATTTTTAAAACATATCCATAAGCTCATAAGGATAGACCCCAAGCAAAACAAAAGTCTAAAACTTCTCAAATCCAACTTATTCACTTTTATTTATATTATTATTATTATTATTTCATTTTTTTTTCTTATTTTTACCCTGGGTATTACATCTATCACTTTGACTACCTCTACGTTTATAAATGATTTTATCAATTTAGGTATGTATAAAACATGCTCGAACATGTACCTCATTTCTAAGTTACTTCTATTTGATTGGCCCTTAGTTGGGAGTGTTTTGTGCCAAGCAACCCCAATTCCGGTAGGGCATTGGCGGTGTTGTTTTAGATATGTGGAAGATGAGTATTATTTAGATCTTAAAATGCTAATCGTGGTCTTATGAATTGCTCTTATCTACTGGGCCCTTTATGGCTCTTGTTGTTTTATAGGATACAACACATCCTTTTTAATGTTCCATATCACTACATATGATTGGTTGAACGTTAGTATATATGTTTTCTGATGTTATATTTCATAAACTCCTCTTTTTAAGAGTTAGATTATGTAGTTCTAGGGTTTTAGGAGAAAAGAGATTTTGAGAGAAGAAAAGAGAAAAAGAAAATATTGTGGAAAGGGTATTGTGTTAGGTTACACAACTAAACCCTCCTATTTATATAAATACAAAGTACACAACTATCCTTACTCTAAAACATAACATAACGATCCCCCTCAAGTTGGTGGATACATATCCTTCATACCCAACTTGTAAAGAATGAGGTGAAAAATCTAAGCCCTTTAGTGAAAACAACAGTCTTCTAGTTTTTTGATTTTACAAAAGGTATATAAATCAAATACATATTCAGCTTTTCTTTAAGGAACTGTTGGTTGATTTCAACATATTTGGTTCTATCATGCTGAACTGGATTATGGACAATATTGATAGCAACTTGATTATCGTAATATAGTCTCATAGCTCAATCAACATGAATCCCCAGCTCTCCCAATAAGATTTGGAGCCATTTAAGCTCACAAATTTCATGAGCCATTGCTCTGTATTCAACCCATACACTAGACATAGCTATCACTGATTGTCTTTTACTTTGCCACTTAACAAGGTTTTCTCCTATAAAGGTGTAGTAGTTTGAAGTAGATTATCTATCATCTACTGAACCTATGTAGTCAACATCAGTGAACGCTTCTAGTTTTAATTGGTCATGATTGGAGAACAATATCCCTTTCCTTGGAGCAGACTTGAGATACCTTAAAATATGATAAACAATTTCAAGATAAAGAGTTCGAGGATCATACATAAATGGCTGACAACAAGTATTTGGTCTAAGTATGAAATAAAAATGCTATTATGTAATATGACATTCTCAATCCCAATAAATTATTTCAACGGACCGTAGTCTTTGATTTCAAACTTTTTGGCCAATTGAGCTTTCAGCTTGGTGACATATTAGACATCGTTACCAGTTATTACTATGTCATCCACGTGCACAATGAGAACATATATCTTATCATCAACTTATCTAATGAATATAGTATGATCAACATGATTATGTTTACATCCAAATTTTAGCATAACTTTGAGAAACTTATCAAACCAAGTTTTGGGAGACTGCGTCAGCCCTAAGAGACTTCTTTAACTTACACACCTTTCGTCCATGTCGTCATGTGTCGTGTACTCGTCTGTGCATAAGATTGCACTATACCACGTCGTCCACCACCTTACCCATGCGTGGGATGCCCATTCAACTTCTAACAAAACTCCCTAGTATGCCTACTTTTTCCACAGTAATCACAATTCAAAGTATCTTTGTCAACAGTGTCACTCTTGTTAGCAAATTTGTATTTGGCTAATCTAATATAGTGTTGGGGAATAATAGTTAAAGCAGATTGTTCTATTCAGGATTGTAAATTGTAACAGCCCTCCAGCTAAATATGGGCACAAGACTCTCGCAAGGTGGGAACGGAGCCACGACAAAAAATTTGAACTCGAATCTAGTCATACTCCATATTAAGACTAACAAGAAAATCATAGACACGTTCTTTCTCCATTATTTCCAGAAACTTTTCTAAATCAGTAGCACAAGCTACTTGAAAACTCTAGTAGTAATTAAGTTCCTAACATAAACTAGGCAACCCTACATAATAAACAATAAGAGACTTATCCCTTTGATTAGTCTCACAGACTCTCTTTCGAAGGTCATAAGCCTAGACGTCATTACCCTTCTAAGCATAGGTTTGGGCCACGGCAATCTAAATCTTGTGAGTTGTACCAAGCAATAGAAGGCTATGATTGATTGAAGGTTGCATTAAATTAAGCAACCAAGACATAACTAATGCATTTTCAGATGTCCATTACTAAAGGGAAGAACCAGGCTTCTTAGTCTCCCGTGTCAATTACTCATCCAAATGTATAGCTTGGATTGGTAACAAACAAGCCTGTGACCAAACCAAAAAATTATTTCCATCAAATTTCTCTGGGCTAATTTGAAGAGAAGGGTTGTTTGGAGTTCCTTGATGTCTCAACCCACTCTCTCCGANACTCAAGATACTTATGGCGGATTATTCCTCAAATAAAATTTGATCAAAATGCTTTGTCAATACTCCAATGGAGTATATCAAAATAGATTTTGTTTCTTTTGATTGATTTCACATTTGCTAGGGCCAATTAGAATAATGGAGAAGTAGGAAACTGCCCTCTAAAAGGCACGTACGAAGGTGTAGTGGTTTTATTGAGAACAACTATAGGGGAGAGTAATGAATTCCTATTCACTATCTAGTTTATATGAAGGTTTTGCTATCAATTCGTTTTTTGCCTTGGTTTGGATTAATTAACTAGACATAATGTGAATGAGGTTCCGTGATGTATATTATGATGATATTTTATTAATTGATTAGCTAAAGTAGGAATTATTAATAAGGTAGAAGCTTTTGAATTGAAAGGATTTCAGATTAGTATAAATAAAACTGAAGATATAGAATGTAATATTGATAAAACTAGAGATTGAAAAAGAGAGGTAGCATAGAAAGAAGTCAAGAGATATTACAAAGCAAATACTTTTGATGTTTGGGGTCAATTATCCTTAAGGAGATATCATGTTTGATTTTATCTCTTGATTTTATCTAGTATTTGCAAACTGAACATCTAGTATTTGCTTCATGTGTTCAAATTAAGAGATGTTCAGTATTTTATCTAGATAGGGTTGAAGCAAAGAAGCAAATACTAAGAGAGAATTGACTTAGATAATTTGAACATCTTTATAGGAGAACAATTAATGCACTGGTGGGGAAGAGCGATGTGATACCTATTGATGGTAATGTGAGGGGTGGAGGTAGGCTAAAAAGAAATTGAATGAAATAGTGAAAAAATTGTAATAGCATGTGGTTAACGAAAAATACGACCCTTGACAACGAACAATAGAGGGACTTGATACTTGAACTAGACCCCAAATAGTTGGGATAAGACTTAGTTGAGTTGAGAATGCATTATGTATTAATTTGATCTCTACTTATCATAAAGTGATTCTAATGTTTAATGTGAAAAGTTGAGACAAAGAAAAATATGTTGTTGCCCCAGTTGATATAGGATAGATATATTGAGTAGCAGGGAAGGGATCAGCATGAGAATGTGGTGCTACTTTGCTTCATGTGGACTATTGAAAGGAAGAGGAACAGGAGAGCCTTGAGGGCCCCATTCACAAACTCAAGTTTTGATGTTAAGCCTTTTGTTTTTCACGGGATTTTCTTGGCTCTGAAGTTTCCTTTGCTATTGTTAGGGGCCTAATGTTTAAATATTTAGGTTGCTCCTTTTGTATACTTTGTGTGTGCATGGCTTGTGCCTCCTCTGGTGTCTTTTAATGTCCTTTTATGTCTCAAAAAAGAAAAGTTGAAATTAATGATGAATGTGAATTTTTTCTATTTGTTTAATAATGTATTGAAGTTGGAAGAGAAGTTCTGCCTACAATTTCAGACACATGAACATATATGTTAAGTTTGTATATTAAAATTGTATAATGTGTTTATTTATTTATTTCATCAGCAACAAAGCATTTCAATCACAAAAAAATATTGAGTACATGGGGGCAAGAAGTCCGCCAAGAAAGAAAATGAACAAAAATGAAAGAAAAGTACAAATTACGAATCACATATAGATTTCCAATCGGCCTTTATGAAGAATAATCACACTCTGAGACAGCAACATAAAAAAAAAGAAGCTAATATTGTGATACTATGCTTATAAATCGATTANTCCAATCGGCCTTTATGAAGAATAATCACACTCTGAGACAGCAACATAAAAAAAAAAAAGCTAATATTGTGATACTATGCTTATAAATCGATTAAAATGACATCAATTATGCAACATTATGATGTGATTCAAGTTCCTATACATAGTGTATAATCTCTATACACTAGTCAGCTTCAATTTGCTCATGCCACATGTTACAGTTGCTGACACACTTCTCTGGCGGGATAAAAAGCAGACGCTCAGGATGATCTTCTTGCTGATGGCATTTTACTTGCATTTCATTGCATCTGGGTATACAATCATTACTGCAGTTTCCAAACTTCTCTTGGTGGCATCAACCTTCTTCTTAATCCATGGGAAATTACCTGATAAATTGTATGCATGATTTCTCTCTCTCTCT